>OY019130.1:29140836-29608336 GCA_955652365.1 Eristalinus aeneus | reverse complement strand
CCTCTTTTGAGGTTCTCGCTCCTGAGTAGTAATGTTCGTTCATGCCCCTGCCGACGAGACTGAATATTTTATCAAGGAGGAATACCGCTGCACCTAAACAGCCTGTCCAGAGTTTGATGTCAGAATCAAGCTTGGCGACCACGATGTTAAAATCAGTAAGGAAAGCTTCTTTGGCAGGTTGATTGTGAAGCTTAGCCTCCACCATCAAGGAATGTATATAGGGAATAGTGGATGAGTTTAATCAAAATTTTCAACAGATGCATAGCGGCAATGAATTAACAGATCCCTCAATAATTCCAGGGACAAATATGGAGCACTACTAACGAAAATGATTAATTTAATATTAATTTTATTGTTTGTGGCGCTCCCTATATGTCCTGGGACTTACTAAGTGATGTAGGATTTGGTTTTACGTGACCACCTGCCTTAACGGCTTATATCACGGGGAACATTTTTCCCAAGTGTGAAGCCGAACCAAACCAATAAGTAAAAAAAAACACCGTACCGTTTTATTCTTCTCTATATTTATTTGACTGCGTGTGCTTTGTGGTATATGCGTGGGTGGGATGCGATCCCTGTGACGGTTCGGTAACGACTGCCTATCACTTCTTTGCTGAAGTAATGTCCACCCTCTTCACGTTACCTTACATTCAGCCATCCTCAAATGATCGTGTCCTCGCGATCGGGGCCACGCTCAGTTCTACCCAGGGCCGCATTGCCGTCTCTTTCAACATGGTTCCCATCGTTTGCTTCCTCGTCGGTATCAGAGCTAGAGGCTTCATCCATCATGCTCATAGGGCCTTCCTTCGGCAGTGCACACCAGGGTTTGAGCTTTTTAGAGCTCATTACCTTGTGGAACCTCCTTTGATTTCGCTGCATACCTGGGATGTCTTCGACTAGGTACCGGTCATTCTGTAGCACTCGACGTATGATGTACGGTCCCCGGAAAAGCGGCTCTAATTTACGAGATTCACCTATTGCGCCCGCTTCCTGCTCTACCAGTACTAGATCATCCACCTCGAACTTGGATGGCTTGCGGTGCCGTAAATCGTCGTTTCTGCTCACCCTGGCTCCTCTCGATGTTCTGCAATGCTAGCGCCCTTCTGCGCCCCATCTCTTCAGGCTCGATTACGGTTGACTTACCTAACTCTAATAACAACTTGTTTCCTAAGATGTCTCTCGGCGTATACACAAAAAGTAGCTCATATGGACTCGCTCTTGTAGTGCTGTTCTTGGAGGTGTTAATTGCCCACTGATTGGTCCGTAGATGCTCCGCCCATTCTTTCTCTGCCGATTGTGCACACTTCAATGATGCCAGAATTGTACGGTTGCATCGTTCCACCTGATCGTTTGCCCTGGGAGTTCTTACCGCTGTCTTAATGTGATGCACTGCATTGTCTTCACAGTACAGTTGGAAAGCCTTAGAGGTGAACGCTGACCCCCGATCCGTGATGATCCGTCTCTGCACGCCAAAGAAACCCGATGCCTCATTCATCACGTTGAGCACCCCCTTGGAATTAGCAGTCTTCACAGCTCGCAGTGTCACATATTTTGTGAAACTATCCACCAACGCAAGCAGATATCTAGTTCCACCTTTCCCCCGTGTAAATGGTCCAAGGTGGTCAAGATGCACAGTGTGAAATGGCAAGGGCACCCTTTCAGCACAGTGAAGCTCTCCTTTCGTTGTTCCCCCCTCCTTTTTGCAAAAGCGCAGTCCACACATCCCTTGATGTATTCACGCGTGAAGCCTCGTATCCTCGGAAACCAAAACGTCTCTCGAACTCGCATCAGCGTCTTCTCTTCAGCTAAGTGGCTCACGTCGTCGTGACAAAGCTTTAGGATTCGCCCCCTTAAGCAGATACTCCTTCTGCAACTGCCTTTTCTGCTTAATTATGGCCCTCAATTTAGGATCTTGCCACTGCATAGTGGCCAACAAATAGCTGTCCGTGATGTGTAGGCTCAGCACCAGCAAGGACGCCTCTTCAATGTCCTTCTTCTCCTCCACCGGGTGTCGATTAAGTGCGTCGACATATGCTGCTGTTCGACCTGGTTGATGCACTGTCTCGAACGAAAACTCCTGCAGCTTCAGCCATCACCGCTCCACCCTTGGGATTATCTTCGGTTAGTTCTTCGTGGTGATGATCGCCTCGCAATCCGTCACAACCTTGAAGTCTCGTCCTAGCAGGTACACCCGGAATCGCTCGAGGCTATTCACGATCGCCAACACCTCGAGCTCGTAGGAGTGATATTTCCTCTCATCATCAGACAACTTGCGACTGTAAAAAAGAACTGGATGCAAGGTTGAGTCTTCTTTCGCCCACTGAAACAATATTCCGGCCAACCCCACGGCCGATGCATCAGTATGCACCTCGTGCTGACACTCAGGATCGAATATCACCAGAACGGTGTGTTGCACAAAATCTCCTTTAGCCGAACAAATGCCTCTTCCTGTTGCGCAGCCCATGCGAATTCTTGGTCCACCCTTGTCAAATTCGTCAATGGCATCGCGATTCGTGCGTAGTCCCGGACTACACTATTGCTAGTGGCGCTCCCTATATGTCCTGGGTCTTACTAAGTGATGTGGAATTTGGTTTTACGTGACCACCTGCCTTAACGGCTTATATCACGGGGAACATTTTTCCCAAGTGTGAAGCCGAACCAAACCAATGAGCAAAAAAACACCGTACCGTTTTATTCTTCTCTATATTTATTTGACTGCGTGTGCTTTGTGGTATATGCGTGGATGGGATACGATCCCTGTGACGGTTCGGTAACGACTGCCCATCACTTCTTTGCTGAAGTTATGTCCACCCTCTTCACTTCACCTTACACAAGAGTCGTAAGTAACACAAGACTAGACGCCTTAGTTACCCAAGTACCAAACTGAGATCATGCTTGAGGGGCAATCACCCCACCTTGGTTTAATGCGAAGCCTTTCTAAAACCTCTTCCACTGCCTGGGTCGCAGCGTCCGGTTGAGAATGCAACTCCACACTCCACTAAGTGATGTATTAATAGGGTCCAAATAAGACCAAGAAAAGAGGCTCGAAACTGCTAAAGAACAAAAGTTGCTAGTTGGCGTTCTCCAGGCCGGCGACTATGCCTTTGTAGGGATCCTAAACCTGATTATCTGCAGAAAGCCTGCCTCACGACTGGAATATAATTCCAAGCTCGTGGAAAATTTGACTAGCTCGTGGAAAATATGAAAGGTGAACAAATGAAAGCCATGTGGATGAAGAATCGCCTTTGTGAATTGTCGCTACTTCGGTTTGTCGAAACCACTAAGCTCAAAACTTGTGGTTTGAAGGACGAAATGTGCTCTAGACCTTTCGTACTGAATCTCCTAAGTGAATTTATATGTAAATATGTATGTGTATAAACGAAAGGTAAAACTGCGTCAAATATACGAGTATGACTTGGAGGACAAAGCCGCGGACTCTACAATTCACAAAGATCTGTAGACTGCACTAGGTTTGAGTGCACGAGAAACATGAGAATCGGATCGGTACAAGAAATAGGTGCTGGAGGACATAAGACTTAAAGCAGTGTGATTAGCGCAATCGACAAGGATATCCACATCTGCGACCATGGGTACGTTGCTAGTTGCCTAAAAATAGATTCTCAAAATTTTGCCAACAAAACAAAGGTATTCTCCGCTCATGGGGATATAAATGATTGAATCCATGGTTTTCATCGTCTTCTGGATACGAGACTCAAACGTAAGGAGCTTTTAGCTGCCTCACAGCGGTCTTCTAGTTGATTGGCCAGCATGTCTTGCTTGCGTAGTGGAGGCAACTTTTGTTGGTGTTTATGAAGCGTTTTTCATTCAGTGCGCTTCTATTTGTTTTTTTTTTTCAAAAAAAAGGCGCAAATGATAACCACGTCAGGATGACATTGGAATAAGGAAAGAAAAGTCAACTTTGTGTTGTGTGGAATTTTTTTAAGAAATTAAGTCATAAGGCGATCATGCGTAGAACCAAACTTTTGACCACTATATTGTGTAAATTTGTGGTCACCGTGGTGTAGTGGGTAGAGTGCGACGCTCACACGTCGAAGGGTCTAGGTTCGACTCCCAGCTCAACACAAATTTTTCGCACCACCTCTTTCGAGCTGCTGACAACACTCAAAGAGTAATAACTGTCTGAGAAAGCTTCTCAAATTTCGCAGTTCGGAGTCGGCAAAAAACTGTAGGTCCCTTCCACTCGTGAGAGAACAGTAGCGCGCACAACACGAGTAGTTAATGAGCAAGCTAGGCCCTGGTGCCCCATTGGACTGCAGCGCCAAAAATTATTATTAATTATTATATTGTGGAAATTGTGACGAAATTCATTCATTATTGAAAGAAAGATAGTTTGAAGATGTTAAATCGCATTAGCGAGGCGGCCATGCGACGGGTCTTTCCCTTGCCACAATGTAATTGGCAAACATACTCCTCCGTAAATCGATTGCAACTTATTCTTTGTGCTTTGTGCCAGCATCTTTTAGAAACCAAAACACATCGGCAAGTCAATACTTTACAATTAAAGCTAAAACACCACTTAGCATGGTGCGAAATACATTTCCATTTGTTTCAAAAAGAATATGGTCCGAAATGTAATTCACATCAAACAGTGGTAACACATCACTCAATAAGTCCCGAGACTGAGATATAGCCGGCGCCACTAACAACAATCCATGCCATTTTTAAGAAGTACAAACATGTGAAATTTTTATGACAATCTGAATATTAGGCTAGAAGTTACAGTGCTTCAAGTGGCGCTACTCCTGCGATTTTTAAAACAATATAATAAACATCGCTAAACACCGCTCTATGATGAAATAAATTATATCGTGCAAGCTCAGCCACGGCCTGTGTTAAAGGGATTCTGATCCATCAAAAATAACTATTTGTCTGTGGTGTGCTGACTTTTAACGCGACCGTACAGGCACCATCGGTGCTGAGCGAAGGGAGGAGGATGCTGGAAGGCCAATTAAGGTCGTCACATCTGAAAACGTCAAAAAAGTAAACAAAATCGTTTTGGAAAACCGTGAAGTGAAATTGCCTGAGATAGCTGACAGCTTAAAGATATCAGAAGGCAGTGTGTACACTATTTTGAACATTTGTCCTAAAGAAATCTGTTTTCGAAATGGATGCGGCGTTTGCTGACAATGGAGCGAAAACAACAACGTATTCATGATTTTGAGAGCAGTTTCGGACTTTTTGAATTGGTATGTCATAACGGATGAAACATTGATCCACCACAACGCTCCAGAGACAAATCGGCAGCCAGCGGATTGAACAGCAGCCGGTGAACCACGCGCAAAGCGTCCCAAAACACAGAAGTCGGCTGGCAAGGTTATAGCATCCGTATTTTATGATGCGCACGGAATTTTATTCATCGACTATCTTGAGAAAGGCAAAAGGATCAACAGCGAATACTGCATGTTATCAATGGTGCATTTGGAGGAAAACATTGTAAAAAAACGGTCCCATATGAAAAAGAAACAAATTCTCTTCCATCAAGACAATGCATCGTATCACAAGTCGTTGGCTATCATGGCCAAGTTGCACGAATTGGACTTTGCTTCAGCACCCACCGTCTTCTCCAGATTTGGCCCCCAGCGACTAATACCTCTTTTTCACACCTCAAAATGATGCTCGCCGGAAAAAATATGGCGCGAAGAGTTGATGGCCGAAACTGAAGCCTGTTTTGAGGCCAAATATAAACCGTTATATGCAATTATTACCGAAATGCTAGATTGTCATGAAAATTTAACAGGTATCATTTGAATGTTTGTACTTCCTAAAAATAATGAACAGTTTTTGTTAGTGGCGCCCCCTATATCTCAGTCCCACCTTGTTTAATCTCGGAGGACGTTTTACTTACTAATCCATGTTCAAATTGAGTGCGACGTTCAGCGGTCATTATCGCTAGTTAATAGTTTATATTAAAGTTTATTCTCAACTCTCCGACGAGTTGGCTGTCCATTTTTATTCCGAATTTTATACCCATTAGATTGATATTGTAATCGCTGATTACATTGTCGGGCCCCTTGCTTCATTATGGATCTGCCTGGGTTGTGCCTGGATTTCTGAATAACTTGAATCACGCATTAGTGGCAATGACATCGTTGATGGAACCAAAGATCATTTTTTGCAATGACGGCTATCAGACGCAGGTGATGCAACCCAGAGGGCGACAGAGATTTTAGAAAGGCCTCGCTCCAAGCCAACATAAGGTGAGTTGAGATTTCCTTCAAATATCGTCTCAAGTTGGTGTTAGGGTAACTTAGGCGTCCAGTCTTGCGTTATCCATGACTCTTCATCTTCACATTAATTCAAAGCCTATTTCTCTCCATCCCCTCGACAGCGCGCTTCTCACGTTCGGTGTTTCTCTTTTTCTGAGAATCCGATTTTCTTACGTTTCATTAAGCTTTCTTACGTTTCGCAGAGCTTTTCTGTTCAGAGATTTATTACCTTTAAAGGCAGTTACCTGCCTGTGATGTTTGTCTTCGGTTCCTGTAGATTCTTCACGTCACTATTCCTAGCAAAAAATATATAAAAACAAAATAACACTACTCTGCGTTGAGAGACACAAAGAGTTTTTACATCAGGAAATTTGGAAGTTAGTCAGGATCTTCGATTAGTTCAGACAACCCACTCAGACTGTGTTTTGAGAGGGTTTTGTCAGAAAAGTTTATGCATCGATAAGTCTATTTTAAGGACTCTGGTTGTTTTCATGAAGTCATAGAAGTCATTCTTTATATTTTCCCTTAAATTAGATATCAAATTAAAAAGAAACGATTTCCTCCGCTTCATCACAAATCGTAGTAACGGTATATGACTAGATTCAACAGGACGGTGGTATGAGTAACATAATTATAATAATAATTAGATGGAGCGACAGTCCACAGAGATACCAGGGCCAAGCTTACCAGGGGAACCACAGTTTTTTGCCGTTTTCTTAAACAGTTATTACTCTTTGAGTGTTGTCAGCAGCTCGAAAGAGGTGATGTCGAGAGGTATTCAGCCGGGAATTGAACCTGTCCCTTGGAAATGTGAGTGTCGACCTCTACTCACTACGCCACGGCGGCCACATAGCATATGTCAAAATCGATGTAGGGAGAAGCCTTGTCGGCCGCCTTGTTCTTATGATTTAACGCAAACAACTTTGGGACTACCCGCGTCCTTGGTTTGGGCTTCCGTCGACGATTGGGTCTGCAGACAGTGTAATCAAAGATGGTATGACTCTTTAGCATGCAGACTAACCCAGTGCATGCTCCTAAACGTCGGCAAGAAATTGACTGCTCTTCTGCTAGACAACGGTGTTGGCGAACAAACGGGGAACTTCACCTTCGTCCACTGTATGCTATGCGACGCCTATGGAGAAAGTAAAAGCACTGCAGAGCACCTCCTTTTTCAATGTACCGCCTCTGCCTGAAAAAAGTGGCTGCTGTTTGGGACTGTTGTAATGGGAGCTGAGCACCCAGGCGCTTTCTCATAGAAGCGCTTGCTGGGTTTCCTCCGGAAAACCAAGAAATAATATTGAATGTAGGTTACAACTTGGAAATACAATGGACCAGTTTTTGAGTCTGAGCGCTTAAGTGCAGTGTTCCGAAACTTTGTGACATTTCTACTTAGAGCTTCGTGAACACATTGATCTATGTCAACTAGATGGCAGAGCTAAATGAGATCGTGGAAATTTTTGACCGTGAAGTCGCTGAATTTTTGGAAAACTACGCGTAAAGTAGCCTAAAATTGGGTTCACTTCAAACTAAAGACGAGTGGCAGTATCAATATTGAGAGAAAGATTTTAGCCAGAATTTGCAGTAAGGGAACAGACTATGTGAACGACAAAAGCTGCTTACTTCCAATAAAGTTTCGTCCTGGAAATTGAGTGAAAACTGAAAGAAAAACAGGGGGCTAAGTACGGAACCTTGAAGAACAGCTAAGATTACAGTCATCATTGAGCCCAATACTTCCTTTTTGGCTCTAATATGACATATAAGCCTGAGACCAAATATTAAAACATCGTCTTACCCCAAAAATTATAGCTCTTCCAGCAGTATCTTATAATTGGCAAATTCAAACGCTTGCGTAATACAAACCAAAATAAGCACAGCTGTGAACATAAATCCTTGTTGATGTATTATGAAATACTTTCGATTGTGAGGACGCACTCAAGCCGATGTTAACCGCACACCTAATCTCTCAGATTCTGATATTCGTCGGGTATGTTTCAAATTCAAGCTCCACACAAGAAGAGAAAACTATTCTCTGCTCAACTAAAAGTTGATTATTTCTAGGCTCGTCCAACTCAAATCGACTACGTTTCAGAAAAGGTCAAGGGATGCCCAGAAATATCAGAGTCCCATCAAGGAACCAATCAAAACTAAATCATTCAAATGCTTAGACATCCACCTCTTAAAGTAATAAATTCAAAATATTGTGAAACACTTGCAGACGCACGGCTTATCTGGTATCTGAGTGCTTGAGGAAGTTAACATGAGGCCATTTATTCCGCACACAGTTTAAAATGCATTCTGTGCACTTTCTTATCTCATGTCGAAGCAATAATTTCTAAATTCTGTGGACCCCTCTCCCCACACCGTTGTGTGGATCAAAACAAGAATTCCATTGAAAGCACCACAAACCATCACCGATGTACATCCCATGCCTCAGCAGTCCATCCTGCACATAATTTCAAAGTGAACAGCAATTGACACAATTCAGCCGTCCGATAACATCCCCCAACTCCATAAGTCAACATTCCGAGACGATTTAGAAACGGTGTCACTGAATAAATCGTCAATTCTTACTCCGTACTTCGGATGTCCCTCCCTTTCCCACCTTCCAACGTGCGGATGTCCATAAATTCACGGCGTCACAAGAGGCGCCACCCTCGGCATCCCTGGCATGGGGGACTATTCGAAAAATTCCCAAACCTAATTGCCATATCAATTTATGAGCTCGAAATACCTTTATTCGTTTCATGTCCCATTTATATGCATTTGACATCCTTGAGATTCCTTCCGTATTCGATTTATAGTTTAGGGGGGCGGCAGACCGGAAAATCCCAGAGTCGCACCCAACTGGCCGCCCACCGGGCTGGGTCGACTCCGCACACACTCGCCTCCATTAGGTTGATTATAAAATTATTATTGATCCTCCTTTTGGCTAGCTTGTGTGTGAGCAGCGGGTGTTTGTGCAGACGGGAATGTGGACGACTCGGGCGGCAATCCTTATCAACACGAGACACTGCACAACAACAACACAAGCACTTGGTTGAATCGGCATCTGCAAGGGATGTTCACATGCCTAGGGAGTACTCCTCTAGTTTTGACTTTTCGAATGTTCTGCAATTTGGCTTGGCTATGATTTGGTTCTCGGGAAGGAAGCTTAATTTAAAAATGTTCCTTTGCAGAAGAAAGGGCTCTTACTGTCAGGAGGGAATTATGTTGAGGAGAACTTTCATTCAGCTGATGATGAGGAGATCAGGTACGGACACAAGCAATTTTGAGATAAGGAGAGTGGACGATGAAAGAACTTCACGAATCACTGGATCTGTAATAAACTGAAAAATTGACGAAAAGATGAAAGGTGGAGAGCCAGTCATGAGGACGGAATTAAGGAAATTAAGGACAAAGGGTCTGTGGAAAACGAGCGATTTTCATGCAAACGTCAAGCTTTTACCGAACCCTCGGTTTTGAAAAACTTTGATTCCTCCCCAAGCAAACACAACACAGTTTAAAGTAGAAACAAGAAGTCTAGAACAAGAACAAGAAGTCTAGAACATTTTGGAGTAAAGTGTAATCCCTTCGGAACGGATAGCGGCTTGATCGTCCGACTCCTGGAAGTGTGTTCTTGTCAAAAAATATTTTTTGGCTTGACAATTTCTATTTTCTCCCCCTCAGAAAAAAACACTTATGCCAGCGTTTTTGCCAATTTTCGAAGGAGTTTAGATGTATACCTTTCTGTATGGCCTTGAGATCTCTCAGCTTTGCGGTTTATATCGCCTCAATCGTTGAAAACGATGTCCAAAATGTCCTTTTATGGTTCCATTTAATATTGGTTAACAGGAAAATGTCGGAGGGGACTGGATCTATTGCTTTTGGCCAACAAATTTGGAACAAGCAATTACAAGTGAGCAGATAAATTCTTGTGGGCATGGGCCTGTCCACACGAGTTAACATCGTGAGGACGATCTGCCAAATTGAAGATTGTGCTAAATATGGCTAGCAGACAACACTATCTTCCTTAGTCACAGGTCAAGTTGCCATACAGCCTCCTCGAGGCGCCCCCTGGATAGTCATCACAACACAAGTTGTGTGGTAAAGTAATGTATGCAGCGAACTCCTCTGCCTCTCTTTAATAATTGGCCTGTCTTACTAGTCTATGGGTTGTGCATGAGTGCAACTTCCTCACTACCTAAAAAAACGTCAGTTCAGAGACAACAACATGCCTCGGAACAGAACAGATCATATGTTGGCGACTCCAGAAAACATTTTAAGGACAACGATTTTCGGTTTTGCACATGGAATGTGAGGTCCCTTAACAGGCCACCTGCAGCCGGACAACTTGCGGAAGCCCTCGACTGCTACAAAGCAGACATCACCGCCATCCAGGAAGAGCGATGGGATTGGCCCGTTAAAAAAACAATAAACACTTGCGACAATTACTACACCGATTGCTACAGAGAAAGAAGGCAGTGCTTATTCGGGTGCGGATTTGTTGTTCTAGGCAGACTTAGGCAAAATGTCTTGAGCAACGACCCCGTCAGCGAACGCCTCATGAAAATCCGCATCAAGGCTAAATTCGGGAACATCAGCCTGATTTGCGCTCACGCCCTGACAGGGGAGAAGGATGACAACACCGAGGAAGACCTATATGATCTCCTAGAAAGAACATACGATCGATACCCCAGCTATGACACCAAGATCGTTCTAGGAAATTTCAACGCTCAGCTGCGAAAGGAGGACATCTTTGCTGGAGTCATCGCTAAAAAAAAACAGCCTGCACGACAAAACACCTGGAACCGGACTCAGGCTGTTGGACTTCACCTCGGGGCGGAACCTCTCTGTGACTAGCACTCGGTTCCCACACCTGGACATTCACAAAGGGACCTGGCGATTTCTCGATCAATCAACCGTCAACCAGATTGATCACTTTGCGATCGACGTCAGACACTCCTCCAGTTTTCTCGATGTCTGAAACTTTCGAGGTGCAAACATCAACTCGGATTATCACCTTGTTGTAGCCAAGGTAGGAACCCGAATATTAAGAAATCAATGGAGTCAAGGCAGGCCAATACGGTTTGACATCGGAAAGCTACAATCCAAACTGATCGCTGGGAACTTTGCCGACCGAGTCTCTCTGAAACTCGCTCAGAGTTCGACGCTGCCTGCACGAACCGTAGAAGAAGAATGGAAACGTTGTCAAGAAGCCATGAAATAAGCTGCCACTGATGTGCTGGGTTTCGCGTCATCACCCAGTAGGAAAGCTTGACGACGAGTGCAGGCAAGCGCATGCAGCCGAACAAGAAACCTACGAGTATAAGGCAACGCTGCATCGAACAACGAGGGTTGTTCGTCAGCTCAACGAACAGAGAAGAAGGGAAGAGCACCGGCTTCTCAGAAGGAAAAAGAAGGAGCATGAGAAGCGCGCGGTCTAGGAAATGGAAAGGTGTTATTGCAGGAATGACGTCCGAAAGTTTTACCGAAATGTAAAACAACTATCCGGAGGATACAAGGTTCGGAACGAAGCCTGCCGGGACCAGAATGGAGGACCTAACCATACACTTATGATTCGTCGCAAGGTGGCTGTTGACTTTATTCTAGAACTCGTGCGCGATGCAACATATTTTTGTTAAAATTCTGCAATTTCGTTATTAGAAGAGTATATGGTTGTCTACGCAAGTTATGGTTGACTTCTTACTACACTCCACTTGATACACGAAAAAAAAATTTCCAAACCCTCATTCTTCCTTTAATTACTTATGCTGAAGTAGTATACAGTAAAGTTGATTCACTGTCTCAGCGAAAACTACAGGTGGCATTTAATGATGCGGTCAGATATGTGTATGGACTACGAAGATTCGATCATGTATCTCAGTATAGTAAATACTTACTGGGAATTTCCCTAGATCATTTCATGGAATGAGAAATTTGATATTTCTGCATCAAATAATTGTCAACAAGTCTCCATCGTATCTTTATAACAAACTTAATTTTGGTCGATCTATCAGAACACATACTCTTATACCATCTCATCATCTTTATTTAAATTCACCGGGACTGTTTTACATTCATGGTATTAAACTTTTGAACTTTCTACCAAATCACATAAGAACAATTTCTAATGCCAAGCGCTTTAAACATGCCATTTTCCTACACTTCTCTTCCCTTCCTTGAGTCCCCTTCCTAGAACCTTTTATTTTGTTTTTTATACTATTAGTTTTAAGTAATATGAAAAATTGTATAACTTTTTGAATTTTTCACAACTTAGTTCTATAAAAAACTCATGTCTCATTGTACCTTTATGCTAATAATAATAAATTGAATTTTGCAATGAACTTCGTTGCCACATGCTTCAAGTCCAAAATTCCCGAAATAATTGCACGGCATTAGCTGACTGAGATGCCGACATCTTCGGCAACTTCTTTACTAGTGATTCAACGACACTTTCTCAACATTTTCATCGGTTGTTGATGTTCTGTGACGTCCAGTGTGAACGTCGTCATTCACATCTTTTCGACATCAGTTGAAAGGCTTGTACCACTTGTAAACATTTTTTTGACTTAAAGTGTGTATTCCACTGTCAAAATTTCAAGAATCATAGAGCACCTAATTTCATTTTTCGCACAAAATTTAATGAAATATTTTTGATCCACTTATTTCGGCAGCACGAAATCGCAGAACACACAAACCACGTTTAACATTTATGAATCTCACAAACCAAATAAATATGTTATGTAGTTAAAACTGTAAAAGTATGTTCGAGGAGAGTGTACCAACATGATAAAATAAAAAAGTGGATAATCAAATCAAATCGACCCTATAAAAGTTCACTTTATACATATTTTGAACAGACCTCGTAAAAACTTGAAAGTTTTGATAGACTTCGTATAAGCAATAAAAAAAATAAATCAGACAACGATTTAAAAAGAATTTATTTAATTTGCAATAATTTAATTGCCAACAAGTGGGATTTTGTTTACTCTTTTTTTTACCTCAATAGCCATGGTTCACTCGATGATGCATCATAATCCGCAAAAGTATGTTTTCCGGGGGTTACAGCGGTGATCCCATTTTTAAAATAAAATTTCTGACCGACGCGCAAGTTTTAAAAAAAAAGGGACTTACACTTGACAAAACTTTGATTTTACGGTTGAAAGTGAGGAAGTTTACGGCCTAATTTGACAAATCTTTACAAGGTTTGAGGTTGAAAATTGCCATGATAAAGTATTGCTTTCGTTTTGGAATGCAGCGTCCCATGGGTCCAATAATTCTATCCGTTAGAGTCAAAGCCTAGGGAAAGTTTTATCTTCGAAGAGAAGTCAATGGAGTGGCTTTCAACATTCTCGCCATAAGAAGAAGTCCTCATCCTTGTCAAAACACGTCTACCATAGTCAATAAGTCCTGTAATAAAAGTTCTCTTGTCTCTGCTCTTAATCAATTGATCTTCTTTTGTCCGTTTTCAAAAGACGGCACCACTTGCAAATTGAAGCTGATCTTAGAAGCTTTTGCGTACTTTATTGTAAAGCGGAGATTTGTCAGCGATAGTTTTTTTCAGCGTCTGACTTTACCAGGTATACCCGTAAGAAGTGAGCGTCAAGACACAAATGTCTCGATAGGGAACATTTGTTGTGAATGAGCCCATATTTTTTTTTTTTTTTTTTGGTTGCTATCAGATCTGTGGAAAATATTTAGTATACATCAAGTCCTGGAACAGACAACATCATATTTTTTCATCGTGTTGAAAATGTCGAATTTTGTACCAGAAAGTGATGATTTGCGGAAAGCATTAATTTTTTGTTTTCATTTGAAGAAAAGTGCTGCAGAGTCGCATCGAATGCTTGTCGAGGCATATGGTGATCATGTTCTATCAGAAGCATCATGCAAAAGACGATTTCAACGGTTCAGAAATAATGACTGATGTGAGAAATGAAGAACGTGGAGTATCACTAAAAACCTTACAGACGCCGAATTGCAAACGATATTGGATGGAGATAACACTCTGAGTCAAAAGCAAATGGCAGCAATGTTAAATGTTGCACAACAAACAATTTCTGACCGTTTAAAAGCTATGGGAAAGATCCGAAAGTGTGGAAAACGGGTGCCACATGAATTGAATGAAAGATAGATGGAAAACCGAAAAAACACTTGTCAAATTTTGCTTCAAAGACACGAAAGAAAATCGGTTTTGCATCGGATTGTTACTGGCGATGAAAAATGGATTTATTTTAAGAATCCTAAATGGCTTACCCATTCGCCGTATTCACCAGACTTGGCTACTTCTGACTACCATTTGTTTTCATCGATGGGACACGCATTGGCGGAGCAGCACTTTGATTCCTATGAGGAGGTCGAAAATTGGTTGTCTGATTGGTTTGCTTTAAAAGACGAACAATTTTATGGGCGTGGAATTCAAAAGTTGCCAGAAAGGTGGTCAAAATGTGTAGAAAAAAACGGCCAATACTTTGAATAAAATGTGTTTACTTTCCCATTAATAGTTAGCGTTTTATTTAAAAAAAAAAATTAACTGGTATACCTGGTAGACAGCAAACTTTTTTGCTTCTTCGAAAACACACGGATTTGTCTTAAATAAATAGCGTTTGAGACCGCTGTGGCGTAGTGGGTAGAGTGCGAATCTCACACGCTGAAGGGTCTAGGTTCGATACCCGACTGATAACCTCGAATTTTTCACAGCGAAGGTCTGGGTTCGATTCGCAGCTAAACACCTCGAATTTTTCACGGCACCACCTCTTTTGAGCTGCGGACAACACTCAAAGAATAATAACTGTCTAAGAAAGCTTCGCAAATTTCGCCGTTCGGTGTCGGCAGAAAACTGCTGGTGCCATCTACTCGTGAGGGAACAGTAGCTCGCACAACACGAGTAGTTGATGAGCAAGCTAGGCTCTGGTCCCCCTGTGGACTATCGCGTCATACAATTATTATTGTTATTATTAAATAGCATTTGCGAAAAATTCTGATTTTCTTTTTCAATGGAAGTGCACTGCAGCTGAAGTCCATTGGATGCTTCTAGAAGTTTACCTGTGAATCTCTTGCGACTAATAAATCGCTCTGGAAGTGGTTTTGATGCTTCAAAAGGAGTGATTATCGTCGATGACAAGAAACGTTTTATATCTTGTCAGACATATCTTGATGAGAGTATTTTTTTCACGGGGACCCGAGAATTTTATTTCAATGGAACCCACATATGAAGACAGATTTCCTCGTTGATGCGGGTTTCACTCTGAAGATTCTCTTGGCTGCTGGAGTTATGATTTTCACGACTGTGCACATGTTTTGGTGCCTCACGCAGGTTTTTCGTCTTCTCAACTGGAACTCCCAGAAGAACAGTGTCACCACTTAGTTGCTTGCGCTCAAGAGCAGATCTTGTAGTTTGCTGAACTTTTCTAGAAGGTATAGCTCACTTTTTTAAGAATGAGCTCCGCTTCAGATGTCAATAGTTTAATTTTACTGCTTATCCCATTGAATGCGACTGCATAGTTCAGTTGCGTTCACAGAAGTTGTGTTAGTTGGAACACTGCTCATTTGGGATTGTTGAGCAGTTTTGTTGTGTGTGCCTGATGATATTTCAATTAGTTTCTAATTTTTCGATTTCATCTGAAATTTCTAAATTGCACGTGGAGATTTTCAACTGTTTTAACGCAGGCAAAGAACACATCACTCAATAAGTCCCGGGTCTAAGATATAGGCGGCGCCGCTAAAAAAAATGCATACCATTTTTAGATAGTACAAACATTCAAATGATACCTGTCAAATTTTCATCAAAATCTGCAAATTAATTTAAAAGGTACAGTTCTACAAGTAACGCTACTTTTACTATTTTTAAAAGTGCAAAAAACAGAATTTCGTTTGTTTATTAAACTTTTTGATGGAAAATGATTAATTTAATTTAAAAATTAATTAAATAATTTTTGATGGAAAATACCGTGCAAGCTCACCTATGGCTTGGAAAGTGTTACAGGGACACTGCTCCATTAAAAGCAACTATTTGTCGGTGGTATGCTCACTTTAAATGTGGCCGTATAGACAGCAGCGTTGCTGAACGCTTCGAAAGTCCATTTGAGGTGGGTACACCGGAAAACGTCGAAAAAGCACACAAAATTGTTTTGGAAAATCGCGAAGTGAAATTGCGTGAGATAGCTGACACCTTAAAGATGTCAGAAGCCAGTGTGTCTCCTTTGCATGAACAGTTGTCCATTGGAAAGAAAGTGTGACGCGCTTGCTCACAAGGGACCAAACACAACAACGTATCAATGATTCTGTTTGAGTTGTTTCGCCAGAATAATCATAGGAATATCACAATGGATGAATCCATAGGCATGGATCCACCACTACACTCCAAAGTCAAAGCGGCACTCAGCGGAATGGACAACAGCCGGTGAACCACATCCAAAGCGTCCAAAAGCACAAAGGTCGGCTGGCAAGGTTATGGCAACCGTATTTTGGAATGCGCACGAAATTTCATTAATCGACTATCTTGAGAAAGGCAAAAGGATCAACAGCGAATACTGCATGCTATCATCGGTGCGTTTGAAAGAAGAAATTGCAAAAAAACGGTCCCATATGAAGAACAAAAAAATTCTCATTCATCTAGACAATGCACCGTGTCACAAGTAGTTGGCTATCATGGCCAAATTGCAAGAATTGAGCTTTGAATTGCTTCCGCAACCACCGTATTTTCCAGATCTGGTACCCAGCGACTTCTACTTCTTTTCAGACATCAAAAAGATGCTCGCGGGAAAAATATATGGCTAGAGTGATGAGATGATCGGCGAACCTGAATCCTATGCTGAAGGTTGTTCGAGGGTTGCCTTTTATATTTTGGGATTAGAGAACAAAAACAAATATTAATCATCGAAAATAGTTTAAAAGTTTTCCAAAATATTCCCCATTAAGATTTATACACTTTTGTATGCGTTCGAACCAATTGTCGAAGCACTTTTGCCACTCTGATTTATGTATCTGCAAAACGTGTATTCTGAACGAATCAACCGCTTCTTCAGGTGCCGGAAAACATTGACCTCTCATTTTATTTTACTTTGGGGAAAAAAAAGAAGTCATTCGGTGTCAAGTCAGGACTATACGGCGGGTGACTCATCAAACCGATGTTTTGAGTGCTCAAAAATGCAGTTGTTTGAGCCGATTCTTGGAAATCTACTGGCAACCAATGTGTGACGATGTGTGAGAGCTTGTACTGCCGTGGTGAAGAGTGATCCATCTTCGGCGGTTGGTTGTCTTGATTTCTTGGAAGACAACTGGCAAACAAATGGTTGTGTATCAATCAGAATTGACAGTTCTGCGTTGTTCTAGTGGTACGGTTGCGACATGTCCAGTTTTTCCGAAAAACAGGCGACCATTTGCGTAGAATTGTTTCGTGAGTGAGCAACTTTTGTTGGATTTGGCTCAATTTGAAACACCCATACTGCTGCTGCTTCCGGGCTCATACGCAAAAATCCACGATTCATCATCTGTCACGATGTCATAGACGTGTTTCGAAGCACCGCGATCGTATTTTTGGAGCATTTCTTTCGTCCAATCGACACGAGCCTTTTTTTGAGTGATTGACAAATTGTGTAGGATCCAACGCGAACAAATTTTTTTGACGGTCAAATGTTCATGCAATATTGAATGTATGCTGGTCCCACTAATGTCTAAGGTTGTCTCAATCTCACGATGGGTCACATGACGATCTTGGAATATCAGTTGGCGCACAGCATCAATGGTTTCCGGATCAACAACTGATTTTGGACGACCTTCACGAAAGTCTTCTTGGAGTGAACTACGAACTCGGTTGAATTCACCAAACCATCGACAAACACTGGTCATTGATGAAGCTTTATCTTCAAAAATTGAATTAAGGTCATCGATTCACTGTTGTCGACTTAATCCAAGTCGAAAATTGTTAAAAAATAATCGCACGAAAATTTTCACAATTTAATTCAATTGTTTGGGCGAGATGAATCTTTTATGTCACTGTTAACAACACAAATAGCACTCGTTTGGCAAAACGTTCTGAGTACATACAATTAGTCCCAAAAATAAGTATACACTTCATAAACTTCAAAAATAATGCGACCAAAACGCAACCTGCTAGTAATATTTCTACTTAACTGTCAACACATTTTATTCACGTAATTGAACTTCCATCTAGAAGCAAAGAACACGGTTAATGTTGAAAATTATGCGAAAGAAGCGAAAAAATGCTGGGAGACACACAGTAAGTATACAGCTGCAATATTTCGTAGCGCTTTTCCAAAAAATAGTCACTTATTTTCTTTCTCCTTTCAAATTGCGAATGGTATTATGTAAGTTAGTTTGAAAGTCCTGTAAAAATAGATTTATTGCTAATTGTGAAAATTGCGCCTCGAGGAAAGGAACTTTCTACTGAAAAAATGGAATAATAAGCACTTTTTAGATAACAAATCAATAATAACAATTGCCAAAATATTCGATAAAAGCACCACTTCATTACAGAAAATTGTGCCAAAATATAAAATTAACGGTAGTATGGAAAATGAAGTGCGTTCAGGTCGGCTCCGCAAATTCACGTAACCAGAAAACCGCCTAATGGTTAAAAAAATAAAACAAAAATCCAAAGGCGAGTGCTCCCAAAATAACGGAGGAAGTACTTAATGAAGCAGGAAAAACATGCCAGCCTAATACCATCCACAGAATACTGTATGATGTTGTATACCATGGGAGGAATATAAGAAATAACATGTTAGATGTTATGTTACCCAGTTTTAAGTATTTTCCTAGGAATTAACCATCAATTATATTCACTTTAATAAAAATGCAAAAAAAGGAATATAAGAAAGAAATCATTTGTCAGCAAAGACAACCGTCAAAAACGACGAAACTTCGCTAAAGCTTATGAAAATCATGAAAGTAGTTTTTAGAATAAGGTAATATTTAGTGGTGTAGTGGCCGCCGTGGCGTAGTGGGTAGAGTGCGACGCTCACACGCCGAATGTTGTAGGTTCAATTCCCAGCTCAACACCAATTTTTCGAATTTTTCACGGCACCACCTCTTTCGAGCTGCTGACAACACTCAAAGAGTAATAACTGTCTGAGAAAGCTTCTCAAATATTCGCCGTTCGGAGTCGGCAAAAAACTGTAGGTCCCTTCTACTCGTGAGAGAACAGTAGCGCGCACAATACGAGCAGTTGATGAGCAAGCTAGGCTCTGGTCCCCCATCGGACTGTAGCGCCAACAATTATTATTATTAATATTTAGTGGTGAAAGTAAGTTTAATGTCTTTAATTCTGATTGTAGAAGAAAAGTATGGAAAAAACAAAATACCGAACTCGATCCGACAAAATACATCAGGAACAGTGAAACATGGCGGAGGAAAAGTGATGAAATGGGGTTGCATGGCGGCATCTGGTGTTGGTAAATTAGTTTTTATTGATAGTAAGAAGAATCGGTTTGATTATGTAAACATTTTAAAAAATATTTTTGTGAAAGTGCCAGCAAGTTAGGCTTGGAGGTTTAATTTGTCTTTCAACAATTTAATGACCCTAAGCACAATTTATTTATAGTCAAAGAATGGCTATTGTACAATGTCCAATATCAGTTAAAAACGCCACCGCAATCACCGGACTTTAACATCATAGAGCATTTATGGGAAAATCTAGAGCGACCGATAAGAAAACGAGACATTAAGTCTAAATACAGTCTGAATACAGTTCTTCTAGATGAACGGCTCCAGCGTTACACAAACTTTGGTAAATTCAAAGCCACCAAAACTTAAAGCCGTTATATAGTCGAAAGGATACACCACAAAATACTAATGAGAAATTAGTATTGCAAAAGAATTGCAAAAAGTTTATGAAGTGTATACTTACTTTTGGGATATAGCTCTTGCCTACTTTTTAGTAAACCTTGTTGTTTCATTATTTAATTGATGAATTATGGTTAATTTTTTATCTTGTTTAGTCAATACAAGTATGCTAAGTTCAATAAATACTATCAAATTTGGACTCAAAATATTTAATGGATAGGGTGTATACTTATTTTTGGGACTAACTGTATAACCTCAAAAATGTCAAAATTTACGACAGAGCTGGCAGTTACCAGATTGCAACACTAGGGTTTCCCTATCCCGAAAAATAAAAGGTAACCTTCGTAGCAACAAAAAAATGTTGTGTTGTTTTTTTTTCTTAACAATTTCGTATGTATTTGGCAACAAATTTGATTTTTTCAGCTGTTGGCCATTTTCACTGTGAGTCACTGTATGGTGGAGTCAGACGAATTTAGTAACTATGACAACATTGATGGAAGTAGTATTTGACGGCAACTAATGCTTGAGCAGTGCATTGCATGTAAACGTCCGAAAACAACCGAAAAGCATGACAATATCCAAACAAACATAACTGTAGCGGTCAAAAACTGCTTGGAAGGACTGAAATGAAAGTTCAAACTTCGTGCTCCGTATTTCTCAGATCTTGCTCTTGCCGACTTATCTCTTTTTCGACAAGTTTAAAACGTGTCTTTTTAAGATTTGGAAGAATTGGGCAACAACTGAATCGATAACAGAGTGTCTCATTTTTAAAGATAGTATTTCCAAATTACGTCAGAGGTTGGGACAAGTAGTCGTTTCTACGAATTTAAGTTTGAGTCACGTTTTAATTGTAAAACAATTTTTGAACATCAAAAGACTATCGACTGTCACCTACCGAGACAGAAACTGCTCTGACGTGTTCCTGCCGCTACACCTCTTACACGGACCGCGTCTAATCACTCCATCGCAGCGATTAAATATACAGCAGATGAAAAACCGAAGTAATATCGTTTGCCACTGCACGCCTGCGACACCGATTCCTGCCCTCTTATTTCGTTAGTTGCATTTACGCTAAAAAACGGCAGACTCATGATACGAGGTTAAGGAACAAACCTTTATTCCCCTCTTATGGCTCCACAAGAAAATAAATGCTTTAAGGTCTCCACACTTAAGAACAGCTGTGTCAACTGTCAACTGGCTGATTTAAGGCGCTCATACAGAAACCGAAATGTTTTGACAACACAACACACTGCACTGATTCGCGTTCTTTCAACAACCTTACCATCACTTGCATTCTTATTTAAAGCCAACCATCGCACTCTGCTCTTTTAACAAAATAAACTTCCACTCAAAAGGCGTCTAAGTCCAAAAAGAATGAGTTCTGTTAAAAACTACCCAGATATCCACACGGAAGAACTCGGCAGCAAAAGTTTCTGCCCTTTCACTCGGCAAGAGCAATGAACTCCGTTGACAGTCTCGTTGATTAATTAAATTGCATTTGCAGTGCCGCCGGCTGAAGTTCATACAAACCGCACCTGTCCCTCCCCGCTTACCATCGTCTTGCTCTCAAGCGGCTTGAAACAATCAAAACTCCATCATCGAAAGCATCCCTTCCCCAGGTACTTCAGTCCCATTCACGTCTTTCAGTTTTAAGTCTACTCATTAATTTACTTAACAAATCACACTCACTTACTGCACAATGCGTTGCACCACGACCCCATAGCGATTTGGACGGAACGGAAGAGAGGAACGGAAAATGCCGTCAACATTGCGACGTTGCTCTTGTCGCTGCCATTAAGGTGGATGCACACTTTTAGTACCATCCGCGCACCCGCTCGTCCTCTGCACTTTGTTGTGCTTTCGGGACAGAATCATGAGCAGGGCAAAGGTTTGGTTGGTTGGCTTGACTTAAATCACCGCATACTCATTACCAACTTTACTTACGTCGTCATCATCGTCGACATCATCACCCCCGTGCGTTGGCGTCGTCTGTGCATCAGTCTGTGCGGCATCATCCACTTAGGATGTAAACGCATCCTTCCATTAATTGTTGCCACAATCACGAGCAATGTCACCCTTTCAGTGCGCTCTACGGAACCGGGATGCACCTGAATCTGCCATCAAGTCGACCACCACGACCGCCGTCATCATCAGAATACCATAAGTGCCCTCTGAGGGGCAAATGCACTTTGCACAAGCATAGCCGCAGTCTTCGGGGACATTTTTCCCCATCCACCATTGTTCAGACGCACTCGAGCAGCCGCACATGGGTGAGGGGACGTGACAGTTGATTTTTGCCAAATCTACTCGGGGTTAGAAAGAGTTGCCAGGTCGCCTGGCACCTCCGAGCAGATGCCAACAGCACAGGTGCTCTTGGGGGACTTCGCATGTTCGCCACGGGTGTCGACTAAAACCCTTTAACCCCCAAGGAACGCTGTGTGCAGCGTCATGGCAACCCTAGACGCGTCATTGTTGCATGCCATCATCCGTCAAAGAGGTGTCGCAATCCACACGTGACTTGCATGAACCCGCCGGCACATGGGTACTCGTCCGTCGCTCTCGTCTAGGCTTAGAATTGCGCTTCCTGAACTCCGGGTTTTGTTCGTTTTTCAGACGTCGTCACCTCCCCATTCATTACGGATAAGCGCTGATGCGTATTGAGAGCACTTGAAGGTGAATTCCCACCGAAGAGACGTGCGCGAGCTGCATGGCCTGTATATGAATGACGGCACAAGCCCGTTGGGACTCTCGAGCGCATACACGAAACACAAAAAGGCAACAAAAAACAAAGCACAGAGAGAGCGCGCAAAAAAAAAGAAACAGCAGGTCCTCCGGCACATGCACAAAGGAACCACTTCAGCTGGCTTCCTATGATGTGTGCGCGCTGCATCCCTGCATGGTGATGGCAGTCCTGCTCCTCTGCTGGAGTCGCCGCCACTGCAGTGGTGTTGCATGGCGCCGTTGCCGCCGCTGTGTGAATGTTGTCCTGGTTTTTGTATTCGACTAACTGTTAACAGTCCTCGTTTGCTTGCAGCTTCCACTGAGTATTGTTGCGCATTTGTTGCGCTCTTGTTTTTGCCAGTTGCACTTAGAGACAGCGTCCCTTAAGGGCCTCCGCCCGCAAGTCCCTGAGAAGAGGCATAAGAGCCGTGCGGGTGGTGTACAATTTGCACAAGGGGCTTGTATTTAATTAAAATTGCGTATAAGTCAGGGACAACGTCAACGGGTTGGACGATTGCACAGGCCCATTTGATGTGGAAGACTTTGGGTTTTGTTTTGTATTACATTTGAATTTTATTTTTACCGTAGAAGCGGGGAATAAATTGACAGGGTTCGGGTCTTTAGATGAAGCAGGTGTTTGTAGTCTTCGAATCCGAGCCATTCGGACGACGCAACGGAGGACAGCCTAGGCTAAGGTGGCGCACGCAAGTGGAGAATGACCTCAACAAACTTGGAGTGCCAACTGGAGGCAGCTGGCGAAAGATCCTGCTGGCTGGAGGCATGTGGTTGAGACCTAGATCCACGTCGGACTGCAGCGCAATTAGAAGACGAAGAAGAAGGTGCTTGTGTATTTTTTCCGCATCCAGATTATGGCGGACTGCAGCGCCATAAGAAGAAGAAGAAGGAGCTTGTATATTTTTTTCCGCATCCAGATTCGCGTCCACATGTGGCAATTGTGGAACATGGATAGCTGAAATGCTTGTCAAATGTACTCCCTCGGGAAGAGCCAAAGAGTCTTTTCCACGATTCCTGGAAGGAGTTAGCCATTCTCAAGTCTTGGCCAAGACGAATTTTGATGAAATTCGAGACAGCGGTTCTTGGTCTCGGGTTAAGCTAACTTTTCCTATAGCTTTTAAATTTGTGCAATCACAAGTGGGATACGATTTCGAATATGATGTACAGAAGTAAAGAATAATTGATTTTCCAATACGAATTTGTCAAATTTAATCTCAAATTAAATTTTAAAATTTTACCAAAAGTTAAGCTTTCTTTTATTAAGACCAAGTCCCAAATTGTGTTTTATAAATCGACATGAATAATTTTATGATAAATGAAGCAATGAGTTCACAAAGTTAAATTGTAAAGTCCTTATTGAAAAACACTTAACTTCGAGGAGCTGTAAGACATTTATTCGAGTTAAAGTTAGAACACGGCACTTCGTAAGGAACCCAGTGCTTAAATCCTCCCTCACTAAAAGAAAAACCAGTTGTTACATGCCTTGTCTTCTACGAACTGGAAAATTATTCTCTATTAAAAGCATCATAAAACATCCTTTTTAGCAACGATTTGTAGAAATTCTGAAATTGAAGCGTCTGAACTGACTTATAGTTGCTGCAAGGTTTCCCTAGAATGACTAGCTGTTTGCAAGCCAAAATATAGCCTGCTGGGAGTCTGTGAAAAGATGAAAATTGTACTGAACGTGCATTAGAATAAATCAAGCAAAAGAACGGATACTTTGCCAAGTAAGATGCATGCTATACCTATAATGAGGCATTTGCTGGCAATGAAGCGGAAGCGGCCACAATGGGTCTGGCGGTGAATGAGTACCTAAGTGAAACTAAGCACCTGTTGCCATCAAGGAAAGACACACAATATCGACGTCTCAGACAGAGTGCAACATTAAGCAGCAGAAACATGGAAGTAGTAAAGGACTTCGTTTACCTCGGCTCCGCGGTAAACGGAGACAACAATATGAATACCAAAATCAACCGTAGAATCACTCTTACAAATTGCTGTTTCTTCGAGCTCTAGAGGCAATTGAGTAATAAAGCCCTCCATCGAAGAACTAAGCTCGCTTTAGATAATAGCTTGATCATCGCAGTCTTACTCTATTGCATGGAAACCTGGACGTTACTAAAGCCGGATGAGGAAGTCTTTTCGAGAGAAAAGTTTTGGGTGCGACTTTTGGTCCTGTTTGCGTTGATGGCATCTGGAGGACAAGAAGATTTAACGACGATATGTATGGGCTTTACAGCGCAATGCTCCTGGTCAAGTGCCCTCGTATAAAACGTTTAAGATGGTTAAGCCCTGTAGTCCATACGCTGGACATTACTGCTCTGGCCCAAGAAGCCTTCGAATCTAAGCCATTGAGACAAAGCAACAGAGGCCTAGGCTAAGGTGCAGCAAACAAGTGGAGACGGACCTCAACCAAATTGGAGTGCACAACTGGAGACAGCCGCGAAAGATCGTGTTAACTGAAGGTATAGGGTTGGGCCTAGGTCTACCTCATAGCATCAAAACAAGATGATGGAGAAGTTTAGTTTAAACTATGTCAACCTTGAGAAGCCATAAGATGGTGTAGACCGCTGCATACATCTGGCTCTGCGCCAGTTGTCGCCCATTTTCGACAAGGTTGAGGTTCTTTTAGCGCTGAAAATAGCTTTGACAGAGAACGGATTTAAGTCCGGATTAGTTCCAATACAGTGAACAGAAGCAACGTAGTTTCGAATATTGTTTTCCAAACAATCTTGGTGGACTTGTGTTTCGTGAGACCTTGTCGAGTCTTTTTGAAATGTACACCGGGTCCGGCTCATATGCTTGCCTACTCAAAGTTTCAATACAGCCAATAAGCAGTTTCAGTGCACAAGGTCGTATTCACTTTGCTACCATTGTTCAGAAACTATTGCGTAGATTGCCCTTCGGCGGGTGAGGCGGCCCAGCTATCACTATCATCGTCTTATTTGGTGGCAAGGCGAAAGTGCACAAGGACTTCTCTGGTAAGTCAGCCAGCCGACAAAAGAAATCGCCCACGAATGCACATCGCCACTGGTCGGCTGGACACCTTCTATACGAACCAGTGTGGCTTAGTAATACGTTAGCCTATTCGCTCGTATTTCTTCTTCTTCTTCTTCTTGTGGCGCTACAGTCCGGGGTGGACCTGGGCCTCAACCAACATGCCTCTCCAGCCAGCACGATCTTTCGCCAGCTGTCTCCAGTTGCGCACTCCAAGTTGGTTGAGGTCCTTCTCCACTTGTGTGCGCCACTTCAGTCTAGGTCGTCCTCTGTTGCGTTGTCCCAATGGCTCGGATTCAAAGACTTTTCGAGCCGGAGCAGTGGTGTCCATACACTCTACATGGCCTAGCCATCTTAAGCGTTGTATCCGTAGACGCTTAACCAGGCGCATGTCGCTGTACAGCCTATAGAGTTCGTCATTAAATCTTCTCCTCCAGATGCCATCAACGCAAACAGGATCAAAAATCGCACGCAAAACTTTTCTCTCGAAAAGACTAGGGGCTTCCTCATCCGCCTTTGCTAACGTCCAAGATTCTGCGCCATATAGTAGGACGGGGATGATCAAGCTGTTATATAAAGCTAGTTTAGTCCTTCTAGAGAGGGCTTTATTACTCAATTGCCTCTTGAGCCCAAAGAAACAGCGGTTGGCAAGAGTGATTCTGCGTTTGATTTCGGTACTGATGTTGTTGTCCCTATTTACCGCGGAGCCGAGGTAGACGAAGTCCTTAACTACCTCGAAGTTTCTGCTGCCTAGTGTGACGCTCCGTCCGAGACGTCGATGTTGTGTGTCCTTCCTTGATGACAGCATGTACTTCGTTTTGCCCTCATTTACCGCAAGACCCATTTTAGCCGCTTCCGCTTCAATGCCAGCAAACGCCTCATTGACGTCCAATCACGTCAATGTCATCAGCGTAAGCTAACAATTGAACTGACTTCTGGAAGATCGTGCCTCTGGTGTTGACTTGTGAGTTACGCACGATCTTCTCGAGGATGATGTTAAAGAAGTGACAGTGCGTCGCCTTGTCTAAAACCTTTTTTGACATTGAAGGTCTCGGTGAGTTCGTTACCGACCTTGACGGAGCAGCGAGAGTTCTCCATCGTCATCCTACACAATCTGACGAGTTTGGTAGGAATGCCAAAACTAGACATGGCACTGTATAGCTCGTCTCTATGCACACTGTCATATGCACCCTTGAAATCGACGAATAGGTGGTGAGTGTCAATTTGCATTTCTTGGGTCTTTTTCAGGATCTGCCGTAATGTGTAGATCTGGTCTATTGTGGACTTCCCTGGCCTGCAACCACCCTGATAGGGACCTATCACTTCATGGACAAATGGTTGCAGACGCTCACACAATACGGCAGAGAGGATCTTGAATGCGATGTTCAGAAGACTAATCCCTCTGTAGTTGGCGCAGTCAAAGGGGTCTCCTTTCTTGTGGACCGCGCAAGCGACGCTGAGATTCCACTCATCGGGCGTGCTTTCCTCCCACCATATCTTACAGATGAGCTGGTGCATGCGCCCAACTAGGTCATCTCCAGCTGCTTTAAATAGTTCTGCGGACAGTCCGTCCGCTCCAGCAGCTTTGTTCGACTTTAGCTTGGATATTGCTATCTCCACCTCGTCTAAGTCGGGGGGACGGAATGCTTGTCTATCATCGTCCAAATTGAGTGGAACATTCTGCCTAACAGCGGGATTTGGGTCGTCATCGCCGTTTAGGAGTCTGCAGAAATGATCCTTCCAGATTCTCAGCACAGACTGCGACTCTACTACTAGTTGTCCATTTTGGTCCCGGCAGGCCTTGGTCCGAACCTTGTATCCTCCGGATAGCTGTTTTATCTTTCGGTAAAACTTTCGGACTTCATTCCTGCCAAAGCACCTTTCCATTTCCTCGACCGCGCGCTTCTCATGCTCCTTCTTTTTCCTTCTGAGAAGCCGGTGCTCTTCCCTTCTTCTCTGTTCGTAGAGTTCACGAACAGCCCGCGTTGTTCGATGCAGCGTCGCCTTATAGGCGTCTTGTTTAGCTGCCTGCGCTTGCCTGCACTCGTCGTCAAACCATGGGTTCCTTCTGGGTGGTGACGTGAAACCCAGCACATCAATGGCAGCATCTTTGATGGCTTCTTGACAACGTTTCCATTCTTCTTCTACGGCGAAGTCCAACAGCCTGAGTCCGTTTCCGGATGTGTTGTCGTGCAGGCTGTGTTTACCGATGACTCCAGCAAAGATGTCCTCCTTTCCTAGCTGAGCGTTGAAATCTCCTAGAACGATCTTGGTGTCATAGCTGGGGCATCGATCGTATGTTCTTTCTAGGAGATCATAGAAGTCATCCTTGATGTTGTCATCCTTCTCCTCTGTCGGGGCGTGAGCGCATATTAGGCTGATGTTCCCGAATTTAGCCTTGATGCGGATTGTCATGAGGCGTTCGCTGACTGGGTCGTAGCTCAAGACTTTTTGCCTAAGTCTGCCTCGAACAAAAAATCCGCATCCGAATAAGCGCTGCCTTCTCTCTCTATAGCAATTGCTGTAGTAGATATCGCAGTTCTTCATCGCTTTTATGCCAGGCCCATCCCATCGCACTTCCTGGATGGCGGTTATGTCAGCTTTGTAGCTGTCAAGGGCCTCCGCAAGTTGTTCGGCTGCACGTGGCCTGTTAAGGGACCTCACATTCCACCTGCAAAACCGAAAATCATTGTCCTTTAAACGTTTGCTGGGGTCGTCAACAGTTAATCCGTCCTTATCCGAGGCATATCGGGATTTCTGAACTATGTTATTTTTACGTGGTGAGGAAGTTACCCTCACGCACAACCCACAGACTGGTAGGCCAGGCCCATTATTTAAATCCTCGGGCAGAGGGGGTCGCTGCATACATTAGTTCGCCATACAACGGGTGTTGTGATGGCATTCCATTCGCTCGTATTCACCGTTTTATAACTTTATGCCGATGGAAGTGACAAAACTTTTTAGCGGAAACCGGACATGTGCCACAAAATTCCGCCTGCAGTTTCCATGTCAACTGGAACAACGACGTAGGCATACTATCTATCTCCGCTTTGTCATTGCAGGACCTTCGAGATGTGCGGCTCACTGCAATCCAAATGGGATGTATTTAATGACTTAACTAAAGATGAAAGGATTAAATAACCTTCAAGCAGAAAGAAAAATTGTTTTTGTGCTTCCTACTTGCCTTTGCTATTTTTCATTCAATATATACCGGTATACAGGTATTACAGGTATACCGGTATGAAATAATTTTTTTTTTAAATAAATCACTAATTATTAATGGGAAAAAAAACATTTTATTCACAGTAGTGGCCATTGTTTACTACACATTTTGACCACTTTTCTGGCAATTTGTGAATGCCACGCCAAAAAAAAATTGATCGTCTTTTAAAGCAAACCATTCAGACACCCAATTTTTGACCTCCTCGTAGTAATCAAAGTGCTGCTCAGCCAATGCGTGTTCCACCGATGAAAACAAATGGTAGTCGGAAGGAGCCAAGTCTGGTGAATACAGCGGTGGGGTAGCTGCTCCCAGCCAAGTGTTTTGATTGTATCCTGAACCGGTTTTGCTTTGTGTGCAGGTGCATTGTCATGGAGCAAAATTAACTTGGCGTGTCTTCGGGCCCATTCTCTTCGTTTCTCAATCAATGCATGGTTCAAATTGATCATTTGTTGTCGGTAGCGATCAGTATTAACGGTTTCAACAGGTATAAGGAGCTCATGGTACACAACTTTCTGGTCCCACCAAACACACAGCATTATCTTCTCGACGAATCGATCTGGTTTTGCAGTCGATGTTGATGGTTGTAACAGATTAACTCATGTTTTTTTCCATTTAGGATTCTCAAAATAAATCCATTTTTCATTGCCAGTAACAATCCGATGCAAAACCGATTTTCTTTCGTGTCTTTGAAGCAAAATTTGACAAGTGTTTTTTCGGTTTTCCATCTGTCTTTCATTCAATTCAGGTGGCACCCATTTTCCACATTTTTGGATCTTTCCCATAGCTTTTAAACGGTCAGAAATTGTTTGTTTGACTCAAAGTGTCAAAAGCAAATGGCAGCAATGTTAAATGTTTCACAACAAACAATTTCTGACCGTTTAAAAGCTCCATCCAATATCATTTGCAATTCGGCGTCTTAAAATTTTTTGGTGGTCTTCCACGTTCTTCATTTCTCACATCAAACTCATTATTTCTGAACCGTTGAAACCATCTTTTGCATGTTGCTTCTGATAGAGCATGTCGAGGCATATGGTGAATATGCCTCGACAAGCATTCGACGCGACTCTGCAGCACTTTTCTTCAAATGAAACCAAAAAAATGAATGCTTTCCGCAAATCATCACTTTCTGGTAAAAAATCAACATTTTTAACACGATGATAAAATAGGTTTTTTTTTTTGTTCAATGACTTGATGTATACTAAATATACTTCACAGATGTCATAGCAAACAAACAAAAAAAAAAAAAATAAATAAGGGCCCGTTCACAACAAATGTTCCCTATCGAGACATTTGTATCTTGACGCTCACTTAATACCGGTATACCTGAAAAGTTAATGTTTTCCAAATTTCAAAGGCAGATATTTGGCTAAAACAAAGGCAGTTTCTGGACGTTTACATCTTTTCTATATGTGTCTTTAGACATATGTTTTGGGGATGCTTGGAAAACTTAATATTTAGTTTATTTTTGAACTTAATTTTTTCCAGAATATATTTATCCGTCTTCTTCTTAAATCTTTTGTAATTTCTCTTAGGATTAACGAAGATACTGAATTCTTCTGTACGATTGCTTAAAGCCTGCCAAAAAAAGAACACACGTACGCTCGATGTGCATCATCTTCACTGTAGACAGGTTCCCAAGTTGCTGCTGTTTAAAACTGAGTTCATGTCATTCCCCGCTAAGACTGTCTGATAAGAATCAATAAAATCATTTTGAGAAAGCAAATCAAAATTAAAATCGCCTAAGAGTATAAGATCTGCTATCTTTTATTTACTTATCAGTCTTGAAAATTCTTCAAAAAACATCTCTTAGGGATACGATTGTAATTTAGAGAACACCGGAATTATTTGAAGGAAAGCAAGAAGTGACATAAGCGGGATATTCTTTCCAAATTAGAAGGGGTGAAAAATACCAACAATACCCATAGAGCATGCATCTTTTTTGGTTTCTGAGTACTGGCATAATACCCGCTGCTGTCTCCACCTCCAGCCGAGTCATTCCACAGGTTACTACACAAAATCCAGTAAGACGTCAGTCTTATCGCAACATTTTGACAGCTCATGTCACCCGAACGCAACAGTCGACACTTGACCTCACCAAATCCCTGTCACGCCGTCCCAGGCAGATCCCCCATCACACCCCCGACTACGGTTAATGAACTCACCAAGCAGATCAAGATTAACGCCAGCTAATTGCCCCTAAGCCCCGACCAACAACAACTCGTTCATCAATCACCCGGTTCTCGGCCCCAAATGGGATTTCTTAATCCAGCTCCGATTTTTGTCAGCCCTTCCCCTTTTGGGGGATCGACAAATAGAAATCAAGGAACTGCGAAATAAATTCATAACCTCCCATCGTTCATCCGTCACTCGTTCATCTGCCTCCCGGGGGTTGGACGTCTGTCGGTGTACGACCACACGAACACCAGTGCGGCCGGTAGCCTCCGACGAATCGAAATGTCATCAATCACCGCTAACGCCATGGCCAAGTGACGGACGAGGAGGGGGACGGACTGACAGCGACCGAGGAGTGTGATCAACCGCCCGCAAGGAATGTCAACTGATAACTTATCGCTTTCTTTAGTGGATTTGTTGTGTCCCTGTGTTGTTGTTGTGTTTGCGCCAGCCGCTCTCCAGTCCATTTCGGTATTGGATTCCGATTCTGTTGACTTTCCCGTGCGACACACACGCACACGATTCAACTGTCAGAAATTCAATTGGGAAATTGTTATGCCCGTCGCAGGACTCCGCAGGCTCTTCACCGGCCCTACTCGGCGCCCATCGCATGTTTGTCAGAAAGAAATAATAAAATGTCAGAGGAATTAATATTTTTCTCGCCTCACATATCCAGCGCCCGCCGCCTCCACTCGCCCAGGGCGAAGATTGACAGATTGGAGGAGTGAAGCCGGGGATCTAATTCCTCTGACCAAGTAAACAGTGCTTGACGGGCACTGGGGGACGAGCAGAGGCGGCGGCAGAGGACCACCGATTATGGACAGCGCCATTGTCACGTTTGTGGTTTTGTGTTGGAAGCATGGTCAGCCGGACGAGGGGAATGGAATGGGACCGTCCTGTCAATGTCAAGTTCATAATTTTGTCCGAAACTTGCTTTGCGGCTGTCATTGGGAAGCGGTGGGCAGTGGGACGGCGCCGATAATGGCTTCGTTCCAGCCGACTAGAGTTAGACAATTTTCACTTTTGTCCTCTTCATCGCGGCATTAGTTTGATCGAGTGTCCTGACCCCGCCCGGCCCGGCCTAAGCGACGAGGCACGTCAAATTCATGAGGGAAACAACAACAAGGACGACTCTGGCGCGGGGGAAAAACTCATTGAAATGATAATGGCGTTTGGCTTTGTTCAGTTTCTGTTTACTTTTGATTACATCGGGCGGGAATTTGTGAGTTTCCGCAACTTGTGTTGGCTCTGGGCTTTGGGGAGGCGTTCAGCTATTTTCTTTTTTGTCTCTCATTCTTTTGTGTGCCGCTTATTTTGAGACGAAAGATAAACGGAAAAGTTTTGCTTTCTGCCTGGTCTTTGGGCTGTGCCTCCCGCCCACGGCTGTGAGGGGTCGTTTATTATTTACAGTCACCCTCTGTGAGGAGATATTAAATTCTTTCTGCCGGGGAACACTCATTGACAGTTAATGGCGGATGGATGGACGGGGTGGGCGTGCGATATGGACTGGACGGAAGTTGTTCTTCCCTGTGGACCGACCTGTGGGGATACTTGTGATTTGCCTTCGAGGACAGGTGAGTTGGTTGCTGTCGCGTGTGTTTTGTTTTTCAATCAGAACTTTGGAGTTCAATTTTTGCGGATGACAGTTGTGCTGGGAAAATAGTTGAGTTGGAGGTTTCTGACAACTCATCAGTGGCCTAAATGTCGCATTTGGATGGAAAAGTTGAATTAGAGAAACTGTGCCTCTAGATGTTGAGGAATGGCAGAGTGAGAAGCATTTGTTGAAAACTGCAAGAAAACTCGCCTCCCCTCTGGGGTGAAGCGTTGAAAAGGCTTGAGTGCATAAATGAAGAAAAAAACACAGAACATGACCTTGTGCTCGACTCTAACGATCAATGCAATTGCAGCATTCACTTCTTTAAGCGAATCGACTGCTGTGCTCTGCGTCCAGAGCAACGCTGCCTGACTGCACCTTGTGCCCGTCCGAACTTGGGAAAATAAATTTTACATTATATAAAACTACATCTGCACTCATACAGTTTAAGGAATCCTTGCGAATCACAAGGTACACAAATCGCTTTTCCATCTGTCTTACTAGGCCTCCTTCTGATTGGCAGCCAAAAAGCATTTGTCTGTTTTTAAAAAAGAGGAACCTGTGTCAACCACCTCCTTCAAACGGATATCACTTAAGCTATACCCTTTATTATTTTGGCTCAGTATCGTTTGGCAAACTAACTAGAAAAGATTTCCACATCAATCGCGCCTCCAAATAGTATAATCAGAGTTCTATGACAATTCGAGCGGTTATAGGAACACCTTCGCGCATAAACGACCAACTCGAGCCACTACTGTCAATACCATTCGAAAGTTAAGTCGCAGACACTCGATCAGATGGTCAACATCAAACAAGACGTGAAGAGGCTATTTCAGATGCAGCTGATGGATGACAGAAGACCTTGATAAATCAATTCGACGCACGTCATCCTCAGCAGCATTTCGTAATGTATTTTAACTTTGGGCTTTGGTCTTAGAGCGTACGAAATTTAGCTTGTGCCAGATTTGAGGTCTGTCAACTTGATCATATTTTCATCCAATAAACTTGCCTGCTGGAGCTGCAGGAGCTGCAGGAACGGACGGACTGTCCGCAGAACTATATAAAGCATAAGAGGTCGGAGGAAAATAGCATGCGCCATGAGTGGAATCTCAGCGTTGTTTGCTTTGGTCCCTTGGACTGCGCCAATTATCGGGGCGTCAGCCTTTTTAACATCGCCTGCAAGGTCCTTTCTGCCGTCATGTGTGAGCGTCTAAAACCGTTTATCCAGGGAAGTCCATGATAGACTAGATCTTCACTTTATGGCAGCTCCTGGAAAAGACCCAAGAAGTGCAAATCGTCACTCATCACCTTTTCGTCGATTTTAAGGCCGCATATGACAGTGTGCATAGAGACGAGCTACACAGTGACATATGTACTTTCGGCATTCCTACCAGACTCGTCGGATTGTGTAGGATGACGATGGAGAACTCTCGCTGCTCCGTCAAGGTTGATAACGAGCTCACCGAGATCTTCAATGTCATAAAAGGTTTTAGACAAGGCAACGCACTGTCATGTGACTTCTTTAACATCATTTTCGAGAAGACCGGGAGCAACTCACAAGTCAACACCAGAGGCACGATCTTCCAAAAGTCAGTTCAATTGCTAGCCTACGCTGATGACATTGACGTGATTGGACGAACACAGTGAGCCGTCAATGAGGTGTTTCCTGGCATTGATGCGGAAGCCACTAAAATGGGTCTTGCGGTAAATGAGGGCAAAACGAAGTACATTCTGTCATCAGGGAAGGACACACAGCATCGACGTCTCGGACAGAGCGTCACATTAGGCAGCATAAAATTAGAGGTAGTGACTTCGTCTATCTCGGAGCCACGGTAAATAGGGACAACAACATCAGTACCGAAAAAAAACGCTGCCAATCGCTGTTTCCTTGGGCTCAAAGGGAAATCGAGTAACAGAGCCTTCTTTCGGAAGCTGGTTTGGTAGCTTAATCATCCCAGTCCTACTTTATGGGACGGAAGCCTGAACGTTACTAAAAGCGGATAAGGAAGCCTGTAGTCTCTTCGAGAGAAAATATTTTTTTGCGATTTTTTGTCTTGTTTGCGTTGATCGTGACAGGTGATGAATGTGGAGCTCCAGACTAGCGACGACTAGACGACTAGCTCTATGGGTTGTACAGCGAGGTGCACGTGTTCAAGCATATTCGGAAACAGCGCTTAAGATGAATAAGCCATGTAGACCGTTTGTACATCAATGCTCCGGTCCGAAAGGTTTGTATCTGAGCCATTGGGACAGCGCAACAGAGGACGGCCTAGTTTAAGGTGGAGCACACAATAAGAGAAGGTCCTAAACCAACTTGAAGTGAGGCAGCTGGCTCAGGTCCAACCCAGACTGCAGCGCCACATGAAGAAAAAGCAAAAAGAAGTTCTTGGGAAAGACTCAAGGCTAATGAAATGTTTTTCAGTGATGAAGCTAATTTTTAGCTCTATGGACTTGTTCCAAGGCAAGATTGCCAAAACAACATCAAGAAAGCGGAATATTTTAGTAATGAAGTAAATCTGAATGTGATCGCCAATGAGACTCATCTAAGCTTCATGCAAATAGACTATGGGCTTCCTGAAACTCAAGCATAATGTCTCGATGAGATCTTGCTTCAACAAGACGGAAATCATTTTGTTGACCACATGATGTCAGGGTTTATTGCAATTTATTGGCAGCATAATAGCAGCATTTGTATGACTGTGGCAAATATTGCCGAATAGGTTAGCGTAAGGCAAGGATCATTGAATACAGCATGTAAAGATCAGCCGCAGCTAACAGATGTGAAAGTAGAATAACAGATTACTCAATAAGTCTCATAAATAAATGCCCCACTTACTTAAAATTAATTGTGTTCCCGTACCAAAAAAACAACACAATGTCCGTTCCCGTGTTCCGAAAAAATGGCTTTTACGTCAACTGAGCGCTATTCCGAGGAAGTAAAACATTTCTCCAACCTGCCCATTTTAACAGAATAAATTTTTGTGGGTAGGTTTTTGGTTTTCAGTCGAATTAATTGGTGTACGTACAGAGTTATGTGAGCACTGACCCATTATATATGTGGATTTGTGTCAAATTTTATTTTCTGTATCGAGAAAGTTTATTTGAGACTTCTTAGTTACATAAAGTGTAATTTTTTACCTATTATGTTTTTGGCAACACTGGTTTACGAGGGCTGCCTATAAAATTTCGGGATTAAAGAACAAAAACAAATATTAAATCGAAAATAGCTTTATTGCTTTTCAAAATATTCCCCATTAAGATCTATACACCTTTGCAAGCGTTTGAACCAATTGTCGAAGCACTTTTGCCACTCTGATTGAGGTAAACATGCATTCTGAACGCATCAACCGCTTCTTCAGGTGTCGAAAATCGTTAACCTCTTATTTTATTTTGTATGTACAAGAATAAAAAGAAGTCATTCGGTGCCAAGACAGGACTATACGGCGGATGACTCATCAAATCGACGTTTTGAGTGCTCAAAAATGGAGTTGTTTGAGCCGATGTGTGAGAACTCGCATTATAGTGGTGAAGAGTGATCCGTCTTCTGCGGTTGGTGTTCCTGATTTCTTGGAAGACAACTGGCAAACAAATGGTTAGGTACCACTCAGAATTGACTGTTCTGCGTTGTTCTAGTGTTACGGTTGCAACATGTCCAGTTTTTCCGAAAAAACAGACGACCATTTGCTTGAAAGTGCTTCGTGCGCTAGCAACTTTTGTTGGATTTGGCTCAATTTGAAACACCCATACAGTCGACTGATGTTTACTTTCGGGCTCATACGCACGATTCACTATCTGTCTCGATGTCATAGACGTGTTTAGAAGCACCGCGATCGTATTTTTGGAGCGTTTCTTTCGACGAATCAACACGAGTCTTATTTTTGAGCGATTGTGTGGGATCCAACGTAAACAAATTTGATTGACGGTCAAATGTTCATGCAATATTGAATGTATGCTGGTCCCACTAATGCCTAAGGTTGTCTCAATCTCACGATAGGTAACATGACTATTTGGCAATATCAATTGACGCATAACATCTACGGTTTCCGGAAAAACAACTATATTGGACGACCTTCACGAAATTCATCTTGGAGTGAACTACGACCTCGGTTGAATTCACCATACCATAGATAAGCATTGGTCCTTGATGGAGCTGCATCCCCAAAATTTGAATTAAGTTCATTGATGCACTGTTATGGAGTTAATCCACGTCGAAAGTTGTAAAAAATAATCGCACAAAAATTTTGACGATTTAATTAAATTCTTTGGGCGAGATGGTTTTTTAAGTTACTGAGGGCTCGTATGTCAAACTTTACGATAGAGCTGGCAGTTGCCAGATTGCAACACTAGTCTTGCCCAATCTCGAAATATAAAAGACAACATTAGTATTTGAGTTGTGGTTGGATTGAGACAAAAGCATAAGTTATGCGCTCAAACTTGGTTTTAACTAAACAAGAAAATGATCGTGTTCAGCAAGCAACCAGCCGTAAACTCCCTGCTTTCCACCTGGAATTCATCTAACACCTAAGACTTTTGTATTCTCCGACAAATAAGCAGGAAAGTGTTCATTTATTTAGCACATATGGCATAAAAAGATATATACACAGCCTTTCAAGTTTAATCGGGTCATTCTTCATCATCACCCGCAGCATCGGCGTGCCAACCAAGATCCAGTCAAGAAGTCTCTTTACCACTTCATCCCTCCTGGACACTTGCCGTCGGAATGCAGAAGTACCCCAAGGCTTTTAATGACAGAGTTTATGCCGTCTCGCGCTTCTTCCATTTGATAGTCAAAAATTAATGAAGCTCATTTTTGACTCAGTGGGTATGTAACTCAGCAGATTTGACGATTTTCGAGTGAATTTCAGCCAGAAGCACTGCAAGAGCTACCAATGCATCCAGAAAAAGTCACAGTTTGGTGCGGTTTATGATGCGAATCTTAACCTAACTTGGAATGGTGAGAGCTACCGTGAAATCAAACCCAACTCTTTTTGCCCAAAATGCAAGAGCGTGACTTGCATGACATGTGGTTTCAAGAAGACGGTGCCACACAGCACACACAACAATGGACTTATTGAGAGGCGAGTTCGGTGAACATTTTATTTCACGTTCACGACCGGTCAATGGCCGCTTAGATCGCGCGATTTGACGCCTTTAGACTATTTTTTGTGGTAAAACTTATATCTATACTGACAAGCCCGCTTCAATTGACGCATTGGAAGACAACACTGAAACATTTATACGTGAGATAACGGCAGAAATGTTGGAAAGAGTATGCCAAAATTGGACCAAGTGGATGGACCAATTGAGACGCACTCAAGGTCAACATGTGCATGAAATAATCTTCAAACATTAAATTATATGGACCCTACTATCGATTTAAATAAAGATTTCATGCATTTTTCTGAATTTTATGTGTTTTTTTTTGAAAAACTTTCCTATAGCTTTCGAAAAATTACTCTTTACCTTACACATTTAGGTTAGATGCGTTCCCGTAGTTTCTCTTTTTCTGAAAGAGATTTACCCCCACCTCTAACAAATGACAGATTTCAGAGTTTAGTGCAGAACATACTGGAACACACCTATTCATATATTTTCAGGAGTTACAAAACTTCAAATGATACCTGTCAGAGTTTCATCACTGGTCTGATTATAAGATTTCAAGTTACAGTGCTTCAAATGACGGTGCTTTTCTGATTCTTGAAATAATGGAAAAAAGACAATTGCGTGCGCTATTTAAACACTGCTTTTAGATGAGAAAATATATCGTGCAAGTTTAGCAATAGCTTGAAAAGTGGTACAGGGACTCTTCTCCATCAGAAACAACTATATGTCGGTGGTATGCTCACTTTAAACGTGGCCGCAGGACAGCAGCGTTGCTGAACACTCTGAAAGTCCAATTGAGGTGGTTACACGTGAAAACGTCGAAAAAGTACAAAAATTCATTTTGGAAAATCGCGAATGAAATTGCGTGAGATAGCCGTCACCTTAAAGATGTCGGAAGGCACCCTGTACACTACTTTGCATGATCATTTGTCCATGAGAAAGCTGTTTTCGAAACGGGTTCCGCTCACAATGGACAAAAAACAATAACGTATATACGATTTTGAAAGTGGCTTGGAGCTGTTTCGCCAAAATAAGCAGGACTTTTTGCATCGCTTTGTCACAATGGATGAAACATGGGTCCACCACTACTCTCCATTGTTAAATCGGCATTCTGCGGATTGCCGAGTCATCGTCCGACGCATGCAAGCGTCCCGCCGCCGCACAACAATAAAAATGAAAAAACTTTCGACGAAAATGATAAAAAAAAAAATTCCACGCGCCGGCAATAAAATCCGCCTCTACCTCGTCGCGAGTGAAACATCTTGGGCATTAAAAAATATATATATATATATATGTATATATATATATTATAAACAATTAAAACAAAAGTCAATGTCCAATAGTGTTGTGAAGAGCAGTGAAATGATTTGGTTTAGCACGCACGGTGCCGTCCCTCCCCCACGCCTACATTCGCAAGCCCCTGCTATGTATTCTCGGTTGCAACTCCCGTTTGTTTTCCCGACGGGCTGGGGCGATGATTGAGTTCGCATCTCACGTAACGGATTATGAAGTTTGAATTTTTGTTAGTGAATCAACGCAAATCATTGTAAGGGCATAACACCTATGGTACACTGATTTTTGTTGAGAAGCTGTAGTAAAACTTTACACTTCTAAATTCTGCTTTTACCAATTGTGTAATTGGGGATGGTTACTTATTGTCGGTGATACATATGGGAGGGCAATTCCAGGTTGGTGTGAGCAACGTTCGTGGGATAAGAGCAAATCTCTTGATGTGTACGTTTACCTCACCCGATATAATACAGCTCTCTTGGCGCTTAGTGAAACAGAGGTATGTGAGAATACCGACTTGTCGGATTTGAACCAGCCTGGACATAGCTTAGTGCCTTTGTTTTTCCCACATCGCGGTTGCTTACTAACTTCAACCACAATACGGCCACTGTTCCAATCCGGAATTTAGTTTCCTGAGGTTAAAACTAAATGCCCGTAAGCAGTTTATGCACTATTTTTGTTTATTGAAGTCCTAACCTGAATAGCAACTCAACTTTCAATGAACTTGATGCGCTATCAGACTCCATCACAAGAATTGTATCCCTGTATCCTCGTACTTAAATCGTTATTGCGGGCACTTTCAATGTACACAATTGTTCTTGGCTTCGACATTCAAGCCAGACATCACCCGAATGAAGGTATGTTGAAATCTTTTCAGAGGTAAACAATTTGCCCCAGTTTGTGAATGAGTCAACACGGATACCTGACATTGCAGATCATACCACCAACACGATGGACCTATTTCTAACATCTCATCCTGAGAAGTATTCAGTTGACATACCGTCGAATCAAGGCTCATCAGACCACAGCGTAGTATCAGCCAATTTATGGTACTAATCCCAATCAGTTAGAAAGCAAATCTCTAAAATAAGAGTCTGGCTCTCCGTGAAAGCCAATTGGGGCGACCTAAACAACTTCTTTAGGGAATTTAACTGGTCACTATGCTACCTCGATAGTGACGCGGACGCCGCAGTTGCTTAAGCTTCCGGACTTTCACAACCAATCCTGCTGAGGAAGACGGGAAGAAATTCAAAAGTGCCCGAACTGACTGCAATAATAATAAAAATATTTGTATGGCGCGACAGTCCACAGGTGACCAGGGCTTAGCTTGCTCATCAACTACTCGTGTTGTGCGCGCTACTGTTCTCTCACGAGTTATAGGGACCTATAGTTTTTTTGCCGAATTCAAACGGCGAAGTTTGGGAAGCTTTCCTAGACAGTTATTGCTCTTTGATTGTTGTCAGCAGCTGGAAAGAGGTGGTGCTGTGAAACATTCGAGGTGTTCAGCCGGGAATCGTACCTTCTGCGACCTTCTGCGTGTGAGTGTCGCATTCTACCCACTTCGCCACGACAGCCACAGAAAACGACGCCAATGCAATTGCAATTAATAAGACGTGTCAAATTCTTCTATGATCGAAAGTTAAGGTAAAAATTGCCAAGGGCAGCAAAAACTTTTTGTCATTCGTAGAAAACGTAAAGAATTCCGCCTCGTCTTCAATTCGAACGCTCATTTGCAATGACATTCCAGCTGTCAGCTCCTTGGACAAAGTAAATCTTTTAGCTGCACATTTTTTAGACAGCTCAACGCTTCCAAAGTGCGCTTTGTTCGCGCCTGTACTCGAGAGCGTAAATTTTTCGATTTTCCAATGTCCCTTTTCGCACTCGTACAGTTGCAAGAGTACTTACAGACCTAAACGTGCACAAATCCGCTGGCCCGGATGGTATCTTCCCCGTTCTTCTAAAGAAGTGTTCTTCTACCCTGGCAAAACAACTCCGTAAGCTATTCCTTTTGTCCCTTTCTTTAGAGTTCCTTCCGAGTAAGTAAAAAACAGCAGTTGTTTAGCCCATCCTTAAAAAAGGGGTAGTCATCATCACCCAACTCCTCCCGATCCACAGCACTCACGTCCCTACTTTCCAAGGTCAAGGAAACGCTGATTAATCGTCAGCTTATGATGTATCTTGAAACCCGGAAGCTTCTTAATAACCGGCACAACGGCTTCCGCAGCAACAGGTCCACTGGTGATTTGATGGCATATCTCACCGAAAAATGGAACCAATCCTTGCATAGTGTAGGAGAAAGCACGATCGTTGCGCTTGATGTTTCAAAAGCATTTGACAGTCTGGCATCAGGCTTTCGAACCATTCAACGTAAATTGCGTTGGATGGGCTCAAGTCTGATACTCACCATATTAATGCTGGTGTTTTCCAGGGCTCCGTTTTGCCTCTGACACTCCTTCTAAATTTTATAAATGATCTCCTATCTGTCGCTTATAATCCCATTCACTCCTTCTCTGATGGCAACTGCCAGCTCTATCCTAGAGTTAGACATTTTTGAGGTTATAAGTACTCAGAACGTATAGACATACGAGCGCTATTTGTGTTGTTTACATTAAAACTTAAAAGATTCATCTCGCCCAAAAAATGAAATTAAATCGTGAAAATTTTCGTGCGATTATTTTTTTCAAACTTCCGACCTGGATTATTTCAACAACTGCGCATGGATGAACTTAATTCTATTTTTGACGATGAAGCTGCGTCAAGGACCAGTGTTTATCGATGGTATGGTGAATTCAACCGAGGTCGTACTTCACTCCAAGACGAATTTCATGAAGGTCGTTCAAAATCAGTTGTTGTTTCAGAAACCATTGATGCTGTGCGCCAATAGATATTGACAGATAGTCATGGGACCTATCGTGAGATTGAGACAACCTTAGGCATAAGTGGGACCAGCATACATTCAATATTGCATGAACATTTGACCGTCAAAAAAATTTGTTCGCGTTGGATCCTACACAATTTGTCAATCGCTCAAAAAAAGGCTCGTGTCGATTGGACGAAAGAAATGCTCCAAAAATACGATCGCGGTGCTTCGAAACACGTCAATGACATCGTGATAGGGGATAAATCGTGGATTTACGCGTATGAGTCCGAAAGTAAAAAGCAGTCTACTGTATGTTTCAAATTGAGCCAAATCCAACAAAAGTTGCTCACTCACGAAACACTTCCAAGCAAATGGTCGGCTGTTTTTTCGGAAAAACTGGACATGTCGCAACCGTACCACTAGAACAACGCAGAACAGTCAATCCTGAGTGGTACACAACCATTTGTTTGGCAGTATTCTTCCAAGAAATCAGGAAAGCCAACCGCCGAAGACGGATCCCTCTTCACCACGACAATGCGAGCTCTCACACATCGGCACAAACAACTGCATTTTTGAGCACTCAAAACATCGATTTGATAAGTCATCCGCCGTAAAGTCCATACCTCGCACCGAATGACTTCTTCGGTGAACGTTTTTCGACACCAAAAGAAGCGGTTGATGCGTTCAGAATACATGTTTTGGAGATACCTCAATCAGAGTGGCAAAAGTGCTTCGACAATTGATTCAAACGCATTCAAAGGTGTATAGATCTTAATGGGGAATATTTTGAAAAGCAATAAAGCTATTTTCGATGATTAATATTTGTTTTTGTTCCCTAATCCAGAAATATAAAAGACAACCCTGGTATTTTGTGGTCGCCGTAGCGTAGTGGGTAGAATGCGACGCTCACACGCCGAAGGGTCTAGGTTCGATTCCCGGCTGAACACCTGGAATTTTTCACGGCACCACCTATTTCGAGCTCCTGACAACACTCAATGGGTAATATCTGTCTAAGGAAGCTTCTCAAACTTATCCGTTCGGAATCGGCAAAAAATTGTAGGTGCCTTCTACTCGTGAGAGAACAGTAGCGCGCACAACTTGAGTAGTTGATGAGCAAGCTAGGCCCTGGTCCCCCTTTAGACTGTAGCGCCAACAATTATTATTAACCCTTGTATTTTGAGGCTTAAGATTGATCGTTTTATAAGTCCTGGGGCTTACTGAATAATGTGTTACACCAGCAGCTTCGTTTAAACATTTGAAGGACGTATTCAAAACAACAATTCGACAACTTGGAACAACACTATAAGATGCAAGCTGAAACAGCGCCATAAAGGAGGAACCAAGATAAAGGTCATTGCTCTGTATGCAAATGGAGACGCTATTATGCAGGCGTTTGTAACGAGTGTTTAAGAAAATCGATCTATTGCAACACACGGTGCGGAACAGACCGCGCGGAAGGACCTAATTTTTAGTAAATCTAAATTTAAAGGATTAGGAGTCAGTTTATGTCTTCTTCTATCTGACGGCAGTTTCAGCGCCATCTAGTGCTAAAGAGACCCACAGGAGTTATCTGTTGAATGCGCTGATCCACAATCAGTATGTTTCTGGGGAGAGTAAAGTTTGGCTTGTAAATCAAAAGTCAAAGAGACAAAAGTAAAATAGGTCCCAATCCCTTTTCTTGTCACCCACACTGTTCCTGCATAAGCATTGCCAATTCTTCTTTTTGATAATTCTTCGAAAACTTTTAACGCAGCAACCTTGTTTCGCATTCGATCACCCGTCATACCACCCACCCCATCGACGATGAGCATGGAAACAGGAGGTAGGGAGCCTCCAAGAACTCAGCTTGTGTTTGACTTATGCAAATGATATGGCATACGATTCGGTTTTGCGGATACGAAATGACGTGAAGATCCTGCCGTCTGCCATTGCAGATTTCCTTGCATTTATCCACATCCACTAGCGACTGCCAGGAATGCACCAACACGTCGATGTTTGTCATCATGGGGCTTGTTACAGCATAGTCCTCGAGTCGCAGAGGCGGCGGCGACGATGTACTCGTACACCGCGGTGTTGTTCTCAAATGCAAATTGGGTGGAAGTGCTAAGTTTTGTATAATTTCCAAGTCAAATGGTGGGTGAGAGGAGTGACGTCGATGACTTCGCCGAGGACTGGGCGGATAATTGAAACTTGTTTGCGGGTTGCAGCTCGATATGTGTACGGCGGTGTACACACAATTTGCAGTTTGATTCGTTTTTAATGAATCCATGCATGTGCGTGAACGAGTGTGCGACGGCGTCTTGCAGGATGTTCGCCAAAGTGGTAGTGCATGCGGCTGGCGTATAAGACATGAATGCTTTGTTTTGGAGTGTGGAATGCAAATGCCACCACTGAGGCTGACGCATATACCCGAAATTGATGTATTGCGGGGGAGCGAGTGAGTAATTATTGGAATGCAGCGCGGAGCATGAAGCGTGGTGCGATGAGTGTTGAAGAGCTAATTAAGGAGAAACGTAGGGAAGAAATAATTAGGTGCGCAACACGAAATTAGTGGATGTGCTCTGCGGGAAATTCTAATTGGTTTTTTGTAGTTGCATCAAGTTAGTTGGATGGAGGCGGGATCGGAGTAAGACGTGATTAGGCGTCGAATGTCGCTGCTGGGAGGATGGACATGAGGCAGCTGCCGGCGGGCTTGGTTTGTGTCTGTCACGTGTGTGACTGAATTTTGCATTGGGCGAAGCACAGAGCTAAGAATTTATCTAGAACTAGGGAGTTCTGGACTAGAGCTTGGTTTGTTTTTTCCGTCCTTTTCCACAATGCTTTACTTTCCGCGGGAGGTAAATCGAGTGTTTCTAAAGTAGTTGTTTGAGCAACCTGAAGTTTTGCTGTCTTCGAGGATTACTCTGATCGCATTTAATTCGTACTTCCGAGGATAGGATTGACTGCATCTGGAGGTATTGAGAAACACTATTTAAAGTTCTTTCTGAGGTCAACAAGTTCCCATGAAGCTGTCCGAAGTTTTCGAGACAGCGAATGAAAATCCTCTGCCAAATTTCTTATGAAGAGTAATGTTTGCAACGCATAGACTTACTAAGCACACTCTGAAAAACGTGTTCTCTGACGCCCAAGTGATGGGGCCTGAACAAACATGAATTAGTATGAGGAAACAGCTGGAATCAGTCAAGAGCTGCGTAGTGATCTGCAGTGAAGTGAAAATTGTCGGGTGTGCAGCAAACCCTCAAAAAGTTGCGGGAGCTACTCGAGCATTCTGAATACAGTTAGAGCTTAGAATGTGAGCTACAAAATTGCTCACTCTTTTTTTCTTTCTCCATTCAAAGACATGGACATTGAACTCGTAAGACTTAATGTGATTTCAAGTCAGAGAAGTTCTCAATCAATCAGATTAGGACTTTACGGCAGATCCTGGAAAAGAACCAAGAAGACCCACTCACCACCTTTTCGTCGATTTTAAGGCCGCATACGACAGTGTGCATAGAGACGATTTATACAGTGCCTATCCACTTTTGGCATTTCACCAAACTCGTCAGATGGTGTAAGATGACGATGGAGAACTCCTGCTGCTCCGGTAAGGTCGGTAACGAACTCTCCGAGGCCTTCAATGTCAAAACTGGTCTTAGACAAGGCGACGCACTGTCATGTGACATCTTCAACATCATTCTTGAGAAAATCGTGCGAAACTCACAAGTCAGTCACCAAAGGCACGACGTTCCAAAAGTCAGTTCAATTCCTAGCTTACGCTGATAACATTGACGTGATTGGACTGGGCGAACACAGCGAGCCGTCAATTGGCGTTTGCTGGCATTGAAGCGGACGCTGCTAAAATGAGTCTGGCGTTAATGAGGGCGAAGTGAAGTACATGCTGTCATCAAGAAAGGACACACAACATCGACGTCTTGGACAGAGCGTCACACTAGGCAGCAGAAACTTCGAGATAGTCAAGGACTTAGTCTACCTCGACTCGATGGTAAATGGCGACAACAATACCAGTGCGCAATCAGCCGCAGACACACTCTTGCCAATCCCTGTTTCTTTGGGCTCAAGAGGTAATTGAATAATAAAGCCCTCTCTCGAAGGACTAAGCTTGCTTTATATAACAACTTGATCATCCCCGTCCTACTCTCTGGCGCAGAAACCTGGACGTTACTAAAAGCGGATGAGAAAGTTCTTCGTCCCTTTGAGAGAAAAGCTTTACGGTTTTTGTTCCTGTTTCCATTGATGGCATCTGGAGGAGAAAATTTAACGGGGGTCTCTATGAGCTGTACAACGACATTCGCCTGGTCAAGCGTCTTCGAATACAACGCCTAAAATGGCTAGACCAAGTAAAGCGTATGGACAACACTGCTCCGGCCCGAAAGGTATTCGAATCTGAGCCATTGGGACAACGCAACAGAGAACGGCCTAGACTAAGATGGCGCACACAGGTGGTCAAGGACACAGCCAACTTGGAGTGCAGAACTGGAGGCAGCTGGCCAAAGGTCATGCCGGCTGGAGAGGCGTGTTTGTTGAGGCCCAAGTTTCCCCCGGTCTGTAGCGACAATCAAAGAAGAAGGTGAATGCAAGTAAAGGCTGATTTTTTAAAAGCTAAGGAAAGCTTTTCAGAAAAAACACATAAAATTCAGAAAATGCATAAAATCTTTATTTGAATCGATAGCACGGTCCATATAACTTAATGTTTGAAGATTATTTGAATGTTGACCTCGAGTGCGTCTAAAATGGTCCATCCACTTAGTCCATTTTTGGCATGCTCTTTCCAACAATTTCTGCCGTTATCTCACAAATAAATGCTTCAATGTTGTCTCCCAATGCGTCAATTGCAGTGGGCTTGTCTATATAGACATGAGCTTTCACATAGGCCCACAAAAAATAGTTTAAAGGCGTTAAAGCTCACGATCTAGGTGGCCAATTGACCGGTCCAGAACGTGAAACAAAATTTTCACCGAACTCGCCTCTCAATAAGTCCATTGTTGCGCGTGTTATGTGGCATGTGGTACCGTTAAAACCACATGTCATGAAAGTCACGCTCTTGCATTTTGGGCAAAAAGAGTTGGCTTTCATCTCACGGTAGCGCTCACCATTCACAGTTACGTTATCATTCGCATAATCTTTGAAGAACTACGGTCCAATGTTGCCTCCAGCCCATAAACCGCACCAAATTGTGACTTTTTCTGGTTGCATTGGTAGCTCTTGAGATGCTTCTGGCTGATATTCGCTCCAAAATTGACAATTCTGCTTATTTACGTACCTATTGAGCCAAAAATGAACTTCGTCCATTTTTGACCATAAAATGGAAGAAGCGCGCAATGAAATTTTTTAACAGAGCACGCAATTTGATAATAAAATTCAATAATTTGCAAGCGTTGTTCGTTTGTAAGACGATTCATAGTTAAATTATAGACCAAACTGAAGATGTTTGACAGTGAAACAGAGCACGAAACGTGCGTCAGCTGTTTAAACCGGTGTTGCCAAAAAGATAATAGCTAAAAAATCACACTTTATGGTACATAGCTCGAATCAGCCCAAAAATTGCCCCAGTTGATGATAGGCAACTGCTTGGAAAAAGAATAAAACCACGTCTGAAGAGACGGCGTAAACTCTGTCATTCCAAGCCCTGGGGTACTTCTGCATTCCGTCAGCGAGTTGATGAAGTGGTAAAGAGACTTGTTGACTGGATCTTGTTTGGCAGGCCGATGTTGCGGTTGATGATGAAGAATGTCCCGACTAAACCTGAAAGGCTGTGTATGTACTTTTCATATGCCAGGCGCCAAGCCACTCAATGGAGTATGGCCGTGGGAAAGATGGAATGGAAATAAGGCGCCGCGCAGTTGCCCTTCTGCTTCACACGGTCCGTGTCGATCCCCTGGATCTGCGACTAAGGACAAGGATCCAATCACCCGCAGAACCAGAAAATAAGACTAAAATTAACAAAAACAATAAGACGAACTAAGGTTGAAACAAAACCAAAAAAACACGGCAGTTCACCTTAAAATTATACAATTTTTTTCTCTTTATTTAAGTTTAAATTCATATAATGTCTTCATGGATTCTTAAACTAAAAAAAAAGCACTTGACAATATTTCGCAATTATCTCTTACAACTATCTTAACAAAGACACTAGACAAGGACACACGTAACAAGAGGGAAAATGAAAAAAAAATGTGTTCCCGGAACCGTACTCGAACCCCCGTCTCGCAATCGATAATACCCAGCGCACCCACGCTCTAGCTGACAACACTAACTAAAAATTACAGATTCAGTTTTATAAAGTCCTTAAATAATCTATTCAAAAAAAAATATGCCTTTAAAGTGAATCAAAATAAAAAAGGGAACCAAAACAAGTCCAAGTATATATAAAACAAGTAACAAACAGAATGCAAGTCAGAAATAAAAACTAACAACTAAATAAAATTAAAGAAAAGGTAAGAAAAAAATTCTTCCCTGGATACGGGTCACCTGGCGCTTTCTGGCCTTCGTCTGGAACGTCCCGGTGAACTGATTGCTTCCCTTTTAATTTGTCTTAAATTGGAGGGTGTAGAGCCTCGATATAAGATTAACTTGGTCTGACTTCACTTAAACTATTTGTTTTTTTATTATTCTTCTTATTTTTGTCTTATTAAAGGAATTGGGGAGGGGGGTTGTACGTATGTTTTCATTTTTTCCTTTTTGCAATTTATTTTTCATTGAAAGAAGTGTGGAGATAGAGTCGTAACATGAAATTCACTTTTGTGTTTTTTTTTTTTTGTTTTGCCTTTAGATTTAGATAGCACCACTTCTAACCACGCTACAGCTTTTTTTTAGTTTGGACTATTTTTGTGTTTTTGTTTCCTGTCCTCTTGGGTTTTACTTTTGGAGACATCGACTGCTTGCAGATGTGTATGATGAATCGGCTTTGACTGATGATAGTGTATGGTTTCAATGCGACGATTTAAGCGGTAAAGAGTTCAAAGATGCCTATATCCTCTTTTTTCTTATACCTCTTTGCGCCCCAGTAAAGCCACTGTGGTTTTGTACTGGGTGCCTGAAGAAGTTTCTAGAAAGTCCTTAATTATAAGAAAAAACTGTAGATAACACCCCCAAAAAAAGAGAACACATTTTCACAAAAAAGGAATTTTAGTCGTGTTTTGGTGATCCTTGCATAAACAACTGTAAAGGAAATCATAGAAAAAGGCCCATTCTGTAATTTTATTTTTTTGAAAGTGCCAAAAGTTGTAAAATTTGTTTAGGAAAAAATATTAACTAGTGTTGAAATAAAGGTTATTACAAAACTGGACCAAGAAAATTTCAAAATTGCGTTTATTGCCGAAAAGCTGGAAAGAAGCCGAAAAGTGATTTCAAATTACCTCAAAGACCCTGAAAATTACGGAAAGAAGAGTAGCCCAGGCCTTTTAAGGGCTATCAGTGATAAACGCAGGGATAAACGCACAATTCTAAGAGTTGCATCGAATTCGGGCTTAACGGCTCGCAAAATCGCTGAACAAGGTGTCACGACCAATGTAAGAAACGTTCAAATACTATTGAAGGAGTCTTCAGTTATTCAGCGCAAAAAAATAAGAAGAAACCACCACTTACGGTGGTGGATGGACAAGGATGACAGGGTTAAATTCGCCATGTGGCAAATTCATTGGAAAAAACGATGGATTCACGGACTAGAAGAAGTTTAACCTTGACGGTCCAATGGCCTGGCATATTAATATGACGACTTAATAAAAGAGGAGACAATATTGAGTCGTCGGCAACATGGTGGAGAGACTGTTATGATATGGGCTGGAATAGGATACCATGGTGAAACTGGTATGAAGTTTGTATTACAACAAAAGGACAGCAAAAAGTACCTGGACTTGATTGTTAATGAAAGAACAGAATCAACTGGTGAGATTATGGACTTGCCACTTATTTCCCAGCAGGACAATGCTGCGGTGCATACGGCGAAAATTGTTATAAAATATTTTCCAGATAACGACGTTGATGTTTTAGATTGGCCAGTACGTTCGAAAGATATAAATATTACTGAAAACTGTTGGGGTCTTCCTGCCAGAGCTGTTTAAGCTGAAAACAGGCAATACGAAAGTGATTATGAGCTTAAACAAAGCATTGTATCAAATTGGCGCAAATTACCACAAAAAAAAAAAAAAAACATTAAAAAATTGTTTAAATCAATCAAATTTGCCAAACTAAATGGCAGAAAAGAAAAGTGGAGGAACTACTCATTATTAAGAGCTAAAGGGAAATGAAGTAATAATACATATGATATTTTTTTTAAACTACATGCTGCAAATGTGCTATTTTTTCTTCGCACCAAAATTTGGTATTTTTTTATTTCCTCTATATTGCATTACTTTAATAATAATAATTGTTGGCGCTAAAGTCCAAAGGGATACCAGAGCCTAGCTTTCTCATCAACAGCTCGTGTTGTGCGCGCTACTGTTCTCTCAAGAGTAGAAGGGACCTACAGTTTTTTTGCCGACTCCGAACGGCGAATATGAGCAGCTTTCTTAGATAGTTATTACTCTTTGAGTGTTGTCAGCAGCTCGAAAGAGGTGGTGCCGTGAAAAATTCGAAAAATTGGTATTGAGCTGGGAAACGAACCTACACCCTTCGGCGTGTGAGCGTCGCACTCTACCCACTACGCTTCGGTGGTCACATTGCATTACTTAACTCAAAAAAAATCCATTCTTTTTTAATAAAACACTAATTATTAATGGGAAAGTAAAAACATTTTATTCAAAGTAGTGGCCATTATTTTCTACACATTTTGACCACCTTTCTGGCAATTTGTGAATACCACGCCAATAAAATTGTTCGTCTTTTAAAGCAAACCAATCAGACACCCAATTTTCGACCTCCTCGTAGGAATCAAGGTACTGCTCAGCCAATGAGTGTCCCATCGGTGAAAACAAATGGTAGTTGGAAGGAGCCAAGTCTGGTGAATACGGCGGGTGGGGTAGCTGCTCCCAGCCAAGTGTTTTGATTGTATCCTGGACCGGTTTGTGTGCAGGCGCATTGTTATGGAGCAAAATTACTTTGCCGTGTCTTCTGGCCGATTCTGGTCGTTTCTCTATCAATGCATGGTTCAAATTGATCATTAGTTGTCGGTAGCGATCAGTATTAACGGTTTCACCAGGTTTTAGGAGCTCGTGGTACATCACACCTTTCTGGTCCCACCAAACACACAGCATTGTCTTCTTCTCGAATCGATCTGGTTTTGCAGCCGATGTTGATGGTTGTCCCAGACTAACTCATTATTTTTTCCGTTTAGGATTCTTAAAATAAATCCATTTTTCATCGCCAGTAACAATCCGATGCAAAACCGATTTTCTTTCGTGTTTTTGAAGCAAAATTTCACAAGTGTTTTTTTCGGTTTTTCATCTGTCCTTCATTCAATTCATGTGGCACCCATTTTTCACACTTTTGGATCTTTCCCATAGATTTTAAACGGTCAGAAATTATTTGTTGTGCAACATTTAACATTGCTGCCATTTGCTTTTGACTCAAAGTGTCATCTCCATCCAATATCGTTTGCAATTCGGCGTCTTCAAACTTTTTTGGTGGTCTTCCAGGTTCTTCATTTCTCACATCAAAATCATTATTTCTGAACCTTTGGAACAATCTTTTGCATGTTGCTTCTGATAAAGCATGATCACCATATGCCTCGACAAGCATTCATGGGACTCTGCAGCACTTTTCTTCAAATGAAAACAAAAAATTAATTCCTTTCGCAAATCAACACTTTCTGGTACAAAATTCGACATTTTTAACACGATAAAAAAATATGATGCTGTCTGTTCAATGACTTGATGTATACAAAATATTTTTCACAGATGTCACAGCAAAAAAAAAAAAATAAAAAAAAAAAATAAAACAAAAAAAATAATAAGGGCTCGTTCACAACAAATGTTCCCTATCGAGACCTATGTATCTTGACGCTCACTTTATACCGGTATACCTGGTAGATGAATAAGAAGTATTCCAATTTGTGTTCAAAAATAAAGTCACTGTGTTTGTTTTATGTACACAAATAAAAAAAATGTTAAAAAAAACGAATTGTGCTATATTTTATTCGCGCACTGTTTGCCTTACGGTGCCATAAAAAAATTGCTGGTCGTGCAATCGAACCTAAGATATTCGAACTTGTGAGAGTGGCACTTAGCCACTGCAAACGGCAGCCACGCGTTTACAATTAATAGTTTTATATCTCAATTTTCCTTCTCTTCACGGCCAGGAAGAATTAGGCTGCGTGTCGCAAGGGGAGCATGCAAAATTGCAAAAACAAAAGACTCTGTTGCATCGTAGAATGAAAAGTTGCTCAAGTCGTCCTTCCGAGCATGATAAACTTCTTAGCCTTTCGGACCTTAGGAGCGATTACTAATGCGCTTGGTAAATTTTGATATTCTTTTCTAACTCTATTTGACTTTGTGTGGCACGCCTATTTGGTACAAAAGCATGGATTCTCGTCTGCATCGATCGGAGTTAACTATCTTCTGCAATCCTTTAACGCACTACGAGCTTGATTGACTGGAAACTCAGGATTGGCTCTGTTCTAGTGTTTCAAAGTCCTTTGCTTTTATTTGACATTCCATGACGTTTTATTCAGTTTTACATACTTCCACAAAATTCCTTAAAAAGAACTTACGACTTTCGTTTTACTTTGGTGTCTCTAGAGTAGATTTCTCTAGAAGTCTTAGCTTTCATCCCCATCGCTCACCATAAACAAAGCCGGTGCTGTTCTTCGAAGTTTCAACATCATTCACATGAGTCCTTTCCAGAGTCAGTCAATAAACTTCATTCTGAAGGAGACAGACATGATGGCGATGCCAGCGGAAAAGAACTCAATGAGCGCTTTGCATTTGCAATCTGTTCAGTATCACTCCTCCTCCCATTTCCGACTAAGTTGTTGATCGGAAAGCCCTACAGGTCTGTGTGCCCAACTCGATTACAGTCGACCGGATTTTGTTTGAGAATCGCTCAGGTAACCTGGCCGAGGACCGTCACCATTTGGTTCCCGTCCAATTTCCTGTCTTCCTTCGTTTGAATAATTAAATTCTCGTTCCTCGTGCCAGAGACCATAGTGCGTCCCCGGTTGTGGCTCCTCTTTCAAAGCTAATTAACATACTTTTCATCTGAACCACCTCCGACGCACGTAGCTTCATAAGTAACTTTCCTCTCCGTTGCAGCAGAGCCCAAGTCGCCTTCCTCGCCAAACAGACAGCCAAACCAACACCCCAGCTCATGCATCATTCGTGGGGAAGTTCTTTAACTCCTCTACCCCCTCCCACTCTCTTTCGACTTCGTGCCGTCGTGTGTGCAGAAAAGATTCCACAAACGTATTCGAAATTCACTTCCTTTACGGATCTTCATTTCTCTGTTCATATGTGCCTTTGAGTCGCAGAACCTGGCGCACGTCCCTATCACATTTGATAGAGTGTTGTTGGCAGCATCAGCTTCAGGAATAGTGGGCTCATATCATCGCATCGCAACCGCAGATGAAAGGCACATCCAAGTCCTTCATAGGTCTGACACTCACGTAGGCAGGGGAAAGACCTACGTGAGCAAGGCGAACTAGAAGAGATATCCTGTGGGACGCCCGGCGGAGGCAGGAGAAAATGCGATAGAACTGAAGTGATGAACATGATGTTGAACGTAAAAATTAAATCATGCGAATCATGTTTCTTGTACCAATTCTTGTGGTTCTTTATCCCACCCCCGGGTGGCTTTGTCTCTGACGGATAGTCGACGGTGAGGGCCGGGGCAGACACAAAGGATCAAACGTGCCGACACATTTGGGATGGAAGTGTGAGTGGAAATGCGGCAGCGGAAGAAGCTCGCTCTGCGCAGAGAATGCACTCTGCTATGCACCAGCATGCATGTGAAGTGAAACTTTCTCCGCAACCACATCCCTGGTGCATCACACGCATACACAAGCAGTCAAGGATTTATTCGCAACTTTTATTGAATTTCTTGCACAAGGTCCTGGCGGTGTTGTGGCGTTGAGTTCGGTCGGTGGCAGGTGGAAGTGTGGAAAGAAAATGCAAATTTCCCCAAAGGCGTGGGGGTAAAGGATATCCTGTCAACTGAAGAAGTTAATTTTCATCATATCAGTTAAAGAAACGCGCTACCAAGATTGATAAAAAAAATCAAAGGCCGAATGCCTTTGTATCTTTATTGTTTCGATTGAGTCTAAAAACTAAACTAACAAACTTTCGATCACCTATATTTATTCCCTAAATTCCCTGATTCAGCTCTCTGTGGTGGCTCGCTGTTGTGGGAACGGATGCACCGTGCAGCAAATGCGCCAGACGCTAGGTCAGCGTTTCCTCAATTCGGTGTTCGCGCGTGCAGGTGTACTTCACCTCGTCTGTTGGTGTTAAGTTATCGCCTGGCAAGGTTTTGAATTATTCACCTGACGAAGCGATCGTGAAAAGATTACACTCGTCGGGTGGTGGAAACTCGTTTTCACTCACTTCGATTGCGAGAGACCGCTGGATTGCCTGGAATTTTCGGTAGAGGCCGCCTATTTCAGATCACTTTCTCGTAATGAAGAAGTCTCTTTTGTTGCCGATTTCCTTGTGGTCGGCTGCGGTGACTTGGCTGTATGCACTAAGTAGGACACAGGCGCTATGCCAACACTGTGACGAGTGAACATGGAGTTCACTAACACCAAAATTCGCGCTATTTTAAAGTTTTCCTTCGTTGAAGGCAATGCCGCTAGAGAAACGTTCCGTTTAATGGTGTTTTGGGGCATGGCACCTTATCACTTCGGAGAAATGCTTTCGACGATTCAGAGCCGGTGAAAACGATACCATGGATAAGCCAGCTGGTGGAAGTCCTGAGACGACGAATACCGATCGAATCATGGAAATCATCGAGTTAGACCGGTATGTGACATCAAGTGACATTGCCCAAGAAATGGGAGCTAGTCACCAAACCATTTTAAAATATCTGCAGAAGGTCGGATACAAAATGAAGCTTAATGTTTGGATTTTTGCATGATTTGACGCAAAAAAACCTTCCGGACTGAATCAACGCCTGCGATATGCTGCTGAAACGGAACGAACTCGACCCATTTTTGAAGCGGATGGTGACTGGCGACGAAATATGGACCACATACGACAATATCCAGCGAAAATGGTCGTGGGTGAAGGCCGGGGAATCGTCCCAAACTATGTCCAGGATTGGCGGCCTGGAGGCTTTTGCTGTGTGTTTGGTGGGATTGGAAGGGAACCATCCACTATGAGCTGCTCCCATATGGCCAGACGCTTAATTTTACCATCTACTGTGAACAACTGGACCGCTTGAAGCAGGCAATCGACTAGAAGCGTGCAGAATTGGCCAACAGGAAGGGTGTAGTGTTCCACCAGGATAACGCCAGACCACACACGTCATTGATGACTCGCAAGAGGCTACGGGAGTTCGGATGGGAGGTTTTATCGAATTCACCATATAGCCTGTACATAGCGCTAAGTGATTACCATCTGTTCCTGTTCATGCCGAACGGCTTGGTGGTGTGAAGTTGAACTCAAAAGAGGCTTGTGCGAAGTATCTGTCCGAGTTCTTCGCAAATAAGGAGTGGGGCTTCTACGAGGGGTGTGTTATAAAGTTGCCGTCTAGATGGAAACAGATTATCGAACATCGACGTATATTTGAACTAAATCCGATAACTGTTACACCTTTTATGAAGCATTGAATGAAGAGCAAAAAAGCGGCAACCTTATATGTTACGTACGTAGCGAAACACAGGCCTGTTATCACCAGTTGCCTCTACCGCAAAAAAAAATCCTTAAAGCGAAGAAAAGAAACACTGGGAAAACGCTACTGGATCTACTTTCAGCAACATCTGGAAAGAAGTAGGAAAAGTGAAAAGTGTAGTTTCCTTGTATTTGAGGTTGGGAAACACTGCGCTGAAGTGCTTTGACAAAAAAACTGATCCATTGCACTGACTGATCCATTCCGATGACAGGCGGGATATTAACAGAAGAAGTGCTCTGTAGTGTCTTCGCCTTCTCAACAGGTGTCACATAGGGTACCGTCGCTAAGCCCAAGCACACTTAAGTGCCAAGCGAAGGTAAAGAATCCCGTTTGTACTCCAACAAGTCGTCTACAGTCTGTGCTATGTGGAGATAGCAGAAAAGCCGCGGATTTCCTGTTGAGGTTTGAGAACATGCACCTGCTTAGCCTGTCACCTTTGATTCTGCTGGTGGGAAACCGAACTATCGACGGAAGCCTTTCCTATGGATGCAGAAAGTCCCAAGATTGATACTTGCCTACCAAGTTCATTGGCAATCTCTTTTACCATTATCCCTTGACGTCCCGGGTCCCAGACAGGACTTAGAAAATTTAGTCTTCTTCTTCTTCTTCTTGTGGCGCTACGTTTCGGGGTGTACCTGAGCCTCAAGCAAATGGTTCCTCAGCTAGCACGATCTTTCGCCAGCTGTCTCCAGTTGCGCACTCCAAGTTGGTTGAAGTCCTTGACCACCTGTGTGCGCCACCTTAGTCTAGGCCTAGCTCTGTTGAGTTGGTCCAATGGCTCGGATTTAAAGACTTTTCAGGTCGGAGCAGTGGTGTCCATACGCCCTACATGGCCTGGCCATCTTTGTTTCCGAGAACGCTTGACCAAGCACATGTCGCCCATAGAGTTCCTCGTTAGATCTTCCCTCCAGATGACATCAATGCAAACAGGTCTAAAATTCGCACTCAAAACTTTTCTTTCGAAAAGACTAGGGGCTTTATTATACGCATTAAGTAACTTCCGAACTGGAATCATCAAGATGATATATAAAACAAGCTTGGTGCTTCGAAAGAGGGCTTTCTTACTCAATTGCCTCTTAAGCCAAAAGAAACAGCGATTGGCAAGAGTGATTCTGCGTTTAATTGGGGTACTGAAATTGTTGTCCCTATTTACCGCGAAGCCGAAGTAGACGAATTCCTTGACTACCTCGAAATGTCTGCTGCCTAATGTGACGCTCTGTTCAAGACGTCGGTGTTGTTCGTCCTTTCTTGATGACAGCGTGTACTTTGTTTTGCATTCATGTGCCGCCAAACCCATTTTTGTCGCTTCAGCATCAATTCCAGGAAACACCTCATTGACCACTCGATGTGTTCGTCCAATCACATCAGTGTCATCAGCGTAAGCTAGCAATTGGACTGACTTCTGGAACATCGTGCCTTTGGTGACTGGCTTGTGAGTTAAGCTAGATCTTCTCGAGGATGACGTTAAAGGAGTCACATGACAGTGCGTCGCCTTGTCTAAAACCTTTCCTGATATTCAAGGTCTCGGTGAGTTCGTTACCAACCTTGACGGAGCAGCGAGAGTTCTCCATCATTATCCCACACAATATGACGAGTTTGGTAGGAATGCCTGCACCCTGTCATATACTGCCTTAAAATCGACGGGTAGTGGGCGTCGATTTGCATGGATCTTTTCCAGGATCTGCCGTAATGTGAAGATCTGGTCTATTGTGGACTTCCTTGGCCTGAAACCACACTGATAGGGACCTATCAGGTCATGGACAAACGGTTCAGGTCACACAATACGGCAGAGAGGATCTTCTAGGTGATGTCAAAAAGACTAATCCCTCGGCAATTGGCGCAGTTAAAGGGTTTTTTATTTCTTGTGGACCGAACAATCGACGCTGAGATCCCACTCCTCGGGCATGCGACCATATCCTACAGATGAGCCGTTGCATACGCCCAACCAGGTCATCTCCAGCTGCTTTAAATAGTTCTGCGGACAGTCCGTCCGCCCCAGCAGCTTTGTTCGACTTCAGCTTGGATATTGCTATCTTCACCTCATCTAAGTTGGGGGGACGGAATTATTGTTTATTATCCTCCACATTGAGTAGAACATTCTGTCTAACAGCAGGTTTTGGGAAATCTCCGCCGTTAAGGAGTCTGCAGAAATGATCCTTCCAGATTCTCACCACAGACTGCGACTCTACCACAAGTTGTCCACTTGGATCCCTGCAGTCTTCGGTCCGAACCTTGTATCCGCCGGATAGCTGTTTTACCTTTCGGTAAAACATTCGGACTTCATTCCTGCCATAGCACCTTTCCATTTCCTCGACTTCGCGCTCCTTATGCTCCTTCTTTTTTTTTGAGAAGCGGGTGCTCTTCCTTTCTTCTCTGTACATAGAGCTCACGAACAGCCTTGGTTGTTCGATGCAGCATTGCCTTATACTCGTACCATAGCTTCACCCCGACACTGAGGTTATATTGAGGGCCCCTTGAATACAGTGCAGAGAACACAATTGTGAATAATGGAAAATAAATTATGTTAGAAGTGACGCACACGCCAAGGGCAAAGTGCGTGCCATCTAGAAAAAAATAATTTTTCTGATAAAAAAATTTTAATGTTGTCGGATTGCCTGTTGTCTAGTACAACGTACAAAAGAAAAATCAAACTAAAAGGAGGACGTCTTGAAGCCAATGGAACAACTGCCAGCCTTAAAGAAAAAAAAAAAACAAAAAACAGTAACCGACAATGTGTCGGTTGGTCAAGGGCTACGGCGGAGTTTTAGTGGCCGTTTTTATAATAGACGTTTTTTCAGCTTTATTTAGTTTATAATTTAATATTGAATTTTTTTTTATAATTACATTCCTTTTTTTGTTAATATAGTCCTGGCTGTAGCGGATAAGTTTTGTGATTGTTCGCAAAAAGAGGGCCAAGACCCCACATTTCCTTCAATAAAATCATTTTTGACATTGCCGGCACCACCATCGTCTTGTGAGTCCGTAGGTATAAGTCCCCAGCCCTATATTTTTTTATTGCCAATTTTCCTTTATTTTTTTGAATTTTCCTTCTACTAGGTAAACTAACCTTTTCACCTTTTTTTATATCACAGTTTAAGTTAGAGTACACACATTTAGGGGCTTGCGATTAATTTTGTAAACTCTTTTATATAAGGTTGCCAAATATCTCCCTTCCGCTTTTTTGCTCTTCATATAATGCTTCATAAAAGGTGTTACAGTTATCGGATTTAGTTCAAATATGCGCCGTTTTGTTCGATAATCTGTTTCCATCTAGACGGCAACTTCATAACACACCCGTCGTAGAAGCCCCCTCCTTATTTGCGAAGAACTCGGACAGCCACTTTGCATAAGCCTCTTTTGAGTTCCACTTCACACCAGCAAGGGCGTTCGCCATGGACAGGAACAGGTGGTAATCACTTGGCGCTATATCCGGGCTATATGGTGGATGCAATAAAACCTCCCATCCGAGCTCCCTTAGCTTCTCACGAGTCATGAACGAAGTGTGTGGTCCGCCGTTGTCCTGGTGGAACATTACACTCTTCTCGTTGGCCACTTCAGAACGCTTCTAGTCGATCGCCTGCTTCAAGCGGTTCAGTCGTTAATAATAATAATTGTTGGCGCGACAGTCCACAGGGGGATCAGGGCCTAGCGCACGTTGTGTGCGCTACTGTTCTCTCACAATTAGAAGGGACTTACATTTTTTTGCCAACTCCGAACGGCGAAGTTTGAGAAGCTTTTCTAAACAGTAATTACTCTTTGAGTGTTGTTAGTAGCTCGAAAGAGGTGGTACCGTGCGAAATTCGAGGTGTTAACCTGAAAATCGAACCTAGACCCTTCGGCGTATAAGCGTCGCACTCGACCCACTACGCCACGGCGGCCACAGTTCGCAGTAGATGGTAGAATTAAGCGTCTGGCCATATGAGAGCAGCTCATAGTGGACGATTCAATTCCAATCCTACCAAAAACACAGCAAAACCTTCCTGACCGTCAATACCGGCTTGGCCACTGTTTGGGACGATTTACCAGCCTTTAACCACGACCGTTTTCTTCCTCTGACGAGTCATCAACGAAGTGTGTGGTCTGGTGTTGTCCTGCTTTAACACTACGCCCTTCCTGTTGGCCAATTCTGGACGCTTCTGGTCGATCGCCTGCTTCACGCGGTCCAAATAAAACCTCCCGTCCGAGCTCCCGTAGCTCCTGACGAGTCATCAACGAAGTGTGTGGTCTGGCGTTGTCCTGGTGGAACACTACACCCTTCCTGTTGGCCAAATCTGCACGCTTCTAGTCGATTGCCTGCTTCAAGCGGTCCAGTTGTTCGCAGTAGATGGTAGAATTAAGCGTCTGGCCATATGGTTGCAGCTCATAGTGGATGATTCCCACCAAACACACAGCAAAACCTTCCTGGCCGTAAATCCCGGCTTAGCCACTGATTGGGACGATTCACCGGCCTTCAACCACGACCGTTTTCGCTTGATATTATCGTATGTAGCCCATTTTTCGTTTCCACCATCCGCTTAAAAAATGGGTCGAGTGCGTTCCGTTTCAGCAGCATATCGCAGGCGTTGATTCCGTCCAGAAGGTCTTTTTGCGTCAAATCATGCGGCACCCATTTTGTATCCGACCTTCTGCAGATGGTTTAAAATGGTTTGGTGACTAACTCCCACCTCCTGGGCAATGTCACGGGATGTCACATGCCGGTCTAACTCGATGATTTCCATGATTCGATCGGTATTCGTCGACTCAGGTCTTCCGCCGGCTTGCTTATCTATGGTGTCGTCGACGAAGTGATAGGGTACCATGCCCCAAAATACCATAAATCTCACGGAAAGTTTCTCTAGCGGATTTGCCTTTAACGAAGGAAAACTTTAAAATAGCGCGAATTTCAGCGTTAGTGAACTCCATGTTTACACGTCTATAACTGTTGCATGCAATGTCCCAACTAATCATGCATAGCTATGTCAAGACGTGTTCTAGGCTATGTCAACCCTTTCAAATGACGTATAGTATTGGCAGATACAGGCTCTGTAGCCGTTTGTACATAACCGGAAAATTCAAAAGACAAAAAAGCGGAAGGGAGATATTTGACCTTATATATTCATCAAGATCGATTCAAAACAGGTTCAAAATTACAGATTTATTTCCGCGTTTCCCATACAAAAGCGCCATTGTGCTCCCTTCAAGGGAGCTCGTAACAGGTCCCTTGGGGTTGCCCTTACTAATAAAATTGCATCGAAGCCGAACCATGGAAGTCGTGAAAGAGGCGATTTACGTACCACGTGGCCAACCTAACAAAACATAGTCCTTTCCCTCCGAAGAAGTACCTGCTCAATATTGCGGTTGATAAAAAGGATGCAGGTGAAGAAGATTTCCATGAAACGGAAAAAGAATAAATGAATTCAAAGGGCGCAACAAGAACCGCTCGCACTTAATAAACTATTACACACGTTATGCCACGCACTTTAAAAGCGCATTCCTTTTCCACTCACTGAGTCTGTGTAAATGAAAGCCGAGCACGCACTTGTGGTCCCCACTTGAACGGATTAATTCGGTTTATAACGCCAATCACCTGTGACCTCAAAACCCTTCGTTTTGGATGGTTTAAAACCGATTTTCTGTATCCGTTCACTTCGATTTTCCACACAGTTTGGCGCCCGTACGCGGACGGCATATTGCAATGAAAACATTTTCCACTTGGTGTTCTCGATTTAATTGTTTATTATATTCACATTGGCCTGTGCATCGTCCCTCCAATGAGACTGTAAATTATAGTGCTGTCTCAGCCGCCCCAAACCTCGGCCAGCATGGGGCAGGAGCAGCAGCAGCAACAGCCTCAAATGAGAGCACAAAAGTACATCAATCTGGTTAATTGCATTTTTAATGAGTTGAAGTTGTAATTGGAAGTGTACCCGGATCCGGGGTCAGTTGGGGTGTGGGGCGGCTTAAGGGCATTAAGTTCAGTTCACTACTTGGACTCATTTTGAAATGACTTTAATTCAATCCCAAAGTCGATGAAAAGTGGGTCATAGCCAGCACGTACGTGAAACTTGTGAGACCCAGCCTAAGCGGTGAACACTTGCCACCACAAAGTACGTGGGCCCAAAGGAGCCACTACAAGTGGAATTTTCTGTGGCCCGGAGTGTTCCAGGGGAAACCAAGTCAAAGCAATGAGCGAAAACAATGGCATTTTGCGGAAGGTGTAGATGCACCCTCTTGTCTTTTTGCCGGCTTGCTCCTTGATGCGGGTTAGTCCTTGCTAAAGGAGTAAGCCGCCTATGGATCTGGCATCCAACCGACGCGGAGTGTGGTGATTCCCTTTAGAACTTCATCTGCGGTGTCATTCGGTGTTCGTGTCGTGTCGGTGTGAAGAAGAATGCGAAACATTTTGACACAATTCCGTACAGCATCCGCTTCTTCCGTACAACTCCCCTTCGCAACAATTGTTCAGAAGGACATTGTTGAGGAATTTTAAGTGTCCACCTCTTGCATTGTCTTTCCCCAAGAGGAAGCGAATGTCGGACTGGAGTCTGTTGTGCCACAATGAACATGCACTGGGTGTCGATGTGTACACGGAAGAAGAAGCTCTCTGTATCCACTGCACACACTGCTTCGGAAGTCACATGACGGCTAATGTTTCCCTCGTGTACTTCGAGGAAGATTGTGTTGGTTCATCAAGGAATCCAGCCGCATCAACTGCAGGATAATTTGTTATCCTGAATGTTCATGAGGACAATTATTGGTGTCACATGTAAGCGACATTGCAAGGCGCACGCATGTGGAGATGTGTTTGCGGTCGTCTATGTTCCGAGAGCCGATGAGGAATTGTTCCTCGACTGGACAATATATATGCGTGGCCTGACAGGAAGGAAGGACCGTGCAGGTAGCAGCAGAGATGGTTCAAGTGTAGACTTGGACTTGATGTATGGAGGGCTGCTGAGAGCGTAATGCACTAAACGTGTTTGCAAATATTTCCGAGCTTAATAAGGACGATAAAATGGGCCCCTTTTTGGCAATGAATTCGAGCCGATGAGATGAAGATAACAATATGTCAGTGTCAGTTGTTGGTACTGAGCACTTTGAGAAATTTCTAATTATTTCAGTGTTTAGGGAGTTTTGCGGGTTTTGTAGTTGAGAACTTTGTCGAATGGGTTTTCGGTATAAATTTTAAAAATTTGGTTTGCCTCCTTCACCACATAAAAGATCGAGTTTTTGGGTTCTAAATACCAATTATTACGAGTATTCCTGAACGAGTATTACGGATACAATCAAAACACTTGGCTGGGAGCAGCTACCCCACCCGCCGTATTCACCAGAATTGGCTCCTTCCGACTACCATTTGGTTTCATCGATGGGACACGCATTGGCTGAGCAACACTTTGATTCTTACGAGGAGGACGAAAATTGAGTGTGTGATTGGTTTGCTTTAAAAGACGAACAATTTTATGGGCGAGGTATTCAAAAGTTGCCAGAAAAGTGGTCAAAATGTGTAGAAAACAATGGCCAATACTTTGAATAAAATGGTTTTACTTTCCCATTAATAATTAGTGTTTTATTTTCAAACTGGTATACGCTTATTTCATACTGGTATACCTATACTGAGTTATTAATGTTAATGATGTGGATATAACTTATAAATTGATAGCGAACCTGCAGCGGTGTGCGAATTCGTTTGTTACGGTTGATTTATTGCAAGAAAAAAGCTCATAAGATTGAAGTTAAACTTAAAGAGATTTTAGTCTTTTTATTGAACAGTTTCCATTTGTTATTGGTCGAAAAGTGTCGGAAGTATTGCGTTTATTTTGTTTAATAGAAACGAGTAAAAATATATATCACCTAGAATAGTGTTTCTCGGAAGTGGCTTCTTTTTCCCTTTCCCATTTCTCCTAAAAACTGAAAAATGGCTCACCTGGCATCGATCAAATCATCAAGTCATTCTTCTATTTCCTCAATAGACCCGAACCGGTGACCCCCCAAACCGTTTTGCATCAATCCAAGAAGGCATTTCTAAATACGCCGGGTGGGGTAAGATCTTCCATGACAGTGTTTCCCGGTTATGTTTGACCGCTACAACCACAGGGGACCGAGCACTATCCTGTTGCGAAATCACCTTGTCATGCTTTTCGGTCGTTTCTGCCCATTTTGCACGCAATGCACTGCTCAAACTCATTTGTTGTAGTCGAGAGCGCCTCCCATCAATGGTTTCGCCTGGTTTTAGCAGGTCATCATCAGGCTAACCAAATGAAGAGCATGCCCTGTTTTTCTGTGACGTCGACGAAGACGATGAAAAAATGGGTGCAGCAGACTTTGCAAAGTATTCCGAGTGTTTTTGTCGTTGCGCATCCATTTTCCTCCCCCTGTCACGATCCAGTGGAAGAATGGCTTCCTTTGATGCCTTTCAAGTAACAGTTCTGAGGTCTTTTCACATCTTTTGGTGCCATCTCAATAGATCCAAAGTTCTTTAACGGAATGGAAGTAGTCACTTCCAACGAATCTGCACATGCACTTTGCGTTTGGCGCGGGTCATCATTTATTCAGGTCTCCAACCATCTACTCATCTTCAAACTTGTTCGGCTGGCCAATACACTTTCTGTTTTCGACGCCTAAATTATCAACTTTGAAGCATCATTCATGATGGTTGCAGCAGATTCACAATAAATTTCTACAAACAGCCAAAGTGATTCACCTCCACTTTTCTTCCAACTAAAAACGGAAATCAAATAATAATAAATAATTCTATGGCACGACAGTCCACAGGGAACAAGAGCCTAGCTTTCTCTTCAACTACTCGTGTTGTGCGTGCTACTGCTCTCTTACGACAGCTTTGTGCCGACTCCGAAAGCCGAAGTTTGACAAGTTTTCTCAGACATTTATTGCTCTTTGAGTGTTGTCAGCAGCTCGAAAGAGGTGGTGCCGTGAAATATTCGAAAAATTGGTGTTGAGCTGGGAATCGAACCTAGACCCTTCGGCGTGTGAGCGTCGCACTCTACCCACTACGCCACGGCGCCCACCATATGCTAAAATCATAAAACCATCAACATCGACTGCAAAACCAGATCGATTCGGCAAGACGACAATGCTGTGTGTTTGGTGGGACCAGATAGGTGTGCTGTACCACGAGCTCCTAAAACCTGGTGAAAACATTAATACTAATCGCTACCGACAACAAATGATCAATTTGAACCATGCATTGATCGAGAAACGACCAGAATGGGCCCGAAGACACGCCAAGTTAATTTTGCTCCATGAAAATGCATCTGCACACAAAGCAAAACCGGTTCAGGATACAATCAAAACACTTGGCTGGGAGCAGCTACCCCACCCGCCGTATTCACCAGAATTGGCTCCTTCCGACTACCATTTGTTTTCATCGATGGGACACGCATTGGCTGAGCAGCACTTTGATTCCTACGAGGAGGTCGAAAATTGGGTGTCTGATTGGTTTGCTTTAAAAGACGAACAATTTTATGGGCGGGGTATTCAAAAGTTGCCAGAAAAGTGGTCAAAATGTGTAGAAAACAATGGCCAATACTTTGATTAAAATGGTTTTACTTTCCCATTAATAATTAGTGTTTTATTTTTAAAAAAATGCATACCGGTATATTTGATATATGATTAAATCATGAACTCTAAAGCAAACTTAAACAAGACCCTCTGAGGGCAATTTCACGTACAGTGAACCAAAAAAATCCGGGACACTTATTACCTTCAAATTCAGCTTAAAATATGTCAGCATTTTTTTATTATATTAAAACCAAATAAATTGCATATGAAACTGCAGTTTGATACAATTTCTGTAATTCAAACATATTTATTGTTAAAATTTTAATTTAAGCATCTAAATGTTTAAATCAAAAATAGTGCTAATTCATCGGCCAAAAAAAACTGGGACACTTGTTTTCCAAAACCACAAATAATGTAGCGTTGCTTTTATATCCTTATCTTCAATCAAAAATTACTTCTGCTATTCTGTCAGGTTATTTACAATTGCATATTTATGTAATTAAATTTTGTTGTTGTTGAAAAAATAGAAAATAAACAGACGTCCCTTGATATGAAAGCTTTAGTAATTGATTGCTATGAACAAAATTTTAATATTTGCGAAATATCTTCAGTGGTTAACAAACTTAAATCAACAGTCTTCAATATTAGTAAGTCTTTTAAAGATTACGGTTTTCTTCCTTGCTCTTCGAGAAGTGAAACCCCTTTCAGAATTTCTACGGATCATAGTAAACGAAGAATTTAAAGGGTGGTAAATAATCGTGGTCGTCGTGGCTTAGTGGGTAGAGTGCGACGCTCTCCCGCCGAGGGGTATAGGTTCGATTCCCAGCTCAACACGAATTTTTCGAATTTTTCACGGCACCTCTTTCGAGCTGCTAATAACACTCAAGTAATAACTGTCTAAGAAAACTTCTCATATTCGCCGTTCGGAGTCGGCAAAAAACTTTAGGTCTCTACTCGTGAGAGAACAGAAGCGCGCACAACACGAGTAGTTGATGATCACGCTAGGCCCTGGTTCCTTAGTGGACTGTCGCGCCAACAATTATTTTTATTTAAATAGAAACCCGAAGGAATCAGCTGTCGAAATTGCCAAAACTTTGAAGAAAGAACAAATTGCAGAAACTCGTCCTCAAACAGTGCTCAATTTTTTTACATAATAACGATCTAAAAGCTCGCGCACCTCACAAAAGCCAGCCCTATCAGAAAGAAACTTAAAAAAGCGACTGGAGTATGCCAAGGAATACGTGCAGAAGACGGACTAGTTCTGGAATCAAGTAAATTTTTGTGACGAATCAAGATTTAACATTTCCGGTAGTGATGGTCGATGCTTTGTGCGGAGGAGGGACGAAACTGCTTTGGATCTAAGAAACTTCACTTCTACAGTTAAGCACGTTGAACATTGGTAATGGAACATAATGGTTTGGGGTTCAATGACAGCAAACGGAGTTGGTTCTCTTTATGAAATTGAAGGAAATTGAACAAAGTTTGGATGCGTTGATATCCTTAAACCTTGTTTCCCCGAAACCAAGACAAAATTGCCCTTCGCCGGTATTAACAAATTTATTAAAGCCTTCTACTAAAGGCTTAGTAAATTTTTAGAAGACTTTCTTGCAGTGGTGAAAAAATAAAAGAAACAATGATACTTTTAATGTGCAACGCATCAAAATACTAGAAAAAGGGTCTTTCTGCAGTTCACGCCCTACCAACACATTAGGCTTATGAAACAGTCTGCTCTAATCGAGTTATAATTATATCGAACTATAAGAACTGCGATCAGTATGTATATTAAGGGACATATGGACTGCCGCGCAAACAACAATTATTAATTATTATCTTTTTTGACGTGCAGCTCAGTCTTGTTTAACTTTGATTTGGAAAGATAACTTCTGTAGACTCCTGAAGAGCGATGACGGCCGAAACTTCGCTGTAAGACAGAACGTTATACTTAATTTGGACGATGATAGACAATAATTAATTCGCACCGACTTAGACAAAGTGAAGATAGCAATATTCAAACTGAAGTCGAATAAAGCTGCTGGTGCGGACGGACTACCCGCAGAACTATTTAAAGCAGCTGGAGATGACCTGGTTGGGCTCATGCTCCAGCTCATGTGTAAGATATAGCCGGAGGAAAGCATGCCCGATGAATGGAATCTCAGCGTCGTTTACCCGGTCCACAAGAAAGGAAACCTCCTTGACTGCGCCAAGTATCGAGGGATTCGCCTTCTTAACATCACACTACAAGATCCTCTCTGCCGTATTGTGTGAGAGTATGAAACCGCTTATCCTTAACCTGATATGTCCCCATCGGTGTTATTTCAGGTCAGGGAAGTCAACGAAAGACCAGATTTTCACTTTACGACTGATCCTGGAAAAGACCCAAGGTATGCGAATCAACAGTCACCACTTATTCATCGATCGCATATGACTGTGCAAAGGGACTGTGTGCATAGAAACAATGCCATGTCTAGTTTGGCATTCCTACCAAACTCGTCAAATTGTAAAGCATGACGATGGCAGTAAGCTCAAAAGTTATCTCAAGCTAACGACATTGAAGTGATTGAAAGAACACAGCGAGCCGTCATTGCTGGCATTGAAGCGGAAGGAGCTGAAATGGGTTCGGTTGTTAATGAGGGCAAAACGAAGTAAATGCTGTCATCAACAAAGGACACACAAGATCTTCATCTCGGATTGAGCTGTTCCTCCCTTAAAAGTTTTCGAACCTGAGCCATTGGGGCAACGCAACAGAGAAGGCTCAGGTGGCGCACACATGTCGAAAAGGACCTCAACCAACTTGGAGTGCGCAACTGGAGGCAGGTAGCGAAAAATCGTGCTGGCTGGAAAGGCGACAATACGATTAACTGTTCAACGAAAAAAGTATGCACAGCAAATTGTTTTAGCCCCAAAGAAGAAATTAAGGGAAGGAAACGGAAAACATCACTTAGTTTTGACTTGTTTCTAGTACGACAGTGGAAAAAAACATCCATTTGCCATCGTCACATGAACCGAAAAATGTTTTCTTTGCACCATACACGAGTCGCACTTTAAGAAACTGAGAGAGAGTGGAACTGTGTGGCAGATCACTTAGGAAGGTTCCCCTTGTAAGTAAGGAAAATGTTCAAAGGAGAATAAATTTCGCGATCAGGCACCCCCATCGTATAACCAGTAACAACGTGCTATCGCCAGATTAATTTTATATTTGGGTGACTCAACAGTCCTTAGGAGAACCAGAGCCTAGTTTGCTAATCAACTTCTCGTGTTGTGCGAGCTCTTGTTCTCTCATAAAAAGAAAGTACCTACAGTTCTTAGCCAACTCCGAAGCGCGAAGTTTGAGAAGCTTTATCTTAGACACTTTTTACTCTTTGAGTGTTTTCAACAGCTCGAAAGAGGTGGTGTCGTGAAAAATTGATGGTGTTGAACCGGGAATCGAACCTAGCCCTTCGGCGTGAGAGCTACGTACTCTACCCACTATGCCACGGGGGCGTAGTGTTCAGTGTTTGGTTCTGACAAAAACACTTACGTGGGATGTCTAAGAAACACGCAGTTTATAGCTATTACGACGAAAAATCAATTAAGGGTGAAAGTGGCAGCATCATTATCTGCGGTTGATTTTCGACCTCTGGCGCTGGTCCAATTCTTCGAATAAAAACTAAGACGTGCACAATTGACTACGTACACATCTCAAATACAGTGATTCTGCCATTTACCAGAGAGGACATGCTAATAAGAGTTTATGCAGGACAATAACACAAAATAGTCTTCGAAACTAGCGAGAAAGTAGTTAACATATCATATAATAGCAGTTTTGGATCATCATAATCCCATTGTGGGGAATATGAAAACGCAAGATTTATCGTCTATCGTTAACCATGACATTTTTGAGGTTATACGTTCTCAAATCGTTTTGACATACGAGAGCTATTCGTGGTGTTTACAGTAACTTAAAAGATTCATCTCGCCCAAAAAATGGAAATGGTGAAAATTTGTATGCATTTATGTTTTACAACTTGCGACTTGGATTAACTCATCGTGCATCGATGAACTTAATTCAATTTTTGGCGATGAAGCTCCATCAAGGACCAGTGTTTATCGATGGTATGGTGAATTCAACCGAGGTCGTACTTCACTCCAAGACGAATTTCGTGAAGGTCGTCCAAAATCAGTTATTGTTCCGGAAACCAATGATACTGTACGCCGACTGATATTGCAAGATCGTCATGTGACCTATCGTGAGATTGTGACAACCTTAGGCATTAGTGAGACCAGCATATACAATACATCATGAACATTTGACCGTCAAAAAAATTTTTAGGCGTTGGATCCCACACAATTTGTCAATAGCTCAAAAAAGGCTTTTGTCGATTGGTCGAAAGAAATGCTCCAAAAATACGATCGCGGTGCTTCAAAACACGTTTATGACATCGTGACAGGTGATGAATCGTGGACTTACGCGTATGAGCCCAAAAGTAAACAGCAGTCGACTGTATGGGTGTTTCAAATTGAGCCAAATCCAACAAAATTTGTCGCGCACAAAGCACTTCCAAGCAAATGGTCGGCTGTTGGTTCGGAAAAACTAGACATGTCGCAACCGTACCACTAGAACAACGCAGAACAGTCAATTCTGAGTGATACACAACCATTTGTCTGCCAGTTGTCTTCCAAGAAATCAGAAAAACCAACCGCCGAAGATGGATCACTTTTCACCACGACAATGGGAGTTTTCACACATCGGCTCAAACAACTGCATTTTTGAGCACTCAAAACATCGATTTGATGAGTCATCCGCCGTATAGTCCTGACATGGCACCGAATGACTTCTTTTTATTCCTGTACATGAAGAATAAAATGAGAGGTCAACGCTTTTTGACAACTGAAGAAGCGGTTGATGCGTTCAGAATGCACGTTTTGGAGATACCTCAATCAGAGTGGCAAAAGTGCTTCGACAATTTGTTCAAACGCATGCAAAAGTGTATAGATTTTAATGGGGAATATTTTGAAAAGCAATAAAGCTATTTTCGATGATTAACATTTGTTTTTGTTCTCTAATCCCGCAATATAAAGGCAACTCTTGTAGTCAGGTCTTGTAAACTATATATCTGAACAAGATATAGCACAAATTATTTTGTTCAAACGCTACTATACCATGTGAGAAATAAATTATTTATCTTTTTTTAAAACGCAAAATCTGGGATTGTAGAACAATGAAACAGGAACAACTGTGGTGCAAAATTCAAACTGCGTGGTTGTCTTTTCCTGCTGAAACTTGAAGCAAGCTTGTTCGTTCCATGGGATGAAGATGTAATGCAGTGATAAAAATTAAAGCTCAACAACCAAATATTAAGGAGTGTGATACATTTGAGGTGTAATTTCATTACTTTTCCTTTTACTAGTTTTTTTTCTATTATTTTTTCTAGGTTAAGACTGGCGGCATCTGTGGCGTAGTGGGTAGAGTGCGACACTCACACGCCGAAGGTTAAGGCTCGATTCGCGGCTGAACACTCCGACACCACCCTTTTCGAGCTGCTGACAACAATCAAAGAGTAGTAACTGTCTAAGAAAAAGCTATTCAAACTTCACTGTTCGAAGTCGAATCACATGATTCAAAATCACATCCGTATCACTATTTATAGTGACAACGGAAACACTGATTGAGGAAAGACCATCTGTGGCGGGATGGCGGCTAACAGACCCAGGCTTTGAGGGAACCTGACTTATAGTGACAGCTTAACCAGAGGCTATATTCTGGTGCCACGGGAGGTCAGGGGCCCCTGGAACTTCGGTTCCAGCCTGACCATTGCGGTAGGCCCCCTTGTGGGAGTTTCGTGGTGGCTGTGGTTTACCACCTAACATCGCGGGTAGAGTCGAGGATAGTGTACTGTGCTGACTTGTATAGCCCATTGTTTAAGCAAAACTAGGCAAGTCGGTTAGGGGACTATCTTTTCTCAGTGTGGAGTTGCATTCTCAACCGGGCGCTGCGACCCAAAGAGCGGAAGAGGTTTTAGGAAGGCTTCGCATCAAACCAAGGTGGGGTGATTGCCCCTCAAGCATGATCCCAATTTGGTACTTGGGTAACTAAGGCGTTTAGTCTTGCGTTACTTACGACTCTTTGGAAAAAGGTTCCTCGTGATATAAGCCGTTAAGGCAGGTGATCACGTAAAACCAAATCCCATATCTGTTCGAAGTCGGAGTCCCTTCTACTCGCGAGAGAACAGTAGCGCGAATTATGAACACTGGTGGAATTTAGTTCAATTATTTTTTTTTATCTTATTATTTCAAAAAAATACAAATACCTTTTTACAAATTTTGATTGTTTTTTTTTTTTTTGGCATTTTTATTTGTATTAATTCATTTTCTTACATGCTAGACAAAAATACTTAAAGCTAGCTTACCAACATAATCTTCTGATCTTAATTCTAACTTACTGACTTTTCACGAGTACTCTAAGCTAATATAGTGTTTTTGTTCTATGCCTTTCGGCTTCTTGTATTTTTTAATTTATTGTTTAAATCTATGTACATTTGTTCCTCAATTTCCTTCAAAAAATACGAGAAACTTGGATGTCTGATTGTTGTTCTTAAATTAACTTCCATAACTAACTTACATAACTACAGTAACTAAAAGTAGACTTAAAATTAACAAACAATAAACCTAAAACTTAACTCTACTTCACCCTATGTATCAAGCATATATGACTATGCCCGTAAAGCTATACGGACGCGTCCACAAGGGCATATATGCTACTTATATGCTAAACATATACATGCAATACGCCGTGCTGGACCTTTTTTTTGGTTTAATTTTTTTTTTTTTTTTTGTTGTAAAGTGTCTTAAAACTACCTTATCCTACGTGAGTTGACCCTTTTGATTCAACTATCCTGTCATTTTCTTTAAGATCTTAGCGGCATTGAAAGCTGATTCTGGTGTAACCACCGGTAAAAATGCCGTTCCTTTGCAGAGGCTGCTCTGTCGCGGGCAGAAATCGCTCTGCAGAACCGTAGGAGGTCCTCGTGACTGCGAGCGACGTCCGGCTCGTATTGGAGTTGCCTTTCTACTGTTCGGCGTGCGACGTGGGAGATGATAGGGCAGCCTTCCCTATCTTGTATCAGGCCTTTCGCATCCAGGTAAAGGAAACCTTCAGGCGGAATGAAGCGGTTAAGACGTACCCTCTCATGGTACATTTCATTTGGGTAGTATGCCCCAAAGATCAGACTGTTGGTTGAAGCCATGGCTCGAACAGTGTGCCTCCGAATCAACTTAATAATAAAACTATCTATTCTTATAAGGTTTGCCTCGTTGTACAAAACCTCGTTGGGGTAGAACTTCTTGTACTGAGATTCTGGTGTCCGATATAAACGAAGACAGGCTCGAAGGCATCGTCTCTCGAACACCCTCATCTTTTCCATCTGAGAAGGACTCACGTTGAACCACACAGGACAACCATATACCATGATTGGCCGGATAAGGGCCATGTAGCAGATTAACTTCACTCTGGTGTCAAGTTTACTGCTGTAAAATTTTGATTGTCTTCCTTTTGAGGTTCACCTTGAACGGACTGTACATTTTTGTCGTTTCCAACCATTACACCTCACCCACGCTTCAAACTGATTTTTTACAAGAGAGGCTGTTTGATGGAGAGCAACTTTGACACTATTTTAGTCTTCCTCTTTCATGCGGAGGTGGTATTAGGCAGAATACGTGGTGATCTTTTCATTGCACCGCATTGGTACCGTAAGTGAGACCTTGAAAGAAAGCATTCATACTCACTCAGTACATAATCACTTAATCAAAATGCATGAATGATGTACTCATTTCTACTACCGTACTCTCTCCTGCTGTGTTACTCTTAGAGGTCGTAACTCGCGCACAACAAGAGTATTTGATGAGGAAGATAGGCCTTGGTCTCCCTGTGGACTCCAACGCTACCCAATTATTATTATTATTAAAACTGGCGCACCACAGATATATGGTTATTTCCACCATTTTGTATGATGAGTGTTTGTAATACATTATAGTAATTCAACTTAAAGGCTAAATATACTTCTTACTCAAATACTTTTACCTAAGTTAATATATTCGACTAAACTATCTCGTTTCTATTTTTTTTCCACCACTGTATTTATACACAAAAAACTATATTCAGAAAATCTTAAATTGGCTAATTCTAAAGTAATTGGAAGGTCTGATCAAAAAATTAAGTATAGGTCGAATTTCGCAGTCTACGTTCATTCGATTATCGATCTTTTTAATTTTGTTATATTGGTACCCTTACAATTTCAGCAATGAAACACATCACTCATCATCTATCTAACCAATGAAAGAATATTTTCTAATTTTCGTTTCGATTTCGTTCATCAACATAATTTCTTTCAAGAGTGATGCTATCAGTCTAACGCCGCTTTAACAGATTTATACTTTTTTTATAGAACGATTTATCTTTGGCCTCAAAATAGGCTTCGGCTACGGCGATCACCTCCTCATTCGAACCATATTTTTTTCCGGTGAGTATTTTTTTGAGGTTTGAAAAGAGGCACAATTCGCTGAGGCTGGATCTGGAGAACACGGTGGATGCGGAAGCAAGTCAAGGTCCAATTAGAGCAATTTGTCTACGGAAGCCAACGACTTGTGATTCGGTGCATTGTTTTGCTGAAAGAGAATTTTTGTTTCTTCATATGGGAACAGTTTCTTTGCAATTTCTCGCTTCAAGTGCATCAATAATGCCGTGTTATATTCGCTGTTGATCCTGTTGCTATTCTCAAGATAGTCGATGAGCAAAATTCCGTGCGCATTTCAAAATAGGGACGCCATAACCTTGCCAGCGCCTACCTTTGTGTTTTTGAACGCTTTGGGCGTGGTTCACCTGATGCTGTCCACTCCGCTGATTCCCGATTCGATTCCGAAGTGAAATATCCGATCCATGTTTATCCATTGTGACATACCGACGCTAAAAGGCCTGTTTTTTCCTGCGAAACAGCTCTCAGAATCATAGATAGTTGTAGTTTTTGGTTCATATCGAGCAATGGAAGCACTCATTTCGAAAACAGCTTTCACATGGACAACTGTTCATGCAAAATAGTGTACACAATACCTTCTGATACCTTTAAGCTGTCGGCTATCTCACGCAATTTCACGTTGCGGTTTTTTAAAACGATTTTGTGTACTTTCTTGACATTTTCAGGTGCAACAACCTCAATAGACCTTCGAGAGCATTCAGCATCGTTGGTGCCTGTGCTGCCACGTTAAAAGTCAACACACCACCGACAAATAGTTGTTTTTAATGGAGCAGAGTTCCTGGAACAACAGCACTAGCACCGAAATCAAACGCAGAATCACTCTTGCCAGTCACTGTTTCTTTGGGCTCCAGAGGCAATTTGGTAATAAGGCCCTCTTTCGAAGAACTAAGTGTATTTATACCAGTATGAAATGATTTTTTTAAAAACAAACACTAATTATTAATGGGAAAGTAAAAAGACTTTATTCAAAGTATTGATCATTGTTTTCTACACATTTGGACCACCTTTCTGCCAATTTGTGAATACCACGCCAATAAAATTATTCGTCATTTAAAGCAAACCAATCAGACACCCAATTTTCGACCTCCTCGTAGTACTCAAAGTGCTGCTCAGCCAATGCGCGTCCCATCGATGAAGACAAGTGTTAATCGGAAGGAGCCAAGTCTGGTGAATACGGCGGGTGGGGTAGCTGCTCCCAGCCAAGTGTTTTGATTGTATCCTGAACCGGTTTTGCTTTGTGTGCAGGTGCATTGTCATGGAGCAAAATTCTGGTCCGTTCTCGATCAATGCATGGTTCAAATTGATCATTTGTTTTCGGTAGCGATCAGTATTAACGGTTTCACTCGTGCTTGTGGTACAGCACACCGTTCTGGTCCCACCAAACACACACAGCATTGTCTTCTTGCTGAATCAATCTGGTTTTGCAGTCAATGTTGATGGTTGTTTTATGAATTTTTCCGTTTAGGATTCTTAAAATAAATCCATTTTTTTTATCGCCAGTAACAATCCGATGCAAGCCCGATTTTCTTTCGTGCCGTTGAAGCAAAATTTCACAAGTGTTTTTTCGGTTTTCCATCTGTCTTTCATTCAATTCATGTGATACATATTTTCCACACTTTTGGATCTTACCCCCAGCTTTTAAACGGTCAGAAATTGTTTGTTGTGCACCATTTAACATTGCTGCCATTTATTTTGACTCAAAGTGTCATCTTCATCCAATGTCGTTTGCAATTCGGCGTCTTCAAACATTTTTGGTGGTCTTCCACGTTCTTCATTTCTCACATCAAAATCATTATTTCTGAACCGTTGAAACCATCTTTGGCATGTTGCTTCTGATAGAACATGATCACCATATGCCTCGACAAGCGTTCGATGCGACTCTGCAGCACTTTTCTTCAAATGAAGACAAAAATTAATGCTCTCCGCAAATCATCACATTCTGGTAAAAAATTCGACATTTTTAACACGATGAAAAAATATGATGTTCAATATGATGATGTTCAATGACTTGATGTATACTAAATATTTTTCACAGATTTCACAGCAAACAAGAAAAATATGGGCTCTTTCACAACAAATGTTCCCTATCGAAACATTTGTGTCTTGACGCTCAGTTCATTCGGGTATACTTGGTAACATCTTCTGACACCGCGGAAACCTAGACGCCACTAAATTCGAATGAGGAAATGCTTAGTCGTTCGAGAGAAAAGTTTTTCGTGCGATTTAGGTTCGTGTTTGCGTTGATAGCATCTGGAGGAAAAGATTTAAAGACGAACTCTATGGGTTGTATGGCCACATGCGCCTGGTCAAGCGTCTACGGATACAATGCATAAGATGGCTAGGCCATGTAGGGCGTATGGACACCAATGCTCCGGCGCAAAAAATCTTCGAATCCGAGCCACTGGGACGACGCACCAGAGGACGACCTAGACTAAGGTGGCGCACACAAGTAGAGAATGACGTCAACCAACTTGGGTGTGCAACTGGAGACAGCAACCCTGACTGTAGCACCACAAGAAGAAAAAGAGGAAGAAGAAAAAGAAGAAGAAAAAGAAAAAGAAGAAGAAGAAGAAGAAAACGAAGAAGAGGAAGAAGAAGAAGAAGAAGTAGTAGAAGAAGAAGAAGAACTCGCCCCCCATTACTCCATTATTGCGCGTGCTGAGTGACATGTGGCATCGTCTTGTTGAAACCACATGTCACGCAAGTTAAGCTCTTGCATTTTGGGCAAAAAAATTGGATATGATCTCACGGTAGCGCTCACCATTCACAGCTACGTTAAGATTGGCATCATCTTTGAAGAATTACGGTCCAATGATGCCACCAGCCCATAAACCGTAACAAACTGTAAATTTTTGTGGATCCATTGGTAGCTCTTGAGATGCTTCTGGCTGTTTGCGTTAATGGCATCTGGAGGAGAAAATTTAATGACGAACTCTATGGGCTGTACAGCGACATGCGCCTGGTCAAGCGTCTATGGATACATCGCTTAAGATGGCTAGGCCATGTAGAGCGTATGGACACCACTGCTCCGGCCCGAAAAGTCTTTGAATCCGAGCCATTGGGACAACGCAACAGAGGACGACCTAGACTGAAGTGGCGCACACAAGTGGAGAAGGACGTCAACCAATTTGGAGTGTCGAACTGGAAGCAGCTGGCAAAAGATCATACTGGCTGGAAAGGTTTGTTGGTTGAAGCCCAGGTCCACCCCGGACTACAGCGCCATGAGAGGAAGAGGAGTAATTCCCATAACTCTTCTCAAGTTATTGCTGAGCTTGCACTTCAATTTTTGCCATCAAAAAGCAGAGCTTAACCAACACAAGAAATTGTTTTAAAAACCCCACAATACCAATCTTAGCACTGTAACCTGTCACCTAACAACCAAATTGTCACGAAAATTAAACAGATTTCATTTGAATGTTTGTACTTCCTGAAACTAATATAGATTTTTTGTTGGTGGCTCCTCCTATATGTCAGTCCCGGGATTTATTGAGTGGTGTGTTACTTTCATTTACCTATATCATGGGGGCGTGGACCAGTCAAACTATCTTTACTTCGCTTTCAGAAGTAAATAAGGTCTGACACTAAACTTAATATCGCCTACAGTTTTTAGCACGTGAGTACACTAATATTCCAGACAAATCACAGCAAGCCTCTTTTTATAGCTAGCGCTCATTGAAGTGGTTATTTTTCCCTCGTAAGTGGAATTAAGGCGTATCGAAAGAGCGGGAAGAGCTCCACAAATAAATTTAGGTTGCCAATTGATTGTTTGCCTTCACAAGCATGTGAAAGCCAGTATCTCCTCAGCACAGATATCAAAAGTTACTATTTCAAGCAATTGAAACAAAACGATTGCGTAAGACTTACCGTAGAGACGTTTAGTTACCAAAAACAGTGTTTGTGACAGAGAGGTTTTTGAAAATTATACCACCCAGAAAGGGGATACAATTTTTAACTAGGGAGGAAAATTCAGATCAAAGATGGCACCCCAACAAATTGTGCTGTTGACTCATCCCAAATGTCTTCAATTAGATGTTTATTAACCTTGTGGGTCTAGCAAGACCTGCTCAGGCTTTATAATTGCCAAAAAATGCAAATAACATGCAAATAACATGCCAGAAATGTCCCTTATACCGAAAAAGAAACTTTGCAATTTTTTAAGAAAAAAAAAAAGAATGACGGAAACCGTTGCACTATTCAAACTAAAGACCTACTTCTACTTCTTCTACACCAAGCCAAGCATACTTGCTCATATTATACTGCCTGTCACTTCTTCTAACAAATTTGTTTCTTCCCCACGATTTTCACAATCAGCACAGTTCTTGATCACTCGTCGAGACTGCACCAAACTTTGTCCCATTTGCTTCTATGTAATTGTTTGAGGCACTTGGGGGGCCGGCAATGAAGAAACTTAGCAGATTCCATAAAAACCACGTGTCCCCAATTCAGTCTTCCCATCGCCTCCGTTATTCAGAAAGCTGCCCGAGCAAAGCAGTGTACACCAACGTCACCTAAACGAAGATCGATTAATTCCCTACCCGTGTGACATTTAGGGCAACTGATCCGGGAAGGACACGGGTTGACGAATCTGCTGGCAAAACTACCATCCTCCACCACACACACACACACAACAACGCACAGCGGTAGCAAACAACACAATTGTTGATTCATCATGACCCGGGCATCAGCAATTCCTTAATGCAAACAAGCCCGTACACAATCAAACGCCCGTACAGCACCAACAATCCTCCATCTAAATACCAATTAACGGAATGTAACTTACTGTGAATGACGACTTAATCCGAGCTCACGGACGCCCCCTCGCCACCGTCCGTTCGTTTTCCCTCCCTCCCTCCCCTGCACGACGGGAGTTTATTAGGCTGTTTATGTCCCTGTTTCCTGCTCCGGCATTCAATGTTAATCCTTCACTGACACCACCATTCCCATCAGGATGTATTAATATCGCAGCCTCCTCGGCGGCCCCTACCACCGGCCGCCTGCCGGAAAAGTAATCAATTTCATTAATCAACAAAAGGAAGCAAATACAAACACGGCCGCCTCATCACATGGTGTTTCGCATCCGATTTCGTCCTTTGCGGGTCATTACCTGCCTTGATGTGTTCCAATTATGTCCTCTTGGAGCGCACTGCCCCCTCAACGTCCAAGCGTGTCCAAGCCGCAGCATCAAAGGTCGCTCCGGAGTGATCCAATGCGTGCTATGGAAAATTAATATATCCATCATCGTAATCCGACTGTGTGCTGGGCGTGTGTGGGTGTGTGCTAACGTGCGTGTCCCTCGGGAGTGTTGGGGGCGCCTTCATTTGAATTGCAAAAGAAAAGCAGAACGAAAGATTTCTTTCTGTCCTTCGTCTGGCAAACGACAGCAAATGACAATTTGATGTTAGCTGTGCATAGGCTTGCGGTCAGGAGGAAAGTCAGCCAACGGGGGTGCTCTTTGCAATCGATATGTGGGCGCGTGTCCTTGATCTACAAACCGATATCAATTATGAACCAAATATGGAAACAGAATATTTTCGGGATTTATCTGAAAGGACGCGGCTCGATTCATTCTCTCAATCCGAAGGGCGTTTGCATTGTGTTGGAATTAAGGTCTTATCCGATTTATCGATAACTGCTATTGGAGGCCAAGTATAAGGACGGACTAAGTTCTGTTTGTGACCCAGGTTAATCCCCGTATAAACTGATTAAATGGAGCTTGATGGGCAATTTAATTTCGTTGATTCAATGACAGTTGCACACGGTTGGTAGATGGGCGTACGGCTAGTGGGGTGTAAACTTCTGTGACTGCATGACAACGCAACACCTTTCAAATAGGAGTTTCTGGATGAAAGGTTCTTCTCGTTAGGGCTTGCTTAATAGCAAGGACCTCTGCAATGTCGACTCAAAGTTGCTATCATTGTTGTATTTGCAAAAGTATTGAAGCAGATCATACCGCCAACACCATAGACCAATTTCTCACATTTCGTCCTGAGATATACTCAGTTGACATACGTCACATCTAGGCTCTACAGATCTACAGCCAATTTCCCATACTTGTCTCAATCAGTTAGAGAACAAATACAGTTGGCTCTACGAGAAAGCCTTAACAACTTTTTTAGGGTTTTTCAATGGTCACTATGCTTCCTCGTTATTGACGTGGATGCCGCAGTAGCTTAAGTTTCTGAACTTTCAAAGCCAATCCTGCTGAGGAAAACGGGAAGAAATTCAAAAGTGCCCGAAATGACTGCAATAATAATAATAATAATATTTGTACGACGCGACAGTCCACAGGTGACCAGGGCTTATCATGCTCATCAACCGTGTTGTGTGTTGTGTGCGCTATTGTTCTTCCACGAGAAGAAGGGACCTACAGTTTTTTGTCGACTTCGGACGGCGAAATTAGAAAAGTTTTTGCTTAGACAATTAGTCGTTGACTGTTGTCAGCAGCTGGAAAGAGGTGGTGCTGTGAAACATTCGACGTCTTCAGCCGGGAATCGAACCCAGACCTTCTGGGTGTGAGTGTCACACTCTACTCACTACGCCACGAGCCACAGAAAATGACTTCAATGCAATTCAAACTAATAAGACGTGTTAAATTCTCCTATGACCAAAAGTAAAGATAAAAAGTGCCAAAAGCAAAAACTTTTGGTTTTTCGGAAAAAACGTACAGAATTCCGCCTCGTCTTCAATTCCAACGCTCATTTGCAATGACATTTCAGCTGTCATCTCCTTGGACAAAGTAAATCTGTTAGCTGCACATTTTGCAGCCAGCTCAACGCTTCCAAATTGCGCTATGTCCTCGCCTGTACTCGAGAGCGTAAATTATTCCATGGGACAAGTCCATTTTCGCACTCGTACAGTTGCAAGAGTACTTACAGACCTAAACGTGCACAATCCGCTGGCCCGGATGGTATCTCCCCCGTTCTTCTGAAGAAGTGTTCTTCTAAGCTGGCAAAACTACGCCGTAAGATTGTCCATTTGTCCTGCTCTTTAGAGTTCTTTCCGATTAATTGGAAGAAACCATTTGTCCAGCCCGTCTCTATAAAGGGCGAGCCTTCATCACCCACCTCCTGCCGAGCCATAGCACATACGTCCATACTTTCCAAGGTCATGAAGACGCTGATATATCGTCAGTTTATGAAATATCTTGAAACCCGGAAGCTTCTTAATGACCGGCAATACGGCATTCGTAGCAACAGGTACACTGATGATTTGATGGCATATCCTACCGAAAAATGGACCCAATCTTTGCAGAATGTAGGAGAAAGCAAGATCGTTGCGCTTGATATTTCAAAAGCATTCGACAGAGTCTGGCATCAGGTTCTCTTGTCGAAAATGCGTGCTTTTGGCGTCGTTGATTCTCTTCTGCAGTAGATAAAAAACTACTTTTCGAACCATTCAATGTAAATTGTGTTGGATGGGTTCAAGTCTGATATTCAACATATTAATGCTGGTGTTCCCCAGGGTTCCGTTTTGTCTCCGACACTCTTCCTCACTTTTATAAATGATCTCATGTCTGTCACTTCTAATCCAATTCACTCCTTCGCTGATGACAGTACCCTCCGCTTTTCATATTTGTTCCTCGGCTCTCGATCCTCCTCTTCGGCTATAGACTTGGAATGTGATCGTTTGTTATCATTTATTCCGGTGTTGACAACATAATTCATAGGGGTATGGTTTTCAATGCTTTCAAAACCCAGTGTTTCCTACTGTCAGTCAAGCGGTCTTCAAATAACCAGCCATTAACTATGAATGGCTCCTGCGTTGTTCGATGGAACGACTTTCCATCCTCGGTATTTGTATCAACGCAACACTAAGTTGAAACGATCACATATTCGAGATCGCCAAAAATGCAGAGAAATTTCTAGTTTTCTTAAAGGGATGCAAAAAATGTTTCACCCCTTTTGACCTGGCAACATTATATAAGGCGTTCATACGCCCAAAGCTTGAGTATCCTCCTGTCCTGCCTAGTGCTCCTTAGACCTTTCTGCACCTACTAGATAGAATTCGACAGCGACGGATAAAACTTATTGTTGATAATAATGCTGCGAAGTAGATCGAATCGCTTGAACATCGACGAAATTTTACGTGAATATCACTATTTTATCGCTATTTCAACAAAAAATGCTCTAACGAGTTAGTCAGCATTGTCTTAAAGAATGAACCCGCAATACGCTTTTCGCTCACCCGCTCACGCTTAAATCGACTTTCGGACGTACAGTCAAGTTTAGAGACTCGCTCTTCAGCCATATCACAGAAATATTTAATGCTCTTTTCAGCTCAGCCCCCTTTCCAATCCAGTCACTTAAGGGGAAAAAACAATTCCTTTAGTGTGCGCCAACTATAAAAAAAACCCTTTTGAAACATTCTAATAAGTGTCAAATTTGTGAAGATAAGCTGTGCACGAGTGAGTATCCAAAACGGTGATGAAAAGCGACGCAACCAAATACTACCTTTACGAGCTCAAGGAAAGTACCAACACGACTTGAGGATTCCACGCCAAGCTGAACTGGAACAGTGCGTTAATATCCCCCGTTTCCAATTCTTTTGGACATCATTTTGTGTGTTTTGCGTTTTTATGTGGATTCCTGGATTTTAAGATGCCCGAGAAGGGCAAGCGCTCCATCGGCAGCATTTATAACGTTCAAACGTTTCATTATGCAGGGAAACTGTCTTTCCTTAGTCGGCTTTTTTGCTCACTGTTGATTTTCAATGAAACTAGGTTATTTCATTGTTATTATCCCAACGTTTCGGCAGGGATTGGTGCCTTCATCAGGGGATCAACAACTTTGATCAAACCTTTCCTTATGTCGCGCGCAACTCAAATCTATCAGACCGGCTTTTAGAGACATTGTCATTCAAATCGTGACTTCGAGCTAATACTGCTACCGGTCGACATCTGCCACGCCTACCGATTTCTCAAAAGTCAAAGTGTTAGCCAAACGTTAATCATTAATGGTGACGCACTTCCAAAAGGAAACAAAATGTGCATTGTTCGATATAGAAAGCTGTCTACTAACCGGCACAGTTTCACAGATTCATTTTTGGTTAAAGGCAGTGACTTTTACGATTCCATTTTCATGAGTTTGAAAAGGACAGCAAAGTATACATACACAGTGTTTCCCTTTGCCTTTAAGAAGAAGAAAAGTAAAAATTATTGCTTTCGTTATTCCAAACGTTTAAACTAAAACGGAAACAAAATTAACGCATATCAGATAACGAAGCCGTTAAAAGCTTGTGGGTGCCGACTATCTTGTTTGGCGGTGTCAAATGGGCAGCAAGAGCGTACGATTTAAAATCAATGGAGTCTTTTCTGTAGGACTACATAAAGAATTCTAAACAAACATCCTCCAACTCTAAACGCATAAGTTAATCAGGTAATGACTTAAATATGGCCCGAAATGTGCGAAAATATGGTTATTAGATCCTGCAGAAGGACAGCATACATGCGCCTGGTCAAGCGTCTTCGGATGCAACGCTTAATATGGCAAGGCCATGTAGGGCGTATGGGCAATCCTGCTCCGGCCCGAAAAGTCCTCCAATCTGAGTAATTGGGATAATGCAAAAGACGAACGCCGTGGCGAAGTGGGTAGAGTGCGACGCTCACACGCCGAAGTGTGCAGGTTCGACTCCCAGTTCAACACCAATTTTTCTAATATTTCAGGGCACCACCTCTTTCGAGCTGCTGACAACACTCAAAGAGTAATAACTGTCTAAAAAAGCTTCTCAAATTTCGCCGTTCGGAGTCGGCAAAAAACTGTAGGTTCCTTCTACTCGTGAGAGAACAGTAGCGCGCACAACACGAGTAGTTGATGAGCAAGCTAGGCCCTGGTCCCCCTTTGGACTGTAGCGCCAACAATTATTATTAACAATTATTATTAAAAGACGAACGCCTAGGTTGAGATAGCGCACAAAATGGAGAAGTAGCTCAACCAGCCAGCGGCAGAGGTATATTGGTTGAGGTCCGGGGACTCAGGTGCAATTTGTTCTGCCCGGCTGTTACACGTGTGAGGCCAGACGAAAATCGGCTTCTTTTCTGTTTGTCCTTCTTTATTCGTTGCTTCATTCAAATTTATGAATGGTTTGCCCAATGCACCTTGAGTTAGCAGTACTCTTAGTAGTAGTAGTCCGTTTATTAATTTTGTTTAACAAAAACGATACTTTACCCGCAAAGTGAAATGCTTATCAGCGCGTGGTTATGCTTGCCAATATTTGAGTTCAAAAGACTTTACTTCATACAACGAGTGACTTAGACAAAAATTTCACAATTTGGAACTTTTCTTCTTCTTCTTGTTGTGGTACAATCCGGGGTGGACCTGGGGCTCAACCAACATGCCTCTCCAGCCAGCATGATCTTCAGCCAGCTGCCTCCAGTTGCGCACTTACGCACATTTGTGTGCGCCTCTATAGCCTAAGTCGTCCTCTGTTGCGCTATCCCAGTGGCTCAGTTTCGAAGACTTTTTGGGCCGAGCAGTGGTGTACATACACTCTACATGGCCTATCCATCTTGTATCCGAAGACACTTGACCAGGCGCATGTTGTTGTACAGCCCATAGATTTCTACGTTAAAACTTCTCCTCCAGATGCCATCAACGGAAACAGAACCAAAAATCACACGCAAGGCTTTTCGCTTAAAAAGTCTAAGTTCTTCCTTATCCGCTTTTAGTAATATACAGGTTTTGGGCCTGCTTAAGTAGGACTGGGATGATCAAGTTTATATATAAAGCAAGCTTAGTCCTTCGAGAGAGGGCTTTCTTACTCAATTGCCTCTTGAGCCCAAAGAAACAGCGATTAGCAAGATTAATTCTCCGTTTGATTTCTGCAGTGATGTTGTTGTCCCTGTTTACTGCGGAGCCGAGATAGACGAAGTCCTTGACTACCCCCAAGTTTCTGCTGCCTAAGATGACGCTCTTTTCAAGACGTCGGTGTCGTACGTCCTTTCTTGATGACAGCATGTACTTTGTTTTGCCTAATTTGCTGCCAAAACCATTTTAACCGCTTCCGCTTCAATGCCAGCAAACGTCTCATTGACGGCTCGCTGTCTTCATTCAATCACGTCAGTGTCATCGGCGTAAGCTAGCAATTGAATTGACTTTTGGAACATCGTACCTCTGGTGTTGACTTGTCGGAACTTGCAAGTTATGATCTCCTCGAGGATGATGTTAAAGATGTCACATAACAGCGCGTCACCATGTTTAAAGCCTTTTCTTACATTGAAAACCTTGGTGAGTTCCTTGCCGACCTTTACGAAGCAGCGAAAGTTCTCCACCGTCATCCTACACAATCTGACGAGTTTGGTTGGAATGCCAAAACTTGAGAGGGCACTGTATAGCTCGTCGCTATGCACACTGTCATATGCCGCCTTAAAATCGACAAACAGGTAGTGGGTGTCGATTTGCACTTATTGGGTCTTTTCCAGGATCATCCGCAATGTGAAGATCTGGTCTATTGTGGACTTTACTGGTCTATCAGGTTGTGGACAAACTGTTTCAGACGCTCGCACGGTACTGCACAGGGAGTTTACTAGGCGATGTTGAGGAGACTGATTCTTCAATAATTAGCGCAGTCAAAGGTCCTTTCGTGTGGACCGGGCAAACGACGCTGAAATTCCATTGATCGGGCATGCTTTCCTTCGACCATATCTTACAGATGAGCTGTTGCATGCGCCCAACCAGGTCATCTCCACCGCGTCAAATTTGGTTTTGGACATGCAGTTGATCGAGCATGAGATCATTAGCACCGACCCCTGCCTTGGTGTCATCTGTCAAGAAGACCTCTTCCTTTAATTGACGAGATTGCATATAAGTAAAGCACAGCAGCAGGTAGAAATTTTCTAAAAGTGGCAACAAGGCTTCTACAAGTGTCTGAAAATTTAAAATGGACTCCAGCAGGGTGCGGTTAACTCACCTTTTCTTTTCACTGTCTTCAAAAGTGAGTTGCTTTATAATTGGCGCGTGCTAAAAGAATCACTTGGTAGCGATAAGTGGATGGATTGAGCAGCACGGGTGGAAGTTGTAAGGGTAGAGAGGGAAAGGTGGTCCGGTGCACATTGGTTTTAAATGTCTGTGGACTGTAATGGGGGGTAAAAGTTCAGCTGTAAGGGAATTCATTATTCATGTGGTTCGGCTAAAAGTCTTGTCTTCAAACTTAACTGAAGTTCGAAGGTGGGCTTAAAGTTGAAGAGTTGGACATTCCTAGCAAATCATGTATTGCGGGTACGTTTTTCAAAAGGAGGAAGTTAGCTGACTAACTCTCAGCATTTTTTGATGAAGTATTCATAAAAGTGTGATAAAGACCCAACACTACGTCGATGCTCAAGCGAGCATTATAAGTTTTGTCGCTCGCAGTTGAGTTCTATTCTAGCAGGTGCAGGAAAGTTGTGGAAGCTGCAGACCAAACAGGAGTGTCATATTCAAGCTTCAAGTGGATATACGCCATGTATAATGTTGCCAGATCAAAAGGACTTCAATGAATTAGCTTCACTTGTACGCTTTCACTTAGATTGTGTACAGGACAGCGCCGAAGAGTCTTCAAGAGAAACGAACAAAATCTGGGGTAAGTTCGGCATTTTGAACTCAAGTAGGCGTCCACTAGCTGTGACGAGTATTGTGCGGTATTTTTGCATTATGCTGGAAAAATTTTCGTATGGAAATATCTTTAAAGCAAGAGCTTTGGTAAGATCCTGGAAAGCCTTCGCTATGGCAAGAGCGTTGCTTTACAGCAGGCAACCCGATTCACGTGTGAAGATTATCTGCTACACCGCCCATGTACGGAAATCAGGATGTACGACTATTGGGTGTGGTTCAACTTGAGTCCTTAGAAGGAAAGGATAAATGTCTTCGATCTTGCCTAAAGATATACAGAACCCACAGTTTGAGTTCAAGAAGTAGTATGCCAACCAATGGACAATATAATTTAGTCACTGAGTTGATTCGAAGACATGTTGAAAGTGCAATGGTCTTAGAAAATGATCTGACTTATGGAACTTTTTATTCAAGGAACGCACATGATTATCATATCCTTCAGAAGAATTTTTCGAATCCGCACCGGATTGGCTCAACCTAGCTTGAGGAGGAATGTTCACTTCTTTACCACATGGACAAGCGTCTACGTGTTTAATTGTATCAAAACCTAAGCACAAGATTGAACCTAAGCGCTAACAAAGATATTTTACAAATAAAGCAGAAGAACACCGCGCCTGTTTTGAATCACTAAATTAGTTGGGTAGGTAGGTGAACGCGCCTAGACGCGGATTATGGTTGGCAAGCCAAAGTCAAAAGAAAGGGGGTAATCGCGTTGCGCCGAAAACATTCCGAAATCTTTCTCCAAGCCAAGCCCTCTTTTTTCGGGGCACAGTAGCGAAGACGAAAGATCACAGTGGACCTTAAATTTGTTCGCAACGAAGTCTCCTCATTTAAGACGAGTTTAGGGTTCAAAACAGTGCAGTTTCGACCTCCCTAGATTGAGCTCGTTTCAGGCTTAGCCAAAATGCAGAAAGTCGCTGTAAGAAAAAGTTTGCATCATCAATCCTCAGCACCACAAAGATCCACACTTGAACAGTCTCACAAGACCTGTCGCTCTCGAAATTGCATTTTAAAATTCAAATCCAAACTGAAAACCCGCAGCCCGCAGCCACCAAACGAAAACCATGCAAAAATGCAAATGCAGCCTTGAATATTCATCAAACATTTTACACAAACATTTATACACAAGGAAAAAGGCATTGATCCTGCCGCCACCGCTTCCATGTCACGGAGTTGCTGGTGTCCCGCATGCCACAAAGTGTCCCAACTTGACAGCTTGCTTATCCAGAACACGGAAATCGCTCTCAGAGGGCTGCATAAATAAATTTAATTAAAATCAACTTTAGGTGCACCCTGACTGGTTGGTCTTGTGGCCATTGTTTGGTGCAGCGCCTTCTAACCTTGATAACGCATGAGGGCCCTTGTGTGGCCTGTCAGTGTCGAGTGGGTGGCGCTCACTTCAATAAATGACAGATTACAGCGCCTGCATGACGGCAGTGGCGCTGGATGCAAAAATAAATATTCAAGCGCAGCACATCGGGATGGATTTTAATTTAAATGCAAAGCAATGCCATGTGAAGTGTGGGTCGTCGTCGTCATCGTCGTCGGGGACTCGTCAGATGACGCCTTAAGGGGGTGTTCACCAGTCCAGCGAGTGGTCAGAGTGCGTCTGACAAGTTCATTAGCATTGCTGTTGCATTCCAATGGGAATTATATCGAGGTAACGGATTGGGTTTGAAACACATTATGATTCATTCAGAGCGAGAGATGAAATCATTCTGCGAAAAAAGCATGTTTGTGGTGAACAATTTCCCAGGTCATTGTGCAATGTGAAGAATTCCAGTCCCAGGGTGTCCCGCTGTTGGTGGAAAAAACATTTACTTTCAAAAAACTGGTCAAAACGGGAAGCGCATTACATAATGTCAAAAGTGGAAGTGAAATACGTCAAACTTGGAATTAGAGTGCAAAGGAATGAAATGAAATGGAATAAAATGATATGGAATGGAATAAAATGAAATAGAATGAAACTGAATTAAATGGAAGGAAATGGAATTCAATTGAATTTAATGTAATGGAATGAAATGGAATGAAATGGAATAAAATGGAATGAAGTGGAATAAAATGCAATGAAATGGAATGAAATGGAATGAAATGGAATGAAATGGAATGAAATGGAATGAAATGGAATGAAATGAAATGAAAGGAAATGAAATGAAATGAAATGAAATGAAATGGAATGGAATGAAATAAAATGAAATGGAATGGAATGAAATGAAATGGTATGGAATGAAATAGAATGAAACTGAATTAAATGAAAGGAAATGAAATTCAATTGAATTTAATGTAATGGAATGAAATGGAATAAAATGGAATAAAATGGAATGAAATGGAATGAAACGGAATTAAATAGAATGAAATGAAATGAAATGGAATGAAATGGAATGAAATGGAATGAAATGGAATGAAATGGAATGAAATGGAATGAAATGGAATGAAATGAAATGGAATGAAATGGAATGAAATGGAATGAAATAGAATGAAATGGATTGAAATGGAATGAAATGGAATGAAATGGAATGCAATGAAATGAAATGGAATGAAATGGAATGAAATGAAATGAAATGGAATGGAATGAAATAAAATGAAATGGAATGGAATGAAATGAAATGAAATGAAATGAAATGAAATGAAATGAAATGAAATTGAATGAAATAGATTGGAATGGAATGAATTGATATGGAATGAAATGAAATGGAATGAAATAGAATGGACTAGAATGAAATGATATGGAATGAAATAGAATGAAACTGAATGAAATAAAATGAAATGATATGAAATGGAATGGAATGAAATGGAATAGAATGAAATGCAGCAGAATGAAATGGAATGAAAAGGAATGGAATGAATATGACCACCGTGGAGTAAAAATTTTCACGGCACCACCTCTTTCGAGCTGCTGACAACACTTAAAGAGTAATAATTGTCTAAGAAGAAACTTCTAAAACTTCGCCGTTCAGAGTCAGCAAAAATCTGCAGGAGCCTTCTACTCATGAGAAAACAGTAGCGCGCACAACATGAGTAATTAATGAGCAAGCTAGGCCATGGTCCCCCTGTTGATTTTCGCACCATACAATTAGTATTATTATTATTAATAAGAACTTAATGAGAGGCTGTATTCTGGTATCATCGGAGTCCAGGGGCCGCAGCAACTCAGATTGCTGCTTGAACCTGGAGTAGGTGGGCTTGTGAGAATATAGTGTTGCCTTTATAAAATCCCAAGACAAGGCAGAGCCGAATGATCTGAAGCTAATTATTCAAACTCTTAACTCAGACCAGGCGCCTTTCCTGGCTCATTATGAAGTTACCTTCACAACCAGGCTGCTCAGCACTAGAGAGGCGCAGAGGTTTCTGCAAGAGCTCGCTTCTTGCCAAGGTGGAGTGACTCTCCTTGAAGCATGATCTCAGGTTGGTACTAAAGCGTCTTCGCTTAGCGTTATCTACGACTCTTGGGGCTGGGATTTCGTGGTATAAGACTTTTGGACAGAGCTATATAAATAAGGCGATGCCTTCTTTTTGCCAAACTCGGTCTAAAGAACAACATTCTGATGAAAGTTGGAAGAAAACGAATGTTTGAGTTTTTAGCGTAGACACCAACCCTACATTATCGCCCGCCTTTGATCTATTCACATACATTCAGAATGAGTCCTCCAGAGACTTCAATACGGGATCCCAGTCCGTTATTCCTGGGATTTTAGTTGAAAATACTTTTTAAAGTTCTACTACCCTTCAATGTTCTCTAGAATGTTCCGTACCTAAGTGCGTTCCGTATTCAGTGTCTTCCGTACCTTAGTGTGTCCGGTGAGTGAGGACCGTAGCACAAAGGGCTTAAGACTATAACGGAGATGGAAGAAAAATAGATCCAGGGCTGCGGCGAAGATTTCCTAAAGGCTCAACAAATAAGGTACTGGCTCAGTTACGCATCCCTTTGGGTGCTCTGCAGTGCGTGTGCCAAATTTATCTGCACGGCCTTAAAGCAAGTTAGTTAATCTTTCCAAAAAAAAATTGCTTTAATAGGTTTATCAATTTCGTTTTAAAGGTTTTTTTGCTGTAGAACTTTTACGACCAACTATGTACGAGTTGAACAAAAGCCGGGCCTCAACCAACATGCTTCTCCAGCCAGCACGGCATCTTTCGATAGCTGCCTCCAATTGCGCCTTCCAGGTTGGTTGAGGTCTTTCTTTGTGTGTGCCACCTTAGCCTAGGCCGTCTTCTGTTACGTTGTCCCATTGAATCAGATTCGAAAACTTTTCAGCGGTGGTGTGCATACGCTCTACATGGCCTAGCCATCTTAAAAATTGTATTCCAAAACGCTTGACTACGCTGACGCATGTCGCTCTACAGATCATAGAGTTTGTCGTTGAATCTTCTCTTCCAAATGCCATCAACGCAAACAGAACCGAAAATCGCACGCTTGTCTTTTCTCTCGAAGGTTTTCCTCATCCGCTGTAACTGTAAGTTATACAGATTTAAACAAAGTTCAAGGCTCTGTTGTTGTTTGGTTGGGAGTCTAAAACTGCAAGGGCTGTGACCAAAGGAGGTTAAAGAAAAAATGCTCTTTAAGAGGCAGATGTTATTTACGTGTTGACCCCACACCACCTAAAGAACATTAAAAATGGAATTGCACATTGATCGGGAGCATGCGTCGACAAGTGAAAAAGGCTTTCACTTGTTTGGACAAGAGATACATTCAAAGAAATATTTACAACACTTTCGCGTTCCATCTGTCTAAAGTTTTTTTTTTGGCTGCGGTTGTTGTCTTTGCAATCCACCCATGCTTCACAGGTTAACCCATACACACCCTCTTTCCCGGAACAGGACTTACTCCCTAAGACGAAATACCCATAAGCGGACCCACTTTCTCCTCAAATTCATTTTAGTTTAAAACTACAATTGAAACAGCTGTCGCCCTCACCGACACAGTGAGATTCCATGGTTAATTGCTGCCAAATATGATTCCACTCAACCTTTCCAAAAACCTTCAATTAGTACACTAAACCCGTTTCCAGTGTTCCTCTTTGGAGTACGAAGGCCAGACAAATCCTCAATTTGCACTTTTCATTTCGATTCCAGACAAAGCCGAACTCACTTCCCTGAGATGCGTACATGTGTACACAGCCGATGTAATCTCTGATTTATGTTACTCATCCCAGTCGCTTGTGCACACCACTAGAGCCCTTACACTGCTAGATGGCGATAGTCAAGGAAACAAGTCTAAAACTAAACCAATTTGTATACAGCCATTCATCTTCCAAGATAAGCTGCAGCCTCAAAAACTACACAAACAAATTGTGCTGTGTAAGGCCCCTCGTTCTCTTCTCCTTCACCCGAAATGTAATTTATTCTGCAATCCATGCACACACACGCACACACACGTGGGCGAGCCCAGACGAACCCATCTACGAAGAGGATACGGCCACCACTCAGGGGTACGTTGTGCTCGGTAATAGCGCTGCCATTGAGGGTATTTACGGCAATGTATGAAGCACTTCCAAGGCGCACACATCGCAGCGGCACAGCACTGCATACGTCCCGTCCTTTCGGCTGCGTAATAATTATGGCGCGCTGCAATGCATAAATTAAGGACTCATCAAGCTATACTTACGAGTGCGCTCATAAATACGATCGGACTGAGATGGGGAGACGATGAATCTCAAAGGGGGCCCCTTAAGTCTGAAGCTTTTTTTCCGCCTGTGCTTGCGTCTAAAAGACATCTCATTTGTTTGATTCAAGATGCATAGACTTAAAATATGCAGCAGTGTTGTTGTTCAATTGAATTGTGAACCTCTTATCTGGTATCGCGGGGAAGGTATCAGAGGAAAGGTGCCTTATGACGGAGGAGAACGTTATGGTGGTGGCATACATAAAACTGTATAAGTTACCACTACTCGTAGATGGTTTTGTTCCTTTTTTCCTTTTACAAGCAATCCAAATAAAATGTCATACATCATGTAATGCTGTGAAATAGAACACAGAAGTTTGAAAATGAGCTTAAAATGGCTGTAATTGCTTTAAAGACCATCATGGCATTGAACTTTTGAAACGATATCAAGCAAAGATGTGACGCGAGGTGGAATATTCGAAAAACATAATTTCGTGTGACTCAGTTGGAGGGAATGTCAAGATTTCCGTTAATAGTGAGGGCTCTATTAACTTCTAAAATGTCAATTGCTGGCTAATATAGGGAAATCAAAGACTTTACATTCCACCAGAGAAAACAGTCAAGATGTGTGGCGCGGCACGATCTGGGTAGTAAAACGTGAAGTTAATTATACATTAAAAGAATTTCTCAACAAAGCAATTGGTTTGAGGGCTGTATTGTTAGAAGCGACATCATATTGAAACCAGAAAAAAACGAGATCATGCATTTGAATTTCCGAAAGTGCAAAGTCCTCCAGCATGACACGCTAACGGTTAGAGCTGAAGTTGTCATTCCCCATTACCTATGTTTGGAGGCAATTTGAACCAATGAATCTACAAGACCATCTGCCACAGCATCCCGTCAGATTAGACATACGTCTGCCGCGGGTTTCAGTACTTGGCCCTATTCTTATTTTAATCTATGTATATACAATTTTTTTCGCAGAACATTAAAGGTAATATAGCAGCCCTTACTGACGTTGACGGTATTATGTATACGACAAATATTAAATTTGACCTAATTGCGGATATCAACCATGATGTTGATTTTTTAAGAAGTTAGTTTCGTGAGCACAAAATTCTTGTGAGCAGCAAAACAAAATTATTGGTCTTTAGTCCCATCTCCCAAATGTTACCTGAAACTGTATCTCATTCTTCGAAACGTGAGAAGCTGAAACCAAGCAAACACATATGCTGGAATAAGGAAAATGTAATGTTCCTTAACCATTTTTCATGTGACTGTGACTGGTTTACGATTGAAGTTGTTACACATTTCAAATATCTGGCAATAATCATCGACAATAAGTTGAGGGTCTGAACAAATTTTGTCATTAAATTAGTACCTCAACGCCTTGTTACGTAGTTTTTACCATCTTCAGAATACATGCCTGTCTCAAGCCTCAAGAATGATTTGCTATGGTATCTTCCATTCTATTGTATGGTATATGCAGCTGCGGTGGTGCACATGGTTCAAAAATTACAAACTTATTCTTTATTCAAAAATATGTAATTAGAAAAATATGCAATCAAAATATATATCAGTACTCCAAGCCATTATTTGTTGACTTGAAGATACTCTCTCTTAGACATTTACGAGGGGCGTAATTACAGCATGAATTTCCCACTAAGCAAGGAAAAATTCAAAAAACTATTCATGTAGAGATGGTGGCTGTTTACCAATGTTCCGTATCTTCATTATCAACTGTGAAGAAGTGGTGAAGTGAGTTCAAGAGAGGCAGAGAGAGTAGTGGAACAACCCCCGCTCCGGCTACTGCTTGTACGGGAGAAAGCATCAAAGAAGTCGAAACACTTATTCTTGAGGATGCCCGAATAAAGGTGAAAATGATGGCAGAGATCACCAAGCTTTCAACTGGTACCATTCACTCCATTCTTCATGACCATCTAAGCCTTTCAAAGGTCAGTGCAAGGTGGGTGCCACGAATGCTCACAGCGCCTCAGAAAAAAGTGAGAGTCGCATGCTGTAGAGAGTTTTTGGAGATGTGTAATGAGAACGCGGACGGTGTTAAGCATTGAATTGTTACTGGGGACGAAACATGGGTTCACCACTATGACCTTAAAAGCAAACAAGAGTCCATGCAGTGGCATAAAAAAGGAACAGCCCCCCGAAGAAGTTCAAAGTCACTCCGTCTGCCGGGAAACTCATAGCCATAGTTTTTTGGGACTCAATGGGAATCTTGCTCATTCAGTACAAAAAGGGTGAAACCATCAACGCCACATCATACGCTTCCACTTTGCATAATTTGCGGGAGGAAAGTAAAAAGAAAAGACGGGGTAAGCTCGCAGCGGGTGTGTTGCTTCTTCATGACAACGCTCCTGTTCACACGGCGCGAGTTTCCAAGGCTGCGCGAGAGTTTGTGGTTTCGAAGAAATCCAACACCCACCCTATAGTCCAGTCTTTGCCCCTAGTGATTATTTACTGTCTACGGATTTGAAAAAAATGTCTTCGTAGAAAAAGATGTATAGATGATGAAGAACTCAAGTCGGCAATAAATGGGTATTTTGCAGAGAAAGAGGAAATTTATTCTTTTGAGGGTTTAAAAAAGATTATCTCAAGATGTAACAAATGCATTGATGTTAGGGGCGATTATATTGAAAAATAAAAACGATTAAAATTGAGTTCTCATTTTCCTTCATATCGATACTGAGAATATTCAAGAGTGACTACGATCTACAGCTGGCGAAAGAAAAGTTGCGTGTCGATAAGGAGCATCACGAGTATATTGCCAATGGCTATCTTCACTGCTCTGTTAAGTAAATTTTCTTATTTTGCAATCACTGCATCTACTCTGGATCATCAATAAGTCTAACGGGCGATTCCTAGCCTCCAATTATCGACTATCCTGAATATGGTCCTCACTTTACATTGCGGTCTCAGTAGCATTCTTCATACATACTCTGCAGGGGTCTCTCCGTGTCTGTAAAATGTTTCACATACGCCATGTTGTTCTTGGTACATCGGAACATTCACTCTATAAGGCCTTCTTCTTCTGTTCTTTTAAACTTGTGGAAATAAATTGTCTACTTTTCTAAGACCTCAAAGACTTCTTGTGCACAAGACGAGAACTGGAAGTTCAGTTTTGACGCTAAAGAATGTGCGATAGGCTTCACTCCTCCGAAAGAAGTAAATAAAAATTAAAAACGAAATGCCTGCGTTGAATGAGAAGCTACAAGAGCTAAAGTGGCAATCCTTAATAATAATTGTTGGCGCGACAGTCCACAGGGGGACCAGGGCCTAGCTTGCTCATCAACTACTCGTGTTGTGCACGCTACGGTTCTCTCACGAGTAGAAGGGACCTACAGTTTTTTGCCGACTCCGAACGGCGAAATTTGAGAAGCTGTCTTAGACAGTTGTTACTCTTTGAGTGTTGTCAGCAGCTCGAAAGAGGTGGTGCCGTGAAAAATTTGAAAAATTGGTGTCGAGCTGGGAATCGAACCTAGACACTTCGGCGTGTGAGCGTCGCACTCTACCCACTACGCCACGACGACCACAGTGGCAATCCTTAGACTATCATTTTGAAGAGAAATATCGACGGTGGACTGACAGGTAAGTCCAAAGCGTGGAATCTGCGGTCACCAATCAAAAATTGGTTTAAGGAACAGGCTTATGTAAGTTCAAGATATAGATTCCAAACATTCCTTAAGACTTGTTAAAGAGTGATTTCCTTAAAATGTGAAAACGCACATCATCCTCCCCAATTCGCAGACGTTAATCCCATCAAAATTTTGGGAATATTAAAAGAAAAAAGTTCGGGAATGTGAAACTAGCAATAAAATCCAAAATTTGTATTCCAGTCTTTTAAAAAAAAGACTTTGTTGTTTCAATAGAATGGAATAAATATTTAACCGGAAGTCACTGCAAAACTAGTCTTCTCTATGATGAATCATCTTCTTCTTCTTCTTCTTGTGGCTCTACAGTCCGGGGTGGACCTGGGCCTCAACCAACATGCCTCTCCAGCCAGCACGATCTTTCTCCAGCTGTCTCCAGTTGCGCACTCCAAGTTGGTTGAGGTCCTTCTCCACTTGTGTGCGCCACTTCAGTCTAGGTCGTCCTCTGTTGCGTTGTCCCAATGGCTCGGATTCAAAGACTTTTCGGGCCTGAGCAGTGGTGTCCATACGCTCTACATGGCCTAGCCATCTTAAGCGTTGTATCCGTAGACGCTTAACCAGGCGCATGTCGCTGTACAGCCTATAGAGTTCGTCATTAAATCTTCTCCTCCAGATGCTATCAACGCAAACAGGACCAAAAATCGCACGCAAAACTATTCTCTCGAAAAGACTAAGGGCTTCCTCATCCGCCTTTGCTAACGTCCAAGATTCTGCGCCATATAGTAGGACGGGGATGATCAAGCTGTTATATAAAGCTAGTTTAGTCCTTCTAGAGAGGGCTTTATTACTCAATCGCTCTTGAGCCCAAAGAAACAGCGGTTGGCAAGAGTGATGCTGCGTTTGATTTCGGTACTGATGTTGTTGTCCCTGTTTACCGCGGAGCCGAGGAAGACGAAGTCCTTAACTACCTCGAAGTTTCTGCCGCCTATTGTGACGCTCCGTCCGAGACGTCGATGTTGTGTGTCCTTCCTTGATGACAGCATGTACTTCGTTTTGCCCTCATTTACCGCCAGACCCATTTTAGGTACTTCCGCTTCAATGCCAGCAAACGCCTCATTGACGGCTCGCTGTGTTCGTCCAATCACGTCAATGTCATCAGCGTAAGCTAGCAATTGAACTGACTTCTGGAAGATCGTGCCTCTGGTGTTGACTTGTGAGTTACGCACGATCTTCTCGAAGGTGATGTTAAAGAAGTCACATGACAGTGCGTCGCCTTGTCTAAAACCTTTTTTGACATTGAAGGTCTCGGTGAGTTCGGTAACGACCTTGACGGAGCAGCGATAGTTCTCCATCGTCATCCTACACAATCTGACGAGTTTGGTAGGAATGTCAAAACTTTACGTGGCACTGTATAACTCATATCTAAGTACACTGTCATATGCGGCCTTAAAATCGACGAATAGGTGGTGAGTGTCGATTTGCACTTTTTAGGTCTTTTCCGAGATCTGCCGTAAAGTTAAGACTTAGTCTATTTTGACGTTCCCTTGTCTGAAACCACACTGATAGGGACCTTTCAGGTCATAGACACACGGTTTCAAACGCTTGCACATTACGGCAGAGAGGATCTTGCATGCGATGTTCAGGAGACTAATCCCTCTGTAGTTGGCGCAGTCAAAGGGGTCTCCTTTCTTGTGGACCGGGCAAACGACGCTGAGATTCCACTCATCGGGCATGCTTTCCTCCGACCATATCTTACAGATGAGCTGGGGCATGCTCCCAACCAGGTCATCTCCAGCTGCCTTAAATAGTTCTGCGGATGAATCATCTACAGGATGTTAAAAAGGCAAGGGGATACCACACTTGATACTAAAACGAAATCAGGTTTTCAGCGTACGTGCAACGTTTTGATTCATATGTTCCTAGTTTTCAACATTTTTGCATTAATTGCTTTTCCAGTGAAGTTTGTATGAATAAATTTTGTTGTTTTATTCACTTAAACAAATAGAAAATAAAAAGAATGTTAATGAAAAGCCTTGTTTTAAGTTTTAAAGAATCAGCTGTAGTTACATTTTTTTTTTAATTTGGTAAAGGTGGAAAAGCGAGAGTTTTTCGCTGATATTCTACACACTCTAGAGGACATGTTTGTCTAGCTCGCTTTTATGCAAACTGTCATAAGCGCCATAAAAATGATCGAAAAAGGCAGTGGTTGTCTTGCACTTACCAAGTCATTTCCACTTGTGATACATACTAAAAGGTGAATCATCGTGAGAGGCAAGAGAAATGATCTGAGCCGGATCTCTAGCTGATTCCCATTGCTCACTGACAAGACCAAGCCCTGTTGCATTCACGGTATGACGGAGGTTCAGTCTCACATCAGATGGTGAAACATCATTAAGCAAGAATTGAGGTGAATATACCGGCTGCAGGAGAACGTAACGAACCGAGTTGTTGCCTTTCTCAGCAGCACTGCCTGCCGTATTTAACCTAGGAATCTCGTGCTTGTATCGTACACAATTAAACTTGTGCAGAAATCGCTGTAAAGGGCCAGGTGTTTGCAACATCTTTTCATCAAATGAACGTGAAAAGGACTTAATAACTTTTTAACGTGAGATAGCATTTAGTGATAAATTCAATTTATGGCGCACTTGATACGTTAACAAACAAATTTCAGTATTTGGCCTGATGAGCAACTCTAGGAGTACCACGAGCAATCATTTTATAATTTAGTCGATTTAAAAAAACCAAATTTAGCTCCTAGGCAGGTAGATTCATTGGTTCATATTCCCTTTGAAACTCAAACGGAACCAGAATGCTTCTTTCGTCCTCATCCCTTGATAGAGAATTAAGTTTTTGCGCTCAAACGCCTATTAGTCAATCGCGCGATGCAAAGATTTTGTTAAAGTTTTTAGTTTAGTCTTATTTTAGGATAGCTTAAGTTTATTTATACAAAAAAAAAAAAAAAATTGCCAAGTTTTTTGATTTCCAAATAGATTTCTTGGAACAAATTAAAACATTTTTGTACAACAATAATTTCACGCTTATTATGTCCAAAGGCAATTTAAATTAGATAAGATATAGATTAACTTAGAGCACCTGTTTAGAGTCAGTAAGTTAGATTTTAAACCATTCTTTAAATATGTTACCTAGTTTTAAGTATTTGCCTAGGATTTATCCATCAATTATATTCAGTTTAATAAAATGCAAAAAAAAAAGTTCAGAAATTATTCTGGTTTGTACGAAGGTTGCTTTTTATATTTCGGAATAAGCGAATAAAAGCAAATATTTATCACCGAAAATGCGTTTGAACCAGTTGTCGAAGCACTTTTGCCACTCTGATTGAGGTATCTCCAAAACATGCGTTCTAAACGCATCAACCGCTTCTTTCGGTGTCGAAAAACGTTCACCTCTCATTTTTTTTTTTACGTACGGGACTAAAAAGAAGTCATTCGGTGCGAGATTAGGACTTTACGGCGGATGACTCATCAAATCGACGTTTCGAGTGCTCAAAAATGCAGTTGTGTGAGCAGATGTGTGAGAGCTCGCATTGTCGTGGTGAAGAGTGATCTGTCTTCGGCGGTTGGCTTTCCTGATTTCTTGGAAGACAACTGGCAAACAAATAGTTGTGTACCACTTAGAATTGACTGTTCTGCGTTGTTCTAGTGGTACGGTTGCGACATGTCCAGTTTTTCCGAAACCAAAGCCGACCATTTGCTTAGAAGTGCTTCGTGCGCAAGAAACTTTCGTTGGGTTTGACTCAATTTGAAACACCCATACAGTAAACTGCTGTTTACTTTCGGGCTCATACGCGTAAATCCACGATTTATCACCTATCACGATGTCATAGACGTGTTTCGAAGCACCGTATTTTTGGAGCATTTCTTTCGACCAATCCACACAACCCTTTTTTTTAGCGATTGACGAATTGTGTGTGATCCAACGCGAACAAATTTTTTTGACGGTCAGGTGTTCATGCAATGTTGAATGTATGCTGGTCCCACTAATGCCTAAGGGTGTCTCAATCACACGATAAGTCACATGACGATGTTGCAATATCAGTTGGCGCACAGCATCAATGGTTTCCGGAACAACAACTGATTTTGGACGATCTTCACGAAATTCGTCTTGGAGTGAACTACGACCTCGGTTGAATTCACCATGTCATCGAAAAACACTGGTCCTTGATGGAGCTTCATCGCCAAAAATTGATTTAGTTCATCAATGCATTGTTGTTGAGTTAACCCAAGTCGAAAATTGTAAAAAATAGTCGCACGAAAATTTTTACGATTTAATTCCATTTTTTGGGTGAGATGAATCTTTTAAGTTGCTGTTAACAACACAAATAGCACTCGTATGTCAAAACGTTCTGAGTACGTATAACCTCAAAAATGTCAAACTTTACGATAGAGCTGGCAGTTGCCAGATTGCAACACTAGAGTTGCCCAATCCCGAAATATAAAAGACAACCTTCGTACTTAATTTCACGTTTGACTACTTTGACTTCCTTAGTCGCGGAATATCGCTCCTTTTAATTTTTTCGTCAGGGTATGTAGAAGCTTTGAAAACAAATGTTGTTCTGGCGTAAGGAAAACACCAGTCGACATGTTCGAACCAATCGTACAAAATGTGTCCAAATGAACCATTTCAGACATAATTGTGGCGAAAACTTACATTTCGTTCATGAAAAGTAAATGCCATGAGTTCTACTAGTAGCAGATTGTATATATATTTTTAAATTTTGAAAATATTTTTAAGTTTATGTGCTTTATTTTGTTGCCAAAATGGCTCTCCAGCTAGCATTACCAGCCCGCACTGCCAGCCAGCACTGCCAGCCAGCACTGCCAGCCAGCATTGCCAGCCAGCACTGCCAGCCAGCACTGCCCGCCAGCACTGCCAGCCAGCACTGCCAGCCAGCACAGCCAGCCAGCACTGCCAGCCAGCACTGCCAGCCAGCACTGCCAGCCAGCACTGCCAGCCATGCACTGCCAGCCAGCATTGCCAGCCAGCACTGCCAGCCAGCACTGCCAGCCAGCACTGCCAGCCAGCACTGCCAGCCAGCACTGCCAGCCAGCACTGCCAGCCAGCACTGCTAGCCAGCACTCCCAGCCAGCACTGCCAACCAGCACTGCCAGCCAGCACTGCCAGCCAGCACTGCCAGCCAGCACTGCCAGCCAGCACTGCCAGCCAGCACTGCCAGCCAGCACTGCCAGCCAGCACTGCCAGCCAGCACTGACAGCCAGCACTGCCCGCCAGCACTGCCAGCCAGCACTGCCAGCCAGCACTGCCAGCCAGCACTGCCAGCCAGCACTGCCAGCCAGCACTGCCAGCCAGCACTGCCAGCCAGCACTGCCAGCCAGCACTGCCAGCCAGCACTGCCAGCCAGCACTACCAGCCAGCACTGCCAGCCAGCACTGCCAGCCAGCACTGCTAGCCAGCACTCCCAGCCAGCACTCCCAGCCAGCACTGCCAGCCAGCACTGCCAGCCAGCTCTGCCAGCCAGCACTGCCAGCCAGCACTGCCAGACAGCACTGCCAGCCAGCACTGACAGCCAGCACTGCCAGCCAGCACTGCCAGCCAGCACCGCCAGCCAGCACTGCCAGACAGCACTGCCAGCCAGCACTGACAGCCAGCACTGCCAGACAGCACTGCCAGCCAGCACTGACAGCCAGCACTGACAGCCAGCACTGCCAGCCAGCACTGACAGCCAGCACTGACAGCCAGCACTGCCAGACAGCACTGCCAGCCAGCACCGTCAGCCAGCACTGCCAGCCAGCCAGCACTGCCAGCCAGTACTGCCAGCCAGCACTGCCAGCCAGCACTGCCAGCCAGCACTGCCAGCCAGCACTGCTAGCCAGCACTCCCAGCCAGCACTGCCAGCCAGCACTGCCAGCCAGCACTCCCAGCCAGCACTGCCAACCATCTGCCTCCAGTTGCGCACTCTAAGTGGGTTGAGCTCCTTCTCCATTTGTGAGCGCCACCTTAGTCTAGGCCGTCCTCTGTTGCGTTGTCTCAATGACTCTTCTTCGAAGACTTTTCGAGCCGGAGCACTGATATCCATACAATCTACATGGCCTAGCCATCTTAAGCTTTATAACCAAAGATGCTTTACCAGGCGCATGTCATTGAACAAACCATAGAGTTCGTCGTAAACATTCCCCTCCAGATGCCATCGACGCAAACAGGAACAAAAATCGCACCCAAAACTTTTCTTTTGAAAAGACTCAGGGCTTCCGCCTTTAGTAACCCCTAGGCTGCCGCGCCATAAAGTAGAAGTTGGATGATGAAGCGGTTATATAGAGAGTAAGCTTAGTCCTTCGGGAGAGACTTTTATTTCTTTAAGGAGCCAAGGAAGCAGCATTTGAGTAATTTTGGGTTTGATTTCGGTACTGGTGTTGTTGTCCCTATTTACCGCGGAGCCGAGGTAGACAAAGTCCTTTTCTTCTGTTACAGACGTTGATGTTGAATGTACTTCCTTGATGACAGCATGTAATTATAATAGTTGGCGCTACAGTCCAAAGGGGGAGGACCAGGGCCTAGCTTGCGCATCAACTACTCGTGTTGTGCGCGCTACTGTTCTTTCACGAGTAGAAGGGACCTACAATTTTTTGAGAAGCTTTCTTAGACAGTTGTTAGTCTTTGAGTGTTGTCAGCAGCTCGAAAGAGGTGGTGCCGTGAAAAATTTTAAAAATTGGTGTTGAGCTGGGAATCGAGCCTGCACACTTCGGCGTGTGAGCGTCGCACTCTACCCACTACGCCACGGTGACCAAAGCATGTACTTCATCTATAATTACAGCATGTACTTCGTCTATAAACTCGAATCATAATATACCAATAGCCACAAGAATAGTCTGGAAGACATTGCAAGGCTCGGGAGAGGGTATGTCAAGGATATACTGGATAACGTTTTTTTACCGAAACCGACTGCGTTTTGTGTGCCTCTGGAAAACACAATTACTGATTTGGCGTCAACTAGATTTCCTGGATTCCCAAGAGGTTTAAATTCATGCCCAAATCTGATGACTCCTTGAGCATCAAATGACATGCCAATGCACTTCAACAGCAGGAATTATTCAGAACGTTTTCCCTCCTCAGCAATCCACATCTATTGAAGGCACAAATTAACTCGGTTCAACAGATGGCGCCACCAGCAAGTGATGACTTATCTTGGAAGCTCTTAACCAATTCATTGGAAAGGTGTGACATGTTTCAGCAATAATGAGTGCACTAGCGTCTGTTTTAGAGAACAACATTGCTTTTCGATCTTGCCCCACACGCCCACTTCTCCAAACTTTGCTTCTTCCAACTACTGGTTTTTCTTGAGGGAAGCGAAATGATGAAAGAAAGTTATTTCGAACGTCAACGGGTCTTTTAAAAAATCGAAGAATACCTCAATGATTGAATCAATACCAGAGGGGACTCATTTTTCGGGAATTAGGAAGAAACGACCAATTTTTTAAGAAGAACTTTGGGTCCGCCCGTCTCTGAGGGAGAAGCCGTCCCACTTCGTTTCTAATGCACACGCAGTATAAAATAAAATATGCCATTTCCTGTTCGGCACAAATGTATGACACCTGATTGTACTGAGCTTTCTTTTCGGTGGAAGCAGAGGCAATTCGTTTGCGTAGTTATTAAGAACGGTCTCAGCGGCTACCCCTTTGGTCAAAACAAAAAAAACTCGAAACTTTATTTTGAGTAAACCCTCTCTTTCCCCATTCACATGCGCCCTTTCCCTTCTGACACACACAGCCTGCTTCAGAGATAGAACATTAAAATTCCCCCGGGCCTCCGCAAACAAGCAACTGCTGTTGTAAACAGTCCCATTCCCACAAACGAAATCAGAAAAATCCAAAAAAGCATCAACAGAACACCAAAGCGCCTCATATCGCACGTCATTAGTTCCGGTTTGTGGACGCACCTTCACAATTCCCCCAACAAATGATTTCATCCCCGAAATGAAATTGGTGAAATTTTCCGGGGATTCACAGGAAATTCTGATTTTCCGCACAAGCTGTCCTCCGCCGGCATGTGGCGCATCCTTCATTTAGTGTGTCACCATCACGTCAACACTATTCCCAAACCAACCAACGACGCTGCTGCCGAGAAACTGCCCTCCAGCACGCAGCAGTAGCCCAGCCATGGTATCACAAGGACAGCAAAAAGGCGCAACTTAAGTGAATTGGGAGGGGGGAGTGATATGTGAAGCACACACAAGGCGACCACCTTCAGCCACTGGAATCCTTGTTTCCATTTACTTTTCTCCTCTCCCTAACGTGCGTGAATCGCAAGTGAATAGAATGCCCGTTCAAGTGTGAGGGACTCCAGCCACGAGTGCACCAGCCTCGGAGGAAATCCTTCTCGCATTTCCTTCGGGGCACTTGTGGGGAAATTAAATTTCCAGAAACTTGCATTCACAGGACTTTCCCCCTGCCATTCATAGCACAGTGTCAACCCCACGGCTGGGTCCTCCTCGGCAATCTCTCGGCATGGAACATGGAACGTGCCTTTGTTCTTCGCAACACACTGCACGCTGCGCCGCCGCTGCCACCGGAGTGTATGCATGCATAGCTGTTGGACTTTTAAACTATTTCAACATTATTAACATTAAGTGCACACTCGGAGAAATTGCGGATTTTGGTTTTTTCTTCTCTCGTGGTAAGGACTACGCTGGGGGTGGAAATTTAACCCCTCGCGTGGAGCAGAGCCCGGAATCGTTTGGGCCGACAAGGCGTTGCAGGGAGTGGAGATGCGGTGATGTTGCTCGAACCGTGATTCGAAGAATTACTTTGGGTGCAGAGTGGCCGGGGCCACGACGGCAAAGGCGGGTGAAAATTTAGAGCTTAATGCATCGCGTAGATTCTTGTTTTAATGAAGCTGTCGACATTCGGATGGCTTGTATGAGATCTGCCGGAGTGTGCGAGTAATTGAAATTTATGGAATCGCTCCCACCCCAGAGGAATATGAACCTGCAGCTGGATTGTTGCTCCACGACGGGGCCGTGGCAGTTATTTTTGGGGCAAAAATAATTTTGCTGCCAATTTTTTTCCTTCCCGTCATCATCGCTGAATGAATGCGGGCGTGGGTGTACGTCGGGGTTGTGAAATGTAATTTCCTACAATTTGTGCGGTAGGATTCCAAGTAAACCAGGAACCGACGGAGAACTACGAGAGAAATGTCTGCTCTTCATTACAAATTTTTTTTGTTTTTGAGTTATGATTTCTTAGTCCTCCAACGGTATTGGTTACTGCTGCAGCGGTGTGGGGGTCCTGATAATGGCTCAAACCAGAAATAACTTAATGACTTAACAAGTTAGGTGCAGACGTAATCCAAATTTCGCCCGAATTACACCAAATCCGATTTAAGTTCATAGTCTTGGGGATAATCCTTGTTCCTCCGGTGTGGAGGGATTGCGAGTACTGAGGGGGATCTAAAAGAAATCTAAAAGAGAATGGTGTAATCCTCATTTTAAGTTGGTAATAATCGTCTACCGCAACGCATTTCAAACTATTCAGGTTCCATTGTAAAGGCGGTGGCTGACGGGGAATTTGAGTTTTTGAGTGAAGGGGTACACACAGCAATGGGCTCAACACAAATGTTGAGTGGGGCGTGTGGCTTCTTTAAAGACTTACAACACCGTTGTAGTTCTAAGTTTTTGTTTTGTTGAGCCTCCTCTAAATTTGCCCTCAAGGGAGTTAGTTCGAAGATGGATATGGGCCTGTGGGGTTAGATACAAATTTCTTACTATGTCCTAAAGGGTTACAGAGAGTCCTGAGGGTGGATTTATGGTCAAGGTGTCGTACATGTTAGAGCAAAGCTCTGGTTTTGTGGAAAATTTAGCGATGAGAAGAAGAAAAGAAGCTGAGAAAGTATAATAGTTCGAACTCATCATTGTTAGCACGCCCTCAGCCACGTCGAACACATCTTGTAACTGCGAGAGTCATCGAATTTCAGCTTCCTTGCTTCCTTGTACTGAATCTGTGCCTAAGATGTTGAGGAGCGTGCATGTTGCAAGACATCTTAGGACTGCGACGTCCTTATAAACTTTAAAGAAGCCATGCATGTTGCAAGACAGTTCCTGTCAAAAGGAAACAAATATGAGGCCGTTGACTGTTGAGGCAACAATCTCTTCTACATCTCCCATCAGACCTTCATTCATTGTCTTCCTGAGTGTTTATGGTTGAGTTCCCTGATAGATCCGATTTACATGCTTCATGGTGACCACGGCCTAGTTTCCTCAGCAACGCTCAAGAATACAAAACATCCCTTTAGCAGTCGCCAATTATTTAAGAGAAACTGGTCGTTCCTTGCGCTCTATTGGTCTACCACGAATGGAAGGAAACATACAGCTTATTGCCAACTCCAAATGACGACACTCAAGAAGCTGTTTTAAATACACACATAACTCCCTGAATGTTGTAAGCCATTCAAATGAGGCCTTAAAGCGAGCTACTCAGTGCAGGAAAAATTCGAGTATGGGACCTTTTGCGTTTTGTCGCTCTTACTGTCAACGTCACGTCAACCAGACGTGGAAAAGACTTGAGAAGTGCAAACTTATACCCAGAACCTAATCGTCCATTTCAACGGCGCAAAATTCAACGTCCATAGTGCACATCTTATACTGGCAGTTTCACCAAATTCTTCAGATTGTGTAGAATATCGGCGGAAAACTCTTGCTAGAACTTCACCTGCTTCATTTTGCTCAGAAACAAATTTACCGGCGATTCAAAGAAGCTGTCTGTTACTGAGCTGGTCTGTCTCTTACTGAGCTGGTTTTGTGTGGTACTCTTTTCATTCCTGAGCCTGAGTCAAAACACACAGTAATCAACCGAGCGCTAAAGGGAGATAGTGCCTTATTTACTGGTTCATTAGGACAGCCCCTCCACAGCACTGGATCTACTCCTTCTCGTTACTTCAATAAACCATCTGGGGAAGTAAACCACCACCCGTATGAACTCAAGTCCATTGTGTTACGGTTTACGCTGGAGTACAGAATCAACTGAGGTTTGGACCATTGATCTAGGTCCACGCTTTTTTCTGGTCCAACGGTGTCCGTTTGTCGGACATTTCCAAACAGGATGAACCCAACGTGTATGGAGTTCGTCGTTTTTAGACACATTTAAGCACTGCAGTTCGCCCTTCGGCACAATTGTTTGACACACAAGGCAACGATTAAAGCGCCGGCCTGTAACGAGGCGACGCTACAGCCAGGATCATTGAAATGTCCGCTGATGGTTTGCTGGGATGGCATTGATCTGACCGAAAGCGATTAAATTGGTCCTGACCGTTAGTAAGGGAAAAAAAAGCATATGATGTCAATAGGGAGGAACATTCACAACCCAAACCTCGGACACGGCGCATAGGGCTTAACTAAGTCACTGAAACCTGAGACAGAAGGTATCAACAAACACACCCGAACCGAAACTAAACATAGAATCACCCCTGTCAAGCCCTCGTTGTAATGGTTTTAGAGGCTTCTTTTTTATAAAACCAACTTTAATTAATTAATTGTTGGCGCGATAGTCCACAGGGAGACTAGGGCCTAGCTTGCTCATCAACCACTCGTGTTGTGCTCGCTACTGTTCTCGCATGACTAGAAGGGACGTACAGTTTTTTGCCGACTCCGAACGGCGAAATTTGAGGAGCTTTCTTAGACAGTTATGACTCTTTGAGTGTTGTCAGCAGCTCGAAAGAGGTGGTGCCGTGAAAAATTTGAGGTGTTCAGCCGGGAATCGAACCTAGACCCTTCGGCGTGTGAGCGTCTCACTCTACCCACGACGACAAAACCAACTTTGCAACTGAAAAAACCAAATAGTGCGACTCAGATGGTACAAACTTTAATACCTTCCATGTCAGAATTGGTTTTGGATATGGAGACGCACTGTTATGTGACTTCTTTAGACTTCTTTAACATCATTCTTGAGAAGATCTTGCGTAACTCAGAAGTCAGCATCATAGGCCCGAGGCTGAACTTCCAGCCTACGCGAACAATATTGACTTGATTGGACGAACACAGCGAGTCGTCAGTGAGGCCTTTGCTGGCGTTGAAGCGGAAAAGTTTGAAATAAGTCTGACGGTAAGTGAGGTCAATTTCTATCAAGGAAGGACGCACAACATCGACGTCTCGAGCAGAGTGTCACACTAGGCAGCAGAAACTTCGAGGTATAGTAGAGAACTTTGCTTAACTCGGCTCCGCGGAAAATAGTTGTTGTCTCTATTTTCCGCGGAGCCGAGTTAAGCAAAGTTCTCTACTATACCTCGAAGTACTGAAACCAGACGCAGAACCACTCTTACCAATCGTTGCTTCTTTGCGCCCAAGGTGCCACTGGGCAATGGAATCGTCTCACGGAAAACCATGTTGGTTTTGTATAATAGCTTGAAGATCCCAATCATGCTTTACTTTGAAAACTAACGCTAATAACAGTGAGTGAGGGAGTCCTTTTAGTTCTAAGTGCTTCTGTTTACATTGACGGAACTTAGAAGAGAGGTTTAACGACAAGCTGTACAATGTCATGCGCCTGGTCAAGCGACTTCAAATACAGCATCTAAAATGCTTAGCCCTTTTAGAGCCTTCTATAACACTGCTTCTCCGTCCTGAAAAGTCGTAGAATCTGAGTCACTGGGAAAGCACGACTGAAGACGAATTGGGGTGAGATGGCGCATATAAATGGAGAAGGACCGCAACCAACATAGAGTGCAAATTTAGAGGCAGCTTGCGGGAGATCGTGCTGTGTGGAACGGCATGCTAGTCGAAGATTGAACGCCACACTTTTCTCTGTACAGACCAAAGGTTTCTTTGTTTTTTCTTGAATTTGTCCAGGTTTTTCACGTCATAGACGAAGACAATGATGACGAAGGTTTTATATTGAAAGAGAAAGAGCTCTTTTTAAATGTCGCATTTTTAACGTTTCGAAATTTTCTGTTTCTTTGATTAGTGCTGTAGCCCGGGAGGAAACAGTCAGTGTCAGTCAAAATGCCTGTTTAGGTAGAATCCTAAACAATCGTTATTTTTCTTTCCCTGATGGGAGCATCTGGAGGAGAAGATTTAATGACGAACTCTATAGGCTGTACAGCGACATGCGCCTGGTTAAGCGTCTACGGATACAACGCTTAAGATGGCTAGGCCATGTAGAGCGTATGGAAACCACTGCTCCAGCCCGAAAAGTCTTTGAATCTGAGCCATTGGGACAACGCAACAGAGGACGACCTAGACTAAAGTGGCGCACACAAGTGGAGAAGGACCTCAACCAACTTGGAGTGCGCAACTGGAGACAGCTGGCGAAAGATCGTGCTGGCTGGAGAGGCATGTTGGTTGAGGCCCAGGTCCACCCCGAACTGTAGCGCCACAAGAAGAAGAAGAAGAAGAAGATGGGAGTTTTCCTGTCTACCTATGACACAGATTGAATGTGAAGTTCTTCAGAAATTGTTTCCCCACCGCTCTACAAGTTGTAGCCGTCTTAATTTTATCCATACAGAGTTGACTTAGCGCATGCCGCGCTACGATCCTGAACTTTTTCCATCAAAGGCCGTCAGGGAAAATACACCCTTAACATGGCACGCAAACGTTTTATTTCGAAAACGCAGAGGGTTAACCCATTCACTTTTACTGAAATGTAGACTTCTGTCCCACAGACAATAAATGTGTCGTCAGCTGGCTTTGAGAGGAAGCGCTTTTGTAATGCTCTTTTATGTCTCTCTCTACTAACGTCAAGTGTCTAACGCCTGTTGACTGCGAATATTTCTGGATTCACCGACTCCATAGTCCATGGCCGCAATGGCGTCATATGCAGATTGCAAGATAGACACGCAGAAGGTGCCAGGTTCGATTTCATCGCGTTTCTTACAGCTCCACTTCTCTCGAGCTGCAGCAGCCATTCAAAGAGTATTGTCTAAGATTCTTAAACTTCGCGGTTCGGAGTCGGCAAAAAACTGTAGATCCTTTGCACGCACAACACGAGTAGTTGCTCTGGTCTCCCTGTGGACTGTTGTGCCATCCAATTTATACAACTCCACAGTGTGCTACTGTGATGTACCCATCGGAGCGAGAAACATTCAATTTGCTACTGCCTAGAAGGGGGTGGTTGTCCATGCCGGAATATAACGTCACATGAAGAATGTGACGTTATATTCCGGCAAGGACAAACATCCCCTTCTAAGAGGATGTTTGTCCATGCCGGAAGAGACGTCGCCATTTTGTTCGTTAATGAAGCCACCACGAGAAAGAAATCCCAAGATGCCTGTCTTTTGAACCTAGTTGGTTGCACCGTTTCGAGGACATTCATCGGTCTTGTGCATCATATGTCCAACCTCTACAGTTTATAAGTCGATTATAAGTTGATGCTCTGAAATTGAGTCTCGTACTCCTCGTCTCAGCAGTGGCATTCCTCTTAATGCGCATGACGATGACAGAGACCATGGCTTCGATCAACCGCGGTTCACCTTGCCAACGTTATCAATCTATCGGGATCTTGTGCTGCAAAATTAGTTTCAACAACAAAGAGACTGTGATTGATTGAATAAATCCTACGACTGTGTGCCAGTGGCTGTCTTTATTCTATTATTATTTTTTTTTATTTTAGTCCTGTAAATAGTCCTGGCTGTCTTTTATTAATGTTTACGAAAAGAGGGCTGATGTTTTATTCCTACGAAAATATAATAATTAATAATAATATAATTCCTTTCATAGTGCCTTCACCTCCATCGTGCTGCAAGCTGGACGCCCCACAGTGGTGCCTTTGTATGGGGTTCCCGCGTTTTCTGAAATTTTTGAACCCTATGATCGATCGTGATGCAATTTGGAAAATAATATCACTGCCGTAGAATCCTCCTGCTGTCAATTGGTCGATACAGCATGAAGAATTAAAGAGTAATCTCAAGTTAAACGACTTAAGAAACACAACATTTTTCAACTAAATTGCATATAAAAAATATTTAATAACATTTCATGATATTAAGTTTATGCTCAAATCAAAGCTGGAATTTATACCTATATAAAAAAATTACATTCACCCCTTTTTACAGACACACTTTTGTTGTAGAACACATATAAATCTGAATTTAGTTTAATAAGGCTTACGCTTCATTACTAAGTGGTTCATGTCCATAATATTTGCGCAATACAAGCATTAGAAGGCAATTCGTAGGAAACTTTAAAAAAAAGCTAAAAAGCGCCCGAGATTGCTTCACTCAAACGACTCGTTCTCCCAAAGTGCAAACAAGTGAATTTTCAATTTTGCACAATCGATAGCGAATATTTCAAGGCTTCAGAAAAATGTAGTCTCTCGATGGAGGCCTTTGGGTCATTTTTGTTATGCTCCACCAAACATGGAAGAACTTCCCGTGAAAGGTGGTCTTAACAAAAAGCCTGGTCCAGAAAACTGGTTATCAAAAAAAAATGAAAAACCTGAAGTTTGAAGGCTACATGTTATATATGTTCTTTCAAATGAATATAACCTCTTTTCTCATGGTGCTTTATTTGAGAAAATATGTCACATCGAATTTTATTGAAAAGAAAGGTCTAATTTTTAAAATTTCGAATTCCCAAATTTAATCTAGTCGTACACCAAAACGGCTCATAGAAGTCAACAAGATATTGGCTCTCTAGGTTCTCAAATATGTATAATCGAAAAAGTAATACCATTTCGCCAAGAAAATTATTTTATTTTACGTATTTTTTCCACTGGTAGACTATTGTGTGCCGTGGGACCACAAAAAGTGTGGCTAACCACTCCGCCAAAGCGGATATGTAGCAAAGATTGGCTAAAAGTGATGGCAAAAGTCAAGACAAACGTGATATGAGGGCTGGGATGGCAACTTGTGCCAACAACATTAGGCACTTGTGGGTTTTAAAGGAATCTTTATAGCTGAACGACGGTGGAAGGTACCACTGCGTAAGCTTTTCCATCTGTCCTACTCTTCAGGGCTCTTTCCGAGTAAGTGGAAAACTGCATTTGTCCAGCCTGTCCCTAAAAAAGGCGAATCTTCGTCACCCACTTCCTACCGACCCTTAGCATTAACGTCCCTTCTCTCCAAGGTCATGGAAACGCTGATAAAGCGTCAGCTTATGAAATATCTTCAGTCCCGGAAGCTTCTTAATGACCGGCAGTACGGCTTCCGAAGCAACCGTTCCACTGGTGATCTGATGGCATATCTCACTGAAAAGTGGAACCAATCTTTGCACAATGCAGGAGAAAGCAAGATTGTTGCGCTTGATATTTCTAAGGCATTTGACAGGGTCTGGCATCAGGCTCTTTTGTTGAAAATGCGTGCTTTTGGGATCGATGATTCAATAGATTAGAAATTATCTTTCGCATCGTTCAATACAAGTCGTTTTGGATGAATTCAAGTCTGATATTCACCATATTAATGCTGGTGTTCCCCTGGGCTCTGTTTTGTCTCCGACACTCTTCCTCATTTTTATAAATGATCTCTTGTCTGCTACTTCTAATCCTATTCATTCCTTCGCTGATGACAGTACCCTCAGCTTCTCATATTCGTTCCGTGGCTCACGTCCCTCCACTTCGGCCATAGACTCAGAACGGCAGCGTATGTTAATAATAATAATAATAATTGTTGGCGCTACAGTCCAAATGGGGACCAGGGCCTAGCTTGCTCATCAACTACTCGTGTTGTGCGCGCTACTGTTCTCTCACGAGTAGAAGGGACCTACAGTTTTCTGCCGACTCCGAACGGCGAAATTTGAGAAGCTTTCTTAGACAGTTATTACTCTTTGAGTGTTGTCAGCAGCTCGAAAGAGGTGCTGCCGTGAAATATTAGAAAAATTGGTGTTGAGCTGGGAGTCGAACCTAGATCCTTCGGCGTCGCACTCTACCCACTACGCCACGGCGACCAGCGTATGTTAAGCACATTAAATTCCGACCTTGACAGCATAATCGATTGGGGAAACAAGAATAGAGTGGAATTTAATGCTTCCAAAACCCAGTGCTGTCTACTGTCGTTAAAGCGATCACAAAATAATCCATGAACGGCACTTGCGTTGTTGAAGCCGAAAGACTTTCCATCCTCGGTATGTGTATCAACCCAACAATTTGTTGGAACGATCACATATTTGAGGTCGCCAAAAATGCTGCGAAATGTTTACGCTTCCTTAAACGATGCAAGAAATTTTTCACCCCCTCTGATCAGGCTACAATATACAAAGCCTACATACGCCCAAAACTTGAGTATAACGTTCCTATTTGGTCAGGTCCTTCTAAGACCTCCCTTCACCTGCTGGATAGAATTCGAAAGCGAGCGATAAAACCAATAGGTGACAGTAATATTGCGAAGTCGATTGACTCGTTAGAACACCGACGTAACGTCGCGTCGTTGTCACTCTTTTATCGCAAGAAATGCTCAGATGAATTAGCCAGTTGCATTCCTCTCCTTCAAGAATTCACCCGCAATACACGCCTAGCTAGGAATGCCCACCAATTCACCCTTAAGCCCTCTTTCGGACGTACAGTCAAATTCAGAGACTCGTTCTTTAGCCGCACTACACGAATCTGGAATGCTCTTCCCTGCTCCGCTTTTCCTCCTCATCACAATCCACAGGCATTTAAAACCAATGTGCATCGGTACCTCCTTTCCCTCTCTTCCTCTATACCTTCGGCCCGTGCTGTGACTTGATCCGGTCACTTAAGGGTACTCGCAACCCCTGTTGCACGCGTCAATTATACAAAAAAAAAAAAAAAAAATTTGGCTGGAAAGCTTTTTGTTGGAGGTTTGGGGATTTGCTGGAGCACTCTGACTCGAAAACTGATCCATTGTATAACCCGGCAGTAAGCTTCATTTGATGGAGTTTATCGGTCTTCTGAAGGGAAACCAACAAGCGCTCTGTGATATAAAGAGCTTAAGTCGCCACCTGATACAAGCACACCATTGACAGAGGAAGTGCTCTGAAGTACCTTCACCTCCTCCTTCGTCGCAAATGGTGCTATCACTAAGCCAAAGCAGACTTATGGAAGGTGAAGTGTCACGTTGGAACGCCTTGAAGTCTGCACTGTCTTCTGTTTAGCAATGACAGAAAAACCTACGGATTTCTTCCTGGAAGTATGCACTGGGTCAGCCTGCATTCTGGAGAGTCATGCAATCTCTGGTTGTCCTTTCGGGAGAATCAACTGTGATCGGAAGCCCTCATCAAGGATCAATGTAGTCCCAAGGTGGATTCGGGTCCTATGAATGAAACTTCTTTGGCAATCTCGTTTCCCATGATCGCGTGGTGTCCCGGGATTCAGAAAAGTGTTAGGGAATTGAGTCTGGCAAACTTGTACTATCTTCAAGGTGATTAAATGATTAAATGAACTTTAAACACAGCTTGGCTGTCGCTACAGACGCAGATACTTCGTTCCTTCCACCTACTCTTGGCAATAGCGTGGTTTAAGATAGGTGAGTGATCTGACGCCGTGGACAAGCTTCTGATCTTGTTTGATGGTGAGGACATACGCAACCTTTCTTTTCTATTCCGCCCGCCTTTCCGTTCTTACCTCTGTTGACCGACTGCTGACAGGTTGGGGTATTATGTTGTTGACAGTTGAAAAACCGTCTGTCCTTTTTCCAATCTCCCTTGAACTTGCTTAGGCACGGTTTTTTTGTGTGCAGTGGATGATGTGCGAGTAAGTTTGGCACGAAATACCTCGTTGAGCTATGCTGTGCAACCACGAGTATGTCACCGCCCTCCTCCTCCTTTTCCAACCTGCACCTGTCGTCATACATCTGCAACAAAAGGGCGAAATGCAATCAAATGCTAGCATGCACGAAATTCTTGCAAAACAATTGAGCAGTAGATGCGCTGGTTCATTTACACGTAGTTCAAAAATTCAATCAATAATTTTTAAGTCGCAGGTTTAGCTAAAACATGAATTCCACAAGAATGAACACCATCGAAGGTCCTTAGCGTTGTCCCATATTTTCTTCGAAAATGTTGAAAATGTGACGCTCACCTGAACGAAAGTTAAAATATATGTTCACGAGCAAGCGCCACGAAGCATCAATGATTTCGATGTGCATACTCTGTGCCAACGCTCGCGGAGTGTTGATTAGCCCTTGGTCTGAAAATTAAAACAGCTTTTCAAGTGCAAACTTACCAACAGACACACTCTTCTCCGACGTCCCACCCACTGCACGGCATCACCGTCAAGGAGAACAGAATAATAGCCTGGATTCCAGATCCAGTAGCCAAGTGAACGAGCTCAAGGTGGAAGTGGAGAGGCGGCTGTTGCTCGGAGGTCGACGTGGCACTTGAGTTTATACTCAAGCAAAAGGTATTCCATAACGAAATCCTGTTTCTCAATTTCCTGGAAATTTCGTTTTCATAGTTTCGCTTCGTCGCCCCCGGCGGCAGCGGTGGTGACGGCGCTGTGTGGCTGAGTTTGTCGCCTTGAGTAATTATTTATGCACCGGAAAAGTGTATTCGTACGTTTTTCCGTCTGTCTTCTGCGCCGATTACGCTGACGACGCCCACCATCGTCATCGTTTCGGAATTCATTCTCAGTTAGCGGGTGATACCGTTTTGTCTGCTCTTTGAACGAGTGGATCCTGTGGTAGGTGGCATAGTGATAAGGGTGAATATTACCGCGAGTTGACGGAATGCTCTGGAATCCATCATTCCATAAGAATATGTAATCTCTTAGCGCGACCCATGGTGTGGGCGGCGGAGGGAGTGGTCTGCCCCTGAGAGGGAATTTTTTTCACTAATTGCTTTATGCTGCTGCCGGGGTGTCGATGGGCGGCTGCGGTTGGAGATCTCTGGAGATTCTGTCCCGCACCCAGAGTACATGCAGAAAGGTCCTGGAGCGCATTACCGTGATTAATGGAGCCATTCTGATGTTTTTAATTTCTTAAATTTAATTTAATATATTTTCGTTGAGGGCTCCCCGCTGACATCGGCTGGAGTATTTTGGTTTGTTATGAAATATGACCATTTCACACTGGAGGGGATGGATGTGATGCGAGCGAAGATGCGGTTTTGACACCAAGTAACTGTCGGAATCATTAATCTTAAGAGCCAAGCGGTTTCTTCTGCTTTGTTAGATTTTGTGATCTGCCCTATAAGAGGTTAACTTGGAGTTTGTTTGTTACTCGAACAATTCTTGGCAGTGTTTGTTGTTTTAATTCAATTTGAATAGACATCTAAGGAACCGGACGGATTCTTTTAACCTTATTTTTATCCCACAAAGTTACGTGCGCTTTGTCACCTTTGAGAAAAGCGCGGGACACAATAGAAAGTCTTGTCCTGGGAACATTAGAAAGGAAAAGGCTTTTAGCAAAGCTTTATGTTTCAGAAGCACTTTTGAATGATGCACCAAGTACTTGAATTTTGAGCAATTGCTAAGCAATTATGTCAAACACTTGAACTAGATATCCTTAAAATGCGTTTAGTAAGTTCTATAACAAACTGACACTTAATCGAGTTTTGTTTACATCCTTTATTCTTAATTCGTGGCCGCCGTGGCGTAGTGGGTAGAGTGCGACGTTCACACGCCAAAGGGTGTAGGTTCGATTCCCAGCTCAACACCAATTTTTCCAATTTTTCACGGCACCACCTCTTTCGAGCTGCTGACAACACTCAAAGAGTAATAACTGTCTAAGAAAGCTGCTCATATTCGCCGTTCGGAGTCGGCAAAAAACTGTAGGTCCCTTCTACTCGTGAGAGAAAAGTAGAGCGCACAACACGAGCAGTTGATGAGCAAGCTAGGCCCAGGTTCCCCTTTGGACTGCAGCGCCAACAATTATTATTATTATTTTTAATTCTAACTTATTCTACAAATTAATTTATTTCTCAGCCTAATTACTTCCGACAAGGTACCGCCAGCATAACAGGTCGTTGGCTTGATACAGATTAAGACGGTTGCTTCCCTGAACATCGTGCTGCGTCAGCGGAAGGTCAGTGCAAGTAATCCGCTGTTTGATTGTTTCATCACACGTGAGCATTCTCCCTTGGAGTCGACTATACGTTCTCCACTGCAGTGAACGAAAATTTAACAAAGTAAGCAATGGTGAGGGAAATTTCTTTATTTTGGTACTTCATTGGGATGCTGATAATTTTGACGTGGTGACTCCTGCTGATCGTGTACTCTATGCTTCCAAATACTTACATACACTCAATGAGTTGAAATTTATGAAAGCAGAGTATTGAGTTGTATTGGTTTGGCAAGTAAGTAACTGCAGAGTTCATTCATAGATGGCTTTAATTGAATTTGTATGTTTGCTGACGTACTTGAAATATCAAACACATTTTGTTATTTGATAGTTGGTGCTTCACAACTGTCAATCAGTATAAGCATTTTTTTGATGGGTTGTAAAGTTTTTGTTTAGCGTTTATTGAAAAGTTAAAAATTGATTTCCTCAATGGAAAATCGCATTGCACGCTCACAAAAAGTTTTGTGCTGTTTATGGTGACAAAGCTTAACAAGAACAGCGATGTCAAAAAAAAAAAACATTTGCCAAATTTTATTCTGGTGATTTTTAACTCAAGGATGAAAAACGCTCTGTGCGGCCAGTTGAAGTTGATGATGATCAAAGAAAAGTAATAATCGATTCGGATCGTCACAGTACGTGAGACGGCAGAGAAGCTCCATGAATCACATACATATCCTCACAAAATTATTCGCACAATGACTTTACAGTCGACTTTGCTTAATACTTTCTATGTAGAACTTAAAAGTAACTGTATTTTTGTATTGTACAACTAATCTATATATTCAATATTCATATTTAAGGTTCAAACTGATGCATTCAATTCTAGGGGTCGTTTTATTTCCACCGCTCCGAATGCGGTAAGAGGAAAGCAGACACACAATTATCCGCAGAAGCTCAAACAATGTGTTCTAATAACCGTGAATTCTTTTGAACTCTGTGATCGGGGCAACAAGCAGAAGGTTTGAGGATATTTCTGATACAAAAAAAAAAACAAAAAAAATTAAAAAGGCACGAAAAAAACGGTAACTTCTATAGAAGAGCGAAAGCTTATTTTAAAGTTAGTTTGCAAAAGCAAAACGTACCGAGGGATGGGTGAACTTTTTGGACAATCCTATACGGTAGTTAGGGATGTGGTCCATAAGCTCCGAAATGTAAGGTGTTTAGAAATGAAGTTAAGAAATTGAAATACGTGAATAGAAACGACATTATATTTACCAAGTATACTGTTTCTTTGACAATAAAACACAAATTATTAATGGGATAGTAAAAACTTTTATTCAAAGTATTGGCCATTGTTTTCTACACATTTTGACCACCTTTCTGGCAATTTTTGAATACCACACCAATAAAATTGTTCGTCTTTTAAAGCAAACCAATCAGACACCCAATTTTCGACCTCCTCGTAGAAATCATAGTGCTGCTCTGCCAATGCGTATCCCATTGACGAAAACCAATGGTAGTCGGAAGGAGCCAAGTCTAGTGAATACGGCGGGTGGGGTAGCTGCTCCCAGCCAAGTGTTTTGATTGTATCCTGAACCAGTTTTGCTTTGTGTACAGGTGCATTGGCATGGAGCAAAATTACCTTGCCGTGTCTTCTCTGGTCCATTCTGGTCGTTTCTCGATCAATGGTTCAAATTGATCATTTGTTGTCGGTAGCGATCGGTATTAACGGTTTCACCAGGTTTTAGGAGCTCGTGGTACAGCACACCTTTCTGGTCCCACCAAACACACAGCATTGTCTTCTTGCCGAATCGATCTGGTCTTGCAGTCGATGTTGATGGTTGTCCCAGATTATCCCATGACTTTTGCCGTTTAGGATTTTAGAAATAAATCCAATTTTCATCGCCGGTAACAATCCGATGCAAAACCGATTTTCTTTCGTGTCCTTGAAGCAAAATTTCACAAGTGTTTTTTACGGTTTTCCATCTGTCTTTCATTCAATTCATGTGGCACCCATTTTCCGCACTTTTGGATCTTTCCCATAACTTTTAAACGGTCAAAAATTGTTTGCTGTGCAACATTTAACATTGCTGCCATTTACTTTTGACTGAAAGTGACATCTTCATCCAATATCGTTTGCAATTTGGCGTCTTCACACTTTTTTGGTGGTCTTCCAGGTTCTTCATTTCTCACATCAAAATCATTATTTCTGAACGGTTGAAACCATCCTTTGCATGTTGCTTCTGATAGAGCATGATCACCATATGCCTTGACAAGCGTTCGATGCGACTCTGCAGCACTTTTCTTCAAATGAAAACAAAAAATTAATGCTTTCCGCAAATCATCACTTTCTGGTACAAAATTCAACATTTTTAACACGATGAAAAAATATGATGTTGTCTGTTCAATGACTTGATGTATACCAAATATTTTTCACAGATGTCATAGCAAACAAACAAAAAAAAAATAAGGGCTCGTTCACAACAAATGTTTTCTATGGAGACATTTGCATCTTGACACTCACTTCATACCTGTATACCTGGTATTTCACAACGAAACAAGGAGAAGTGAAGTATTTATACCCAAACGAAAAGCACGCTACACAGAAAAAATTACTACTTGTGTTTTTAGCAAAGTAAATTGAAGTAGCACTGCCTACTGCTTATATTTTTGAAGTAAATTCGAATCAATAACCTAGTCAAGAGGGTCCGAAGATTATTTATTTCGCCTACAGAAAATAAGAATGGCAGGGGTCGAAAAAAAACATTATCGGAAGCAATTGAGAGGCATATTGTCAAAAAAATCGAAAAAATTCCTAAGATGCCAGTAAAGTTATTGACCGCTTAGGTGTCAGGAATCATAAAATACACTCTCTGTTGAAACAGTAGGGCGAGTTTTAAGATCGATTCATTTTAACTGCAGAGTTGCACGTTGCAAACGCTTTGTTTTCAACGCTAACAAAGCAAAAAGAAGTTGCATTCGCCACAGAGTATGTTAACAAGACTCCAGACTTCATTAAACCGTTATTTTTGGTGACAAAAGCAAGTTTTACTTGTTTGGCAATGGCGGAAAACAAAGTGTTTGGCGAAAACAAAAGACCGAGCTGGAAGAAGCTAATCTTCCAGCGTCAGTTGAACATATCGGTGGTAATGTCATGATGTGGCAATGTATGTTTGCGAGGGACGTTGGTCAAATGGAGTTCTTTGACTATAGATTCAACCAATATGACTTCCTCCAACCAAAAATAAATCTGCAGCTAAGCTCCACGAAAATGGGTCTAGGGTCAAATTCAACAATATAATGACCAACGGCAAACTGCCACAATGTCGAAATGTGCCTGACTTTCAATGCTCGCTCTAAAATCAAAACGCCTCCACAGTCACCCGACATCAACTCCATTGAACATTTATGTGCTGAGCTTGAAAAAAAGCATTCAAAATGGAGCAACCAGCAGCAAAGTTTCTCTTAAAGAAACTCTACAACCAGAATGGGATCTTTTAAGCCCAGATTCATGCAACAAACTTGTGGATAGTATAACAAAACGACTAAAAGCCGTTATTGACGGCAGTTGATGTGCCACTCACCTTCTTCATTTAATGTACATATTTGTTGAAATTCTTATTTTCGTGCGAATAATTTTGTGTTACGCTCTATTGTTTCTTTATTTTAGTTAACGCCAAATATATCCTTTCCCTCTTTTAGTCTTTTGAATTTTCCGGCTATTTACAAAGCGCTACAGAGCTCGTATCTGGCAATATTATACATCATTTGAAAGGTCTTGACATAGCCTACGACGAAGCTATGCATGATTAGTTTGGACATTGCGTGCAACGGTTATAGACGTGTAAACATGGAGTTCACTTACGCCGAAATTCACGCTATTTTAAAACTTTCCTTTTTTAAACGCAAATCCGCTAGAGAAAAATTCCGTAAGATTAATGATATTTTGGGGCATGGTACCATATCACTTCGAAGAAATCGTTTTGACGATTCAGAGCCGGTAAAAACAACACCATGGATAAGCCAGCCGGCGGAAGACCTGTGACGATGAATACCGATCGAATCATGGAAATCATCGAGTTAGACCGGCATGTTGCATCTCGTGACATCGTCGAGGAGATGAGAGTTAGTCACCAAACCATGTTAAACCATCTACAAAAAGATAAAACAAAAAGCTGGATGTTTGGGTGCCGCATGATTTGACGCAAACAAACCTTCCGGACCCAATCAACATTTGCGATATGCTGCTGAAACGAAACGAACTCGACACATTTTTGAAGCGGATGGTGACTGGCGACGAAAAATGGATCACATACGACAATATCAAGTGAAAACGGTCGTGGTTGAAGGCCGTTCCAAACAGTGGCCAAGCCGAGATTGACGGCCAGGAAGGTTTCACTGTGTGTTTGGTGGGATTGGAAGGGAATCATCCACTATGAGCTGCTAGCATATGGCCAGACGCTTAATTCTACTATCTACTACGAACAACTGGACCGCTTGAAGCAGGCGATCGACCAGAAGCGTCCAGAATTGGCCAACAGGAAGGGTGTAGTGTTCCACCAGGACAACGCCAGACCACACACTTCGTTGATGACTCGTCAGAAACTACGGGAGCTCGGATGGGAGGTTTTTTTTGGACCGCTTGAAGCAGGCGATCGACCAGAAGCATTCAGAATTGGCCAACGGGAAGAGCATAGTGTTTCAGTAGGACAACGGCAGACCACACACTTCGTTCATGACTCGTCAGAAACTACGGGAGCTCGGATGGGAGGTTTTATTTGGACCGCGTGAAGCAGGCGATCGACCAGAAGCATTCAGAATTGGCCAACGGGAAGAGCATAGTGTTCCAGCTGGACAACGCTAGACCACACACTTCGTTGATGACTCGTTAAAAACTACGGGAGCTCGGATGGGAGGTTTTATTTGGACCGTTTGAAGCAGGCAATCGACCAGAAGCGTTCAGAATTGGCCAACGGGAAGGGCGTAGTGTTTCAGTTGGATAACGCCAGACCAGACACTTCGTTGATGACTTGTCAGAATTTCAATTCAATTCAATTCAATTTATTATTATTAGTGTAAAGGTACAATAAGACATGAGTCTTTTATAGTACTAAGTTGTGAAAAATTCAGAAAGTTATACAATTTTTCATATTACTTAAAACTAGAAGCTACGGGAGCTCTGATGGGTGGTTTTATCGCATCCTCCATATAGTCCGGACATAGCGCCAAGTGACTACCACCTGTTCTTGTCCATGTCACCCACCTCCTACCGACCCATAGCACTAACGTCCCTTCTCTCCAAGGTCATGGAAACGCTGATAAACCGTCAGCTTATGAAATATCTTGAGTCCCGGAAGCTTCTTAACGACCGGCAGTACGGCTTCCGAAGCAACCGTTCCACTGGTGATCTGATGGCATATCTCACTGACAAGTGGAACCAATCTTTGCACAATGCAGGAGAAAGCAAGATTGTTGCGCTTGATATTTCTAAGGCATTTGACAGGGTCTGGCACCAGGCTCTCTTGTCGAAAATGCGTGCTTTTGGGATCGATGAGTCTCTTCTTCAATGGATTAGAAATTATCTTTCGAATCGTTCAATACAAATCGTTTTGGATGAATTCAAGTCTGATATTCACCATATTAATGCTGGTGTTCCCCAGGGCTCTGTTTTGTCTCCGACACTCTTCCTCATTTTTATAAATGATCTCTTGTCTGCTACTTCTTATTCTATTCATTCCTTCGCTGAGGACAGTACCCTCAGCTTTTCATATTCGATCCGTGGCTCACGTCCCTCTTCTTTGGCCATAGACTCGGAACGGCAGCGTATGTTAAGCACATTAAATTCCGACCTTGACAGCATAATCGATTGGGGAAACAAGAATAGAGTGGAATTTAATGCTTCCAAAACCCAGTGCTGTCTACTGTCGTTAAAGCGATCACAAAATAATCAGCCGTTATCCATGAACGGCACTTGCGTTGTTGAAACCGAAAGACTTTCCATCCTCGGTATGCGTATCAACCCAACAATTAGTTGGAACGATCACATATTTGAGGTCGTCAAAAATGCTGCGAAATGTCTAGGCTTCCTTAAACGATGCGAGAAGTACTTCACCTCTTCTGATCTGGCTACAATATACAAGGCCTGCATACGCCCAAAACTTGAGCTCCTATTTGGTCAGGTGCTTCTAAGACCTCCCTGCACCTGCTGAAATCAAAAGCGAGCGATAAAACTTGTAGGTGACAGTAGTATTGCGAAGTCGATTGACTCGTTAGAACACCGACGTAATGTCGCGTCGTTGTCACTCTTTTCACACTATTTTGACAAGAAATGCTCAGATGAATTAGCCAGTTGCATTCCTCCCCTTCAAGAATTCACCCGCAATCCACGCCTCGCTAGGAATGCCCACCAATTCACCCTCAAGCCCTCTTTCGGACGTACAGTCAAATTCAGAGACTCGTTCTTTAGCCGCACTACACGAATCTGGAATGCTCTTCCCAGCTCGATTTTTCCTCCACATTACAATCCACAGGCATTTAAAACCAATGTGCATCTGCACCGCCTCTCCCTCTCTTCCTTTATACCTTCGGCCCGTGCTGTGACTTGATCCGGTCACTTAAGGGTACTCGCAACCCCTTTTGCACGCGTCAATTATAAAAAAAAAAAAAATTGCGAACGAACGCCCTTGGTGGTGTGACGTTGAACTCAAAAGTGGCTTGTGAAAAGCGGAAGGGAGATATTTGACTACATTATATTTGATGTTTTTTAAACAAATTTTTAAATTTTTGTGAATTCATTTTTCTTGATTAAGCTTGTGGAATTTTGCTTATTTCGTTAAATGAAGGCGAATAATTTTGTGAGGATGTGTATGTTGAGGCAACCTCAACAAATTTAACTAGTTGTCGAAAATCGAAGCGCGACTTTAGCTGAATTGGCTAAATTTTCCTAATCAAATACAATCTACATGTTCGTTTGTGTCTCGTTGATATTTCATTTCAGCTTACACTTTCGTTCATTTATTTATATATATTTGTAGGATTTTGTTCAATATATGCACAACTTAAAAATTGAAACTATTGAATATTTAATTTAATATAACGGTGTGTGTTATGTTAAATAACTTTACTCTCTCCTGGATGAATTTTTGAAGAGAGTCTTGAATTTTAGGCATATTTAAACGGTACTTGGAATGAACGTAAAAGTTATATAAAGAAGGAAGCGTTAAGAAATAACAAATTCTTGCTGGATCAGTGCTGCCAAGTCTGCCTACACTAAACAATCATTGAAAATCGCTTGATGTAAAATTGCTATGTTCGAAAACTCGATATATAATAGTAATAATAATAATAATAATTGGGTGGCACTACAATCCATAGGCGGACCAGGTCCTAGCTGGCTCATCAACTACTCGTATGATATGGGTTTGTAACTCTTTCAGTCAGTTCATACTGCACTGATATAAACTGATTTTAACCTTTGGGGCAAATAAAATTCTGTCCCAGAAAGTTTTCTTTGCCGCACTTTTTAATTCTTAGGAACTAATGCCTGAAGAAAATTACAGGAAGGGTGAATAAGAATTCTTTCCAATTGATTGACTTAATTCTCCACATCGTCTACGGTATTGTTCCAACGGATCAGTTTCAGCGTGGATCTATTTCATCCATTTGGTGCTCTCTTTCTGACAATCCAATGTTGTTTCTCTTTGCGCTTAATTAACCCGGTGGTGGCTATAAAGTTCGTCGTTGAATATTTTTGTTCAGCGAACTTGGAGAAAGATAGGAGCGAGCACTGAAGTCAGCCTGATCTTGAGCCCAGGGCACGCCGATAGAAATAAAGAACATAGGCTCATATCCGTTATAGAGGGTTAGATATCAAGATCGACAGGAGACCGAATTCAGATCGAATTCACACAGAAACTGTGGAATGTGGAATTATTCCACAGTTTCTATCTGAATACGGCGGCGATCAGTTTGGTCAATATAGCGGTATTTCGTGCTCAAGAAGCAGCATTCCAGTTCCGCGAAGTAGCACCTAACGTTAGTTCCCGATAAATAGTGGACAAAGTCTTTGACTTAATATTCACAACCCTTGTGCCCTGGAACCCATCTATACGCTTGGCTAGGTATTTCCGAAAAATTATTTTCCGTTTCGTAAATACTATGTTTCAGAGAAACCATATTACAAGAACGTTAAGAACGTGAAGCAAAAGAGAAATAAAATAAATTTGTAGCTTCCCTTGTCTAGGTGACCCTATTTTTAGGCTTCCTTCTGCTTCAGTTTGAACTAATCCCCTTGATAGATTCAACACTGAGGAGGAGCTTCATTCCACGTTATTCCATACTGCCGCCTATCCTCCCCATTATCCTTGTCATCGTACCATGAAACAGGATCACGCTCCTATGGCCTCCATCCACCATAGGCACCACTTAAAGCGACATTTACGTCACGCCAACTCAACTTTCTTGCAAACTGTGCTTGGCGAAGAAACAAAAAAAAAACAGCACTCCCCTTGCTATCGTTAAACTTTCCCCGACCTCGGGAAATAAATTACACCCCAAACTGGGTCAAAGCAATCTTCCAAAAAGACATTTCCTTAACTCAGCCTCCCGCAACCCAGTCCTGCATTTTTAAGCACGGCACAATGTTAAATCATGACAACTGCTTCCATCCTTTGTTGCTTCCATTCATCCAAACGCATTCACACTTTAATTACACCCGAATGCAGCACCTGCTCGCCTGCACGTCATCAACTTTAATTTCCATCTCCAGCAACAATCAACGGTACACTGTAACAACAGCAACAACGACCGACAACAACTCTTCCCTTAATCTCCCCCAAAATTGACTGCAAGTCGTTTCGGAGAGGAGAAAAAAAAAACAGCACGAAAAAAAATGAGCACGAGCAACGTAAAAAGTCAATTCACCACCTCCACGCGATAAACACGGCTTCCCAAGAGATACAATCCCTCCCACACAATGCCATTTGTGTATAACATCCATCCATTCCGCCAGCCACACGCCGCAGCGCTTTGCCGCCGCCCTCATCCAGGAAGAGACTTGAAAAAGTTTTTTTTTCACTCCTAGCTTGCAACACTCTAGTAACCCCCGCCCTTCGCCCGCACTTTGCATGGTTATTGTGCTTCAATGAGCTTAATAAAGTGTTGTTGTGTCCTGTTTAACTGTTTTCCGCGTTTCTTCCCGCTCCGCGCCATTCCCCAACCCGACCATTGTTTGCTTGGAGACCCTGCAGTGTGTGAATGTCTCCGCGTCACCCTCACTGCAGTGCGTTCTAAGCCACGCTGATGGTTCTTCGCAGATTTTCATTATTACTCTTCACCCATCACCCGTCACCCACCACCCGGCCACCTCATCATCATCCAATCGCAGTCGTTGTCGTCGTCGACGGTGCAGGCTCACCGCATTTTTCTCTTTGAACAGTCAAGGATAATGAATGCTAAGGATTCGAAGTGATGTTTTTATGTACTAAACTTATCCTCGCCCAGTGCTTGTGGCAAGTGTGGGGCAAGGGACGTTGTACTTACCGTCTCATTTCACCGCCGCCCTCGTAGTGGGGAGAATCGGACTGCGCTGCGAATGGTCGTGTCGGAATGGAGAAAGTTTTCATCTTGAAAGTGCAATTCCGTGTCCTGTATGTACCCGTAAAGCTGTTGCATTGCTCCTTGGGTGTGATCTCCCGTGGAGGGCTCTACACCTCTTCTTGGAGTGTAGTTGTGCACTCAAAAGGACATTTGTAGTCATGTCGTTTGTTTTGTAATGAGCGACACTAGCGAAAAACTTTTCACTGCGAATTTCGGTACTTCCCTGCTTCCACTACCCGTGCGTCCTTTTGTTTATGGGACAGAGATGTGGTTGGCGGTGTAGTGGTGGGCACCGACGTTGGTATATCTGTGCAGAAGGAAGGACCAGGCGTCACATTAAAAGTTGCAAAGAACATCGTCGAACTGTGAAATTGTATTCGCTGACCTTCGCTGCGGGGATGGTTGTCTAGTACCCGCCACGCCGCAATTTTCTTCAGCAAATCGCTATCCTTAATCAGGCTGAAGAATCCTCGAAATGAACAAATGAAGTTGCGCTCGTTTCATGCTAATCCCCGACAAACATACTTTTTCCCCGTAATTCTTGTTACGCCCCCTCCGATGTACATCTGGTGTTTATCCCCTCCGAGCATGGGGCTTTCTTGCACTCCCACGGAGGCAGGTACGTTAGGAGTCTTCTTAGTCGTGTTAGAAGAAGTACAACGACGAAGGGGGTATAATAACTTTGGTGGTGTTGATGAGTTGGATGCTTTCATCGGCGAGCATAATTAAGTGATGTAACTTTGGGGTCGTTATGGGGAGAACGTTGTCCGGCAAGGGGTAGTCTGAAATTTTAATTTTTTTCGCTTCCCATCCACTCGACTGGTAGCCATCTTGCGGAAGAACGGAGCGAGATGGAAGCCGATACAAAGATCATGGTGTTCAGCAGGAAGGCACCGTCTGTTGATAACCATCAGGCAGATTCTGAGAGTGAGAAATGCAAAATTAATTATAGGTCGTTAACGTCTGCTTAAGGCATTGCACCGCTGTTGTGGTCAGGGTGGAGCTTTCGTGAGGATGTAATGGCTGGAAGGATGTAAGTTATTAATTGCATATATCCCGACGTGTGCTTCAATCATTTCATTTCATTTATTTATTAAGCTAAGGTTTGCTATTAAATACATATTGATTTTTTTACTTCATATTTCTCTTAATTAATAGTTTTTGTACATTTCAATTAAATTTTATTTTTACATAGTCTGTTATCTTTCTTTTAAAATCTTTAAGATGGGTTTCTTGTTTCAAATCGTTCTGTAATTCATTAAATAATTTAAACCCTCTATAAAATATAGTATTTTGTGCTCGATTTGTTCTCAACAGTGTTTCTTACATTATAGTAGGTATACTAGTTGTTGTTTTTTTAAATAAAACACTAATTATTAATGGGAAAGTAAAAAAATTTTATTCAACGTAGTGGCCATTGTTTTCTACACATTTTGACCACCTTTCTAGCAATTCGTGAATACCACGCCAATAAAATTGTTCGTCATTGAAAGCAAACCAATCAGACACCCAATTTTCGACCTCCTCGTAGAAATCAAAGTGCTGCTCTGCCAATGCGTATCCCATTGACGAAAACCACTGGTAGTCGGAAGGAGCCAAGTCTAGTGAATACGGCGGGTGGGGTAGCTGCTCCCAGCCAAGTGTTTTGATTGTATCCTGAACCGGTTTTGCTTTGTGTACAGGTGCATTGGCATGGAGCAAAATTACCTTGCCGTGTCTTCTCTGGTCCATTCTGGTCGTTTCTCGATCAATGGTTCAAATTGATCATTTGTTGTCGGTAGCGATCAGTATTAACGGTTTCACCAGGTTTTAGGAGCTCGTGGTACAGCACACCTTTCTGGTCCCACCAAACACACAGCATTGTCTTCTTGCCGAATCGATCTGGCTTTGTAGCCGATGTTGATGGTTGTCCCAGATTAACCCATGACTTTTTCCGTTAAGAATTCTTAAAATAAATCCATTTTCATCGCCAGTAACAATACAAAGCATAACCGATTTTCTTTCGTGCCTTTGAAACAAAATTTCACAATGGTTTTTCCGGTTTTCCATCTGTGGCACCCATTTTCCACACTTTTGGATCTTTCCCATAGCTTTTAAACGATCAGAAATTGTTTGTTGTGCAACATTTAACATTGCTGCCATTTGCTTTTGACTCAAAGTGTCATCTCCATCCAATGTCGTTCGCAATTCGGCGCCTTCAAATTTTTTTGATGGTCTTCCACATTCTTCGTTTCTCACATCAAAATCATTATTTCTGAACCGTTGAAACCATCTTTTGTATGTTGCTTCTTATAGAGCAAGATCACCATATGCCTCGACAAGGATTTGATGCGACTCTGCAGCACTTTTCTTCAAATGAAAACAAAAAATTAATGCTTTCCGCAAATCATCATTTTCTGGTACAAAATTCGACATTTTCAATGAAAAAATGAAAAAATATGATGTTGTCTGTTCAATGACTTGATGTATACTAAATATTTTTCACAGATGTCATAGCAAACAAACAACAACAAAATAAGCCCTCGTTCACAACAAATTTTCCCCATCGAGACATTAGTATCTTGACGCTCACTTTGTACTGGTATATCTGGTAATCATGTATGTGATTAACATAACCCGACAGGTAGTCGGGTAATAAATTATTTTTAATTTTAAATACGAAAACAAGTACATTCATTTTTGGTTTTTGGTTCACTCTAAGCCATTTAAGCAAATTTAACATACAATTAATTGGTGTTAACCAGTGGCACTGTAGAATGCTACGCATAGTTCTGTTCTGGAGCTTTTGTAGTCTATTCTGCATTGTACTATTTGAAAGATGGATAATCGTCGAACAATACTCAAAATGAGGCTTTATTATACTATTCTATAAATTTATTGCACAGAAAGGTGGTAATCTTTTTCTTATTCTTCTAAAGAAACTAATTTTTTTATTTATTTTTTTTTTTGATATATAATCAATATGATTGTTCAAACACAACATTCTATCAATAACAACACCTAGATACTTAATTTCTTTAACATTTTCAACTATCTCATTATATATTACTACATTTGAATCTGTGTATCCATTTATGTACATACATTTAGTTTTACTAACATTTAGACTTAATTTGTTCATCTTAAACCATTCACTTAGGGTGCGTAGATCCTTATTAATTTTATTTACACACTCATTTATATGTCTGCATGCAACAATGAGTAGACCATCATCAGCAAATAGCTGTAATGTCGATAACTTCACCACATTTGGCTTGTCATTAATATAGAGTATAAACAATAGTGCTTATAGTACAGATCTCTGCGGTACACCTAAAGTCACATTTATTGCACTTGATATTTTATTGCCCACTTTAGTTCTTTGAGTTCGTCCTTCAAGATACGATATGAACCATGTCGGCTCTCTCCCTCTGACACCATACTTCTCCCATTTATCGACTAATATGCTCCACTGTCTCGAACGCTCTCCTCAGATCTATGAACACTGTTACAATTTTGAGATTATTCTTTTCTGCATCCTTCCAGTCGGCAATAAATAAATTCAAAAGAGATTCGCAACTATGCCCGCTTCTAAATCCAGATTGACACTTCGCAAATAGCTCATTTGATTCTACATAATTCTGTAACTGTTGTTGCACTACTTTTCTAGCACTTTTGCTTCATTTTGTAGCATGTTGATTGGACGGTAGTCAGCTGGTTTACTTGAGTTCTTTATTTTTTCAATTGAAATTCTCTCTCTCGATTCTCTCCATACTTGTGATACATAAATTGCCACTCGTCAACGATCTATTTATTGTTTCACACATAATTGGACCGATTATTGGGTGGACGTCAATTATCATTTTCACACTCAACATTTAACAGTCTTTATATTTTTTAATGTTTTCATTATGTTTTTGAGATCATGATACATTTAAATTTAAAGTGAGGACACTCGTCTGTTTGAGCAATGAGACTTTTATAAGGTACACACGGTAACGCTTTAGTTAGTTCATAAGCACTCGTAACAAAAAGGACATTAAAGTTTTGTGCTAAAGTTGCATGATCATTAATTGGGACAATATCGATGACAACACGATTTATTACGCTTTTCTGTTCTTTTAGGACTAACGATTTAATATTTTTCCACATGTCTCTTTGGTCCGTAGATGATTCTATTTTCTTAGTAATATAATTATTCTCTGCTTTAACTAGTGCCGATTTGAACGCATTACGAGCTATTCTATACTCTTCCCAACTATTTGTTGAATTTGTCCATGTTGCTCGCCTATAAGTTTGTAACTTCTTAGTTTTTAATATTTTAAGGTATTTATTAAGCCACTGGTTTACATTACTAGCACATACATATTTCTTATTTTTCATACAACACACTGCTTTTTTCGAGTACGTTGGTAGTGTTTTCTGCCTGTTTATTTAGATCATTTACATATATATATACAGACGTCCAATATATTCTTTAAATTTACGTTTATTATACTTTACTAATTCTATCAATTCTTTTCTTTTACACACATTCACCCGCATCGGTATCTCGATTTCAATCGTTTCATGGTCACAAATTTTTCGGTTTCTTACTACACTTGCTTTAATTTTATCATTATTTGTTATAACGTAGTCAATAAGTGTTTGTGTGCTCTGGGTTATTCTTGCTGGCTCCGTTACTACTAGTGTTGGTGCATTATCCTTTAACATTTCCTGTATTCTTTTTCGATATGCGTCATTCTTTAACCAATAAATATTAATAACTCCAAATAGTCTCTGACAAAAGTTTGCCTCCGATGTACTCAGCGGGCGATACACGCCTCCTAATGTTATGTTGATGTCAAACCTGGAGTTGAATGTAACCCTCTTGCACTTCTCTTTTCTGATAATGTTGTTGATGCTTTAAGGTTCACGCTAACGGACGACAGATGTTACAGTCTCATCAACAGTACAGTACATAAGTACATTTAGTGGCAAACCGATATTAAGTCATAAGCGCCTCCAAATGGCCAGCTTACGTCCTTTTTATAAAATCCAGAAGCCCCTCGTAAAGAAACTCATGAGGATTTTGAAACCCCAAAGTTATGCGACGCCACCAAGATGCCAGTCCCTGCATGCAAAATTTATTACTAATTCAAAATAAGTCAGGAGAATGTCCAGTAAATCGTTGGAAGTGACGCAGTAAACACTTCTATTTCGGTTAGAGAAATTTTGATTCATTCAAAAGCAGGAATATTGGGAGTCGTACAAGTTGAAACCAAGGACTGTAGAAGGACTACTTTTCACCCCTTGAAAGTCATCAAGTCATCGTGTTCGCCGTGGTGTAGTGGGTAGAGTGCGACGCTCACACGCCGAAGGGTCTAGGTTTGACTCCCAGCTCAACACCAATTTTTTGAATATTTCACGGCACCACCTCTTTCGAGCTGCTGACAACACTCAAAGAGTAATAACTGTCTAAGAAAGCATCTCAAAACTCGCCGTTCGGAGTCGGCAAAAAACTGTAAGTCCCTTCTACTTGTGAGAGAACAATAGCGCGCACAACACGAGCAGTTGATGAGCAAGCTAGGCCCTGGTCCCCCTTTGGACTGTAGCGCCAACAATTATTATAAGTTCATTGGCAATCCCATTTCGCATGATCACATGGTGTTCCAGGACCCAGAGAAGTATTGCCGAATTAAGACTGCCGAACTGGAAGACTTGAATTTCTGTGCTTTATGTTGGAAGTGGTCAGAGGATGGGCACCGCCATAAGCGGAGCTTGACTGGCCCTACAGACGAAGATAATTCAGCCTTTCCACCTTAGTTCGTGGCCATTATGATAACACACGTTTCTGTAGTTGGAAGAACGACGCAAAAACACCTGAAGAGGTGTAAAAGGTAACACTGTAGTTTTCAATGAAGGCCCTAGTTCCAGATCCCTCCAAGTTCTTGGAGCCCTTCGTGAAAATCGGAGTACATTTCCTTCCCGGCCCAGTTTCTGGTCAGCGCTGGTCCTGGACACAGTCAAACTCGCCTTTGTATGAGTGGCACAGCTTAATTACTCGTGTTCCCGTAGCATGTCCATAAGATAAGTGCCATAGTAGATGCGTTGCGCCAGGTCATCAAAGCTCCCGTGCGTGTTAAACAAACGATGATTCCATTTTCGCCGGGAGATGTCGCTGATTCTGCATGATGTGGATGTTATGGGAAAGGAAGGAAGGAAGGCAACGCCCCTGATCTTGGACGCCATGCGTATAGTCAAGCGTCTTCGGATTCAATGCTTAAGACGGCTTGGCCTTATAGAGCGTATTGACAGCCTGAAAAGTCTTTGAATCCAACCCATTTAGATGACGCAACAGAGAATAGCCAAGTCTGTGATAGCGCACACAAATGAAGCAGGACTGCAACCAGCTTGGAGTGCGAAATCGATGGCAGCTGGCGAGAGATTGTGCTGATTGGAGAGACCAGTTGGATGAGGTAATGGTCCACCCCGCACTGTACCGCCACACAAAAAAGAAAAAGAAATCTATGTCATGAATCACAGACAATTGTTTTGTCTGCAAAACGAGTTTTACAGAGGCGCCGTCGGCCTTCAATTTTTGTTACAAGTCGAAACGATTTATTAAATACACAGTGCCCCCTTCGGTAGATAAAAGGACACTCTTTATTGCGTCCCTAAACGAAGTCCGTTTACACCCTCAGCTCATGGTCCCATGTGCTTCCTTCAGTTTTGAATAATTGGTTGTCCCGAAGGCCCAGAATATCCTCAATCAACCTGTCAAGCAATTTGAAGTCATCATCAAAGGAGTCTCGCTTTTCTCGGTTTAACTTGCCTTACTCAATGAACTTTGAAAACTCTTTATCTTCATCACCTTCACCTTTCATTTCCAAATGGATTGGTGATAGTCCTCGAAAGTAACCCACTCCTCCCACTTTCCGAGCATCACTCATCATATTCTCATTAGCCGGCATTTCCTTTGCGGTTATTTCGTAACACCACCTAAGAGTTCCAATCAAGTGGGCTCAATCAAACCCACTCCAGTCGGCCCTCGGGTGCTGCCTAACAGCCCCTATTCTGGGGCCCATCATACATGCTTGGGATACTTCCTGTAATCACACCCGCTTCACCTAATCAAACAAAACCACTCAATGAAACCGCATCCTTGAGCCCTCTCTCATTAATTAACTCAATGAATTCGCTTTGCAGCAATCTTTCCCGCCCACGGCCCTCCCACTTTCCCTCAATCGCTTTCATGTATCGATGCATGCGGGGCGGGTGGAGCGGAAGGGGAAGCTAGTTTTCGGAGGGTAATTCCCTCCGGAGTGCTATTTGTTGGCTTAGAAAATCATCGCTTCGGGTAATAATCAATCAGAGTCCGGGAAGGGTTGCGTCCCGTGTGCGGCGATTGGCCGGACAAGTGTTTGCCGAGCTGTCGCAGATGGCGCGCCCATCGCCGGCGCTCGTGTTTGAAGCCAAAACTTTCCTTTCGTTTCCCACCGAAGCAGAAAACTTTCGCTCCTGAATAATTAAGCACCCGTTTGAAGGGAAGGCCACAGCCACAGCCACCGTCACTGCCGCTGGCTACCGGCTAACTTCTGCTTACTTCAGGCTGGGACTCTGCTGTCTGTGCGGCCTAATGAAAATCCCCAATGAAATTTAATTATCCCTTGGGCTGATTACTTTCTGCCCGCGTGCGGCTGCTGTCGTCCTTTTTCGGTATTCATTAGTCCGGCTACGGGTTGAATTTTCATAAAACTTTCAGGGAGCACTTCAATCTCCCTATCGCGTTTGCGGATAACGATTGCGCTGCTCGCGAGTGTAAATACCGTCATCAGGGGTCACTAGGGTGTGAGTGGCGAGCGCTAGCTGGCTGTGTTTGATCCTCGAAGGTTAACCGCGAAATTAGGCAGACTGGCCGACACCGGAGTCGGGGCTCTGAAGTTGGCCACAGGAGGGGGCGCATAGTTTGGGAGGGCTGCAGACGGCTGCGTTGGACAATTTAATGTTGGCCCTAATTCTGCGACTAGATGGGCCAGGTTGGCTACTCGGTCAGCCGTCAAATGGGATTGTTCGACCTCTCAATTAAAAGCAAAGTTTACTTTGATTATGCTGGCAGCGAACGTCCAGCGTTTGCTCGGTGGATTGCATCGGACGGTTACCTTGCCAGTTGACACGGAGTCCTTAATGGATTTTTGCTGTCACTGCCAGACTGCCGCTAGTCCCTGGAACGGGAATGGAATTTGTGTTAGAACAACTGCGGGAATGGACGCCGACTTTCGATGGTTGGCAGGAGCTGCCCAAAACATGCTGGTCAGAAAAGTTCCTGGTGGTTTGCCACTGTCAAAATATTACCGCGGTGACGCCCGCAAGGTTCAGTGGTTTCAGGGCGCAGGTACGATCTAACTTTGTGCAACGGTTTGAAATAAGTCAAACCACAATGGAAGGTTTAAATTGGAAAGAATGAACTTTAAAGAGTAGCCGCGTCAAACGCAGACGTCGGCTTGACAACGAAGTCGCCAGAAAGCACCAAAATGTGTACAAATGTGTGAAATCCCTGCATCAAGTCTGTATTCAATTTAAAATAGGCGAACATAATTTTATATTTGGCTGGAAAACAATTTTTGTATCTGAAATTATTAAACATAGACCGCAACAGGTTGCCAGATCTTACCAGCAATCAAAGGTAAATTTAATGGCTCTAGAGCCATGAGGGAAACTGCAGCTGATGTGTTATGACAGCCTCTTGAAGAAAATCCTTCCTTTAAGACGAATGGAAGCACACTTGAGGCTGTGGTTTATCTAAACTCGTGAATTAGTTTCCTTTTTGCCCTCTCTGTCATTTCAGACGAACGCTATAGATCCTGATCAATGTTTTCTCGGGTCGGAGGAGTTTACAATAGATTCGATATAGACGCAAGAAGTTCAAAACTCTTTGCCTGGTTCACTTATCTTAAAGCCGGATAGGAACGCGTGTTGTGAGGTATACTAGGTCATGTCTAAATGACATTGCTCACAAACTGTGTAGTGTGATGATGTAGAATTTTTGCTGCTGCTTCTGCTAAATATCTATAGAGTAATAATGAATGCTTGGTTCTCGGGATTGAAGTATAGGCGCCACTAAGGAAGGAAGTGGCGAAGCCGTTAGCCAACATTCAAATGTTGCCTGCCAGATTTTTATGACAAGTTACAGTGCTTCAAGAGACGATACTTTTGCGATTTTTAAAACAAAGGAAAAAACAAAATTTCTTGTATTGATTCAACACTGCTTTTTGATGTGAAAAAACACAGTGTGAGCTCTGCAGTGACTTGTAAAGTGTTATAGGGACTCTGCTTCATTAAAAAACAAATATTTGCTGACTTTTAACTTGGCCTTACAGACTCCAACGATGGGGAACGTTTCGGAAGGCCACTTGAGGTAGAAAGTAACAAGATCGTTTTGGTAAGCCGCAAAGTGAAATTGCGGGAGATAGCTGTAGCACCTTAAAGAAGAAGCCAGTGTGTATCCCATTTTACATGACCATTTGTCCATGAGAAAGCTGAAATGATTGCCGCGTTTGCTCACAATGGACCAAAGATAAGAACGTATCTATGATTCTGAGAGTTCTTTGGAAGTCTTTCGCCAGAAAATCGGCAGTCAGAGAAGTGGAAAACAGCAGTCAGAGGAGTGGACACCATCCAGTCAACTACGCCCAAAGCTTCCAAAAACACGCAGGTCGACTGGCAAGGTTATGGTATCCGTATTTTGGGATGCGCACATAATTTTATTCATCGCCTATGTTGAGAAAGGCATAAGGATCACCAGCAAATACTACTTGGCATTCATATGAGCTTTGATGACTGCAGCTGTTTAGTAACTTATTCCCTCTCAAAAACTTTTCCAAACATTTTTTAATTCAATTATGTCGGATATTTACAGCAGACATATGAGACTATACAATGACCAGACAGTAAAATCACGCGACAGAATGGAACAGACGAAAAGACAACCAGACTACACAACAAACAATAACACAACATACAAACATACGAGCATGAGTTAATAAACGCGTTTCCGTTTATTATAAAAAAACAATATTTATTCGTCCAGTTTACTTATTCAACTAAATCATTACAATAATTCTGTGCCAATAAGTTAAAAGAGCTTAAGTCGACATAAGCGAAAATCGTGTTTTTAATATCACATATTTCCCATTTTGTTGATCTTTCATTTGATGTGGGTCCCGTTACTCTATGACAAAAAATAGCCGTTAAATTTTAAAAATAACAAAGTAGCTTATACTTGAATGGACAAAAAGTGCATTTACACAGCAGCTTATGTCTATCTTGAGCACAAATTCATCTAAACTTCCAAAAAATTAGTATATTGAACTGGCTTAAGTCCTGATATAAGCCTTTATTACTTTTGAAAATCAGCAGAAATGATAGCCTATATCGACATATGCTACTTTAAACGCAAGTAAATTGGATTATTTAATAGCTTATGTTGTTGTAAGTCGTTTTAAAAAAAAGTGATTTTGAACCACACTCAATTTTATGAAACAGCTTAAGTCAACATAAGCTATTTTACTAATTTAATTGGCTGCAAAACGTATATCTTAAGGCGACCTAAGCTTTATTTATTCTTTCTGTGGTTATTTTTCAACAAAAACAAAATATACAATTAAAGGATATTATTGTGTTCTGAAAAAAAAATTGTTTGTCTAGCACCAGTGGTTTCAAAGTAATCACCGAAAATATTTTAAAAACTAGATCACAAAACTTAATTTGATCAAGCTGAAAAATGATGAAATTCGACTTAAGCTCTTTCAACTTATTGCCTCAGAATTATCTTAACACTATACCTTCAGACGCTACGTGCATATTGCCGTTTTGCAGAATTCGGCAACTCAGTCGATACTTTGTATTATCACTGTGAATTAAAAAGCTCATATTGTGAATATTTTACAATTGACAGCCAAAAATCAAATGTCATTTTGGTTTTGAAACTATTTGTTTTGGGTTTAAAAACGAAAAAGGTCAGTAAACTAATTAAAGTTGGTTTTATTATAAAAAAATTGATTCAATTGCTTTGTGGTTGGACGATTCGGACGATAGCGGCTTTCTGTAAATAGCTCGCAAGAGGAGACATTTAAGGGATACTTGGAACCCATTCGAGTTAGATGACAAACTGTCAGTACGATAATTACTCTGTTTGTATATAAATAATAATTTATTTTTTGCAGTTTTTTGATTTATGTCCGCCTGTCCAAGCGGACATTCGAGGACTTGCTTGATAAAATTGAGCCCAACATGAGTCAAATAAAGAGGAAAACTGCAATCCCCAACATCATCAAACTTGCGACAACTTTACGGTTTTGTGCTCAAGGCTCATATCAAGTCGTAGCAGTTTTAGTTTAATTATTCTGTTTTTTTTTTTTTTTTATGACCTCTATGTTTGGTGCCGTCCGGTATGCAACCCAATCGTCGGCGAACGCGATCAAGTTGCGCATGGAGCCAATCAGTTCGCTGGTGAAAATAGCGAAAAGGATTGGTGAGTTTACTGCACCCTGCTGGAGTTTTTTATTTGGAAAACATTTGTGGAAACTTTATTGCCACTCTTGACAACAAAACTCCTACCTGTTACCATATTGAAGATCGTGTAAAGCAGCGGTTTGCTTATACCCATCCTCGTCAACTTAAAAAAGAGGCCTTCTAGCCATACGGTGTCGAATGCCTTTTCCAAGTCAACGAGACAGGCCCCGGTGCACTGGGTTTTGTGGTTGTTCCACTGAATGTCCGAAACCAATTTTGACGCGGCATGTACGGTATCATGCCTCGCCCTAAATCCAAACTGGTTATTCGGTATAATTTTGTTGTCCTCAGTCCACTGGATCAGGACTCTATTGACAATCTTCTCGAAAACCTTGCTTATGCAAGGTAGGAGACTTATCGACCGAAGATTTTTCGGAAGCGAGGAATCTTTGTCCCTTTTGGGGATGGGTTGCACTACTGCCGTCTTCCAATGCGCTGGGTAATGTGCATTACTCAGTGCATTGTTGAACAGTATTGTGTATATTTCCACCGCCTCGTCAGGGAGATGGCGCAGCACTATATTCGGTATCCCGTCTATACCAGTCGACTTTTTGTTCTTCAAGCCGTTGAAGATGTGTTTGAGTTCCTCCTTCGAAATGAGGATGGCATTGGAGCCATCTTGGGCGATGGCATTGGTTGCCTGATTTTCGTCATCGAATCTGGTAAATCCAGGATTCTCAGAACGCCACTGCTGTATCTCATTTCGAAGGTAGACGTGGTTCAGCAGGGCTCTGTTCTCCAGGTCGTGGTTCGGCCTACAGGACTCGTTGACCGTGTACACTTCCTGAAAAACAGCTCCTATTGCCTCCACCTTCTCTTGAGCATCCTCAACAATGAAGAACTCATTGTCAAGCACGACCTCATCCGGATCTATGCCAACCGAAGTCAGTATATTTATATTGTCGGTTGTCCTGTCAAGTCGAACAGCCTCCAATACCTTTTCTTTGTGTACTCCTCAATGGATTTGCAGCTCTCTTTTATTTGCAACATGACGTCCTTCATGTTGTTATGAAATGCTTCTTGATTTAGAACTTGGGTTTTTAGTAAATCCATTTTATCATCGTTTACTGGAATGATTTTCACACTCCGTTTCAAAATTGTAATTATCATTTTCTTTCAAAACATTTAATTCTTCAGTTTGGCTGGTCTCCGGCTATATGACGTCCCCTGTACCGAATTCAACTTCAGGTGGATCTACTGTTGTACCTATTTCTAGTAAGGACACGATGCTTTCTTCTAAGGGCGTGAACAAATACATTCTATTTGGGTCTCCTCCAGTGGACTTCAACTCAAGCCTATTTTCAGATTTTTTCTTTTTAATTGTACTTTTTAGGTTAGTCGAAGCCTTAGAAGAAAAGTAATAAAGTATTAACTAGAAAGTATTAGGTCAAGGGGGGGGTAATTGTGAACAGGCGTAATTGTAAACGCACTTAGTTATTCAACAATCAGTTTTACATCTAGGCTTGCAGTGTCTTTATTTGAAAATATGATTTATTTCCATTATGCTGACCCGTGCCAGACGCAATCCGTAAATAGCGTAGTTGTATTCTCATCGTCAACCTGAAACGTTTTTTTTTTTCTGTGTTTTTAAGACTTTTGGTGTTGAGTGAAATCGTTTAAAAACTTAAAAGAAGTGATCAAAGCAAGCATCTGTTTTGTTCATAATAATGTTAGATACAAATGCGAATGCGTGAATATTTTTTGTAACAAATTTTAAAAATTATTGAGTGTTTACAATTATACAATGTTGTTTTATGTCATGAATAAAAGTGAAAATCGAAATGGAGTAAAAGTAAACACTTTGGGGTAACTGTAAACGTGTGTTTTAAATTAACTCAGCCTTAATTTAATATAACTTTATTTCAAAAAGATGCCACGTATATATAAACGCAAAACGAAACTTCCATCTTATACATCGGAAGACATCTTACATGCAGTGGAGGATGTCTGCAACAAAACTAAGACATACCATCAAGCCGAGGAAACATATGGGGTGCCAAAGTCGGTTACATTTAATCGTATTGGTGACAGAAAAAATGCTCCTACCATTAGTTAGTTAGTTAGTTTGACTTTTATTTTCAATAAATGTTTTACAATGTAAAGTTCAACCTAAGTCATTTATGGTTTGGTCTATGGCCGTCTACCAGGTTGACAAAATACATACATACGTTTAACATTAAAAATCTCCATCTATGATACGTTTTCTATAACAAAGTGCTGCTACTGAATAATCGTATAAGGCCTTCCATCCCTTTTCTCCATTTAAGATGCACGTTACTTCATATTCGTCTAAATCAAGTTTTTCGAAAATTGCTAGTCGAAATTCATTTAGAATCGAACAAACACCAATAAAATGTAAGATGTCTTCTCTTTTCCTCATGTTACATAGGTTACAAAGAATTGGTAAATCTGGTCTGTGGGGGATAATGTTTAACTGAACGAGTTCTCCTCTCAGTTAAAAAATTGTGCTTATTTTTTCGATTGAGTGACTGTCAAGGAAGTATGTTTTTTCATTTAAAAAATGATTTAGTTTGCTGTAGTAGTTCCTAAACAGTGAAGATTCAGCTTCTTCGACATATTTGTCATATGTGTGTCTACCAAAATTCTCCAAAACAGAGTTAAATTTTTTTCCTAAAAGATGAGGAGGCTCGTCCGCCTCAATAGTCAGATTTAGACCGCATTCAGAAGCTGTTTTTTTCCATTCCTCGCAAATGTATCCGTTTGTTCTAGTTATACTTCTTAAAACTACATTTGGTAAACTACATTCGCTCATCGCTAGTATTTTTAAAATATAGTTGAAGTACATTTTGAGGGTATACAAGAGACACGGAGGGGTTCCCGTTTCAATATGTAGCATATAGTGGTGGGGTATTTTTTGGTAACCGAAAGATCTTCTTCAAAAAGTAGCGAACGAATTTTTCCACAGCATCATAGCCTTTTTAGCTCCATACATAGGCTCTGTAGAGCATTATAGATATAGATTATAGATAGAGCTTATAGATAGAGCTTCACTTTATATGGCCTAGCAATCTTAAGCGTGCAGCAGTTAATTGTTGAGAGTTCCTTCATGAACCTTCTTCTTAAGGAAAATGAATGAAAACGTAGTGTGAATAGCTTTCCTCACGATAAGACATAGTGTTTCAATAATGGCCGAAACTCTAGGCAATGCAGCCACGGACATAAGGGGGCTCCACCATAGTCGAATATGGATTTCTTGTTAGTAGGGCTCCCATATATCCCGGGATTTATTGAGTGATGTGATAAGGTGTTATCTCCCGTTTGTTTCGTGTGTGTGAGAAAATAAAGTTTGTATACTCATTCGCCTATTTTGGCAAGAATGGTTCTATGATAGAATACATCACTCAATAAGTCCCGGGACTGACAAACAGGAGGCGTCACTTGCAAAAAAATCCATATCATTTTTAGGAAGTACAAACATACAAATGATACCTGTCAAATTTTTATGACAATCTAGCATTTCCATATATATCTTATACAACTATTTATCTTTGGCCTCAAAATAGGCTTCAGTTTCGTCGATCGCCTCCTCAGTAGAGTCATATTTTTTTCCGGTAAGCATCTTTTTGAGGTCTCAATATTTAGCATATAGATCGGGATATTTTTTGGTAACTGAACGATCTTCTTCAAAAAGTAGCGAAGGAAATTTTAAACAGCATCATAGCCATTGTGACCCCATACTTGAGCTCCGTAGAGCATTATAGAAGCTGCGGTTGAGTGGAATAAATTTTGTATTGTACTTTTTCTCTATTATCTTTTCATTCACGCCACTCTATTATTTTTATTCCAATCAATTATGCTGTCAAGATCGATATTTGTTGAACTTAAAATACGAATGTTGCCTTTTATATTTCGGGATTGGGCAACCCTAGTGTTGAAAGCTGCCAACTGCCAGCTCTATCGTATAGTTTGACATTTTTGAGGTTATAGGTACTCAGAATGTTTTGACATAAGAGCGCTATTTGTGTTGTTTACAGTAACTTACAAGATTAATCTCGCCCAAAAAATGGAATTAAATCGTCAAAATTTTCGTGCGATTAATTTTTACAGCTTTTGACGTGAATTAACTCAACAATAGAGCATCGATGAACTTAATTCAATTTTTGGCGATGAACCTCCATCAACGACCAGTGTTTATCGATGGTATGATGAATTCAACCGAGGGCGTAGTTCACTCCAAGACGAATTTCGTGAAGGTCGTCCAAAATCAGTTGTTGTTCCGGAAACCTTTGATGCTGTGCGCCAACTGATATTGGAAGATCGTCATGTAACCTATCGTGAGATTGAAACAGTCTTAGACATTAGTGGGACCAGCATACATTCAATATTGCATGAACATTTGACCGTCAAAAAATTTGTTCGCATTGAATCCCACACAATTTGTCCATCACTCAAAAAAAGGCTCGAGTCGATTGGTCGAAAGAAATGCTCCAAAAATACGATCGCTGTACTTCGAAACACATCTATAACATCTTGACAAGTGATGACTCGTAGATTTACGCGTATGAGCCCTAAAATAAACAAACTGTATGGTCAAAACGATCCAAATCCAACAGAAGTTGATCGCGCACGAAGCACTTCCAGGCAAATGGTCGGCTGTTTCTTCGGAAAAACTGGACATGTCGTAACCGTACCACTAGAACAATGCAAAACAGTCAATGCTGAGTGGTACACAACCATTTGTTTACCAATTGTCATCCAAGAAATCAGGAAAACCAACCGCCGAAGACGGATCGCTCTTCACCACGACAATGCGAGCTCTCACACATCGTCCCAAACAACTGAATTGTGTGCACTCAAAACATCGATTTGATGAGTCATCCGCCGTATAGTCCTGACTTGGCACTGAATGACTTCTTTTTATTCCCGTACGTAAAAAATAAAATGAGTAGTCAAAGTTTTTCGACACCTGAAGGAGCGGTTGATTCGTTCAGAATGCATGCTTTGGAGATACCTCAATCAGAGTGTCAAAAGTGCTTCGACAATTGGTTCAAACGCATGCAAAAGTGTATAGATCTCAATGGGGAATATTTTGAAAAACAATAAAGCTATTTACGATGATGAATATTTGTTTTTGTTCTCTAATCCCGAAGTATATAAGGCAACCTTCGTAGTACTGACATTATTTCACAGTCAGAATGTATACGTTTTAGACTTTATCGTCTTAAATGAAATGCTATTAAAACGAGTAATATGCAGCAGTAAAGGATAGAAATTGGACTTTTAAATTCCTAAACAAATTATTTTTCAAAATTAAATTCAATTTTAGAATACTTTTTTTAATGTTTTTAAAATTTTTCTCGTTAAAAGCTCTGTTCTCTGATGACAGCACACTCAGCTTTTCAAATTCGTTCCTCGGCTCTCGTCCCACTTCTTCGGCCATTGACTTGGAACGGCAGCGTTTGTTATAATATAATTGTTGGTGCGACAGTCCGCAGGGGGACCAGGGCCTAGCTTGCTCATGAACTACTCGTGTTGTGCCCGCTACTGTTCTCTCATGAGTAGAAGGCACCCACCGTTTTTTGCCGACTCCGAACGGCTAAGTTTGAGAAGATTTTTTATACAGTTATTACTCTTTGAGTGTTGGTCGAAGCTCAAAAGTGGTGGTGCCGTGAAAAATTCGAGAAGTTCAGCCGGGAATCGAACCCACTACGCACTCTACCCACTACGCCCCGGCGGTCACTGGCAGCGTATGTTAAGCTCATTAAATTCCGATCTTGACAGCATAATTGAGTGGAGTAAAATAATAGAGTGTAGTTTAATGCTTCCAAAACTCAGTGGTGTCTATTGTCACTTAAGCGTTCTCAAAGTAACCAGCCATTATCTATGAATGGCTTCTGCGTTGTTTAAACCGAACGACTTTTTATCCTCGGTATATGTTGCAACTCAACACTAAGTTGGAACGATTACATATTCGAGATCGCTAAAAATGCAGCGAAATGTTTAGGTTTCTTTAAGCGATGTAGGAAATATTTCACCTCTTGTGACCTGGCAACAGAAGAGGGCACCCGTTCGCCCTTAAACCCAGTTTCGGGCGTACAGTGCAGTTAAGAGACACGAATATGGAATGATCTTTCCAGCCCAAGTTCCCCTTCTCCCCCTTTGAACAAAGAACGAAAAAAACAAATGGAACAAGAAGCTGTATTACATCGAAAGAAAGAACGCATTAAGAAGAAGCTTCTTAAGCAGAATCAACCTAGAGGGAATTCAAAAGGGGAAATATACACAGACAAAGATCTTCGAGAGCTAAACAAACCTGCAATAATTGGTTTGAAGAACAAATAAGCGATATTGAGGATGATAATCTGAAGAATATAGGCTGTGATTCTTGCCCTTCGTGGTTTCACCTCAAATACACATCCTTGAAAGAACTAACTTATACAGAAGCATCAAAAGCAGATTTTACATGCGAGTATTGTGCACTTTAAAGTTCTTTAGTTAGAATCTAACTTTAAACTCACGTCTAAAGTTACTATTTTTTGTCTAGTTATCTATTTAAGCTCTTTACAGACCACTAGAAGTAATAAAGTATTATAGACAAATATTTTACATTGAAATAAAGTATCATATGTTCAGTAAATATGTTTTCTTTCATTGACTGATTGGACCTGGCCAACCACTAGAATTTTTCTGGCCGATCGCTAAAATTTAGTGGCCGACCACTAGCGCAATGTAACTTTTTTCTTTAATTTAATACTATCCAGAAAACGGTGAGGGTTGAATTAAAAACTATTTCTTGTTTCCATTAATATTTGTTTCAATATTTAATAGAATTTATTCAAAAAATATAAATATAAATACTTTCGAAACTGGAGCTATACGAAGTGGAAAAAAAAGTTTTAGTGGCTGACCAGTAGTGCCTTTACCCTATCTTGTTCATTCGGGTTTCGGAACCTTTGACAAAATACATGTTATCTTTCTGCTCTATATCTGCTCTATAGAATGGCTCTAAACTAGCTCATAAGCTCGCCCTAGCAGGGCGCACTTTTTCTACTGCCCCCGTCGTGGCTGTTTTGTAGTCCGGCTATTATGCACTTGTCAGCACATGTTGGCAAAATACAATCACGCAATTGATCGATTGACGGCATCAACTAAATGTCCTCTCTTCATTCCTCGTAACTTCTGCCTTTCGCGACGCTACCAATCATCATTCGCACATGCTTCCGCTGCATCATTAACACACGCCATTAAGCAGTTTCCGTACACTTCCACAGAACTATCCCCACAACCATCCCCGCACTCTCTCGGACAGCTATTATATTCTCCACCCCCGAGCGGAGTGATTTTCCAATTATCCCCAGTAAACAAGAAACAATTAAGTCCCGCGAGCTTCATCTTATCTCACTCTTCCTCGGGCGCTTGGCGACTGGCGGCGAACAAGGTAATCGCGAAATATGCGCCTCACCGCACATCCATTTAATTGAATGCATAATTGTAATTTAATTCGCCGTCATTTTCCAATTTGCCGACTCGACACGGTGACACCTATCGCCCTGCAGGGTCCTTAATGAAATTATCTCCTCGCCGCAGCAGGCACGCATCGTCGCGCCGTATTGCGTGTGTCACCCAAGGTCTCGACTAAATTATCTGAAAGCGAACTTTGATTATCACGTTAACGACGCTCCTCCGTGGTCCAACTCGAAATCAGTTCCAGCCCCGTGAACAATGTGATGCAACCGCTTTTCAAGCGGTTCGAGGCCTCGCTGCGTCTTTGGCAAAACTTTCCCCTTTGATTGCGGAAAATTAAAGTTACACCCGTTTGCCCGTCGTCGCATTCATTTTGCGGTTTTTGTGCTCATCTTCAACCCCTTGCCCGGGGCGGAGGTGGGGCGCAGCGCGTTGTCGTCATCCTCGTCATTATTGCGGCTATGACACGCTGAACGATGGGAATCTGTGTGCCGCCCAGGCGTTGTGGCTGGAGAAGAGAAAAAAGTTATTTTATTTGGAATTATAAAAGTTTTTCAATTAACTGATTCGAATTACTTTGTGGCTGGGTGCTGGGTGTAATTAGTATGACTGGCACAAAAGGATCGAAACGGGGGCAGATGGGGGTGCGCAAATGCGAACGGCTTGTGGGCAGGGCCGGAAAGGAAGTCATTCTTCGTCGTCAATGTCGAACGAAACCGGAACGAGGGAACTTTGCGCCGAAGTTGAAATAAATGAAGAACTGCAAATCGGATTATGCTATGCAGAAGGAAAGTTTTCGTCCTTGAGCTGGCTGGCTGGGCGGTTGCTTGAAAAGAAACAAAGGTTGGAATGGTGGCCACATTTCATCATTTCAGCCTGGCGACTTTTGTTTCAGTGCCGGCCGAAAGAACGCTGTGTAGCTGGGTCGCTCACATGCAAGGACACAAAATGGCTCATTGGATCTGAGATCAAATGTTGCTGCTGCTGTGCCGACGGGTATTTCAATAAGGGACGCGGCAGACTGGAAATCGGCAGCAACGCTGGCGGTGCTCTTCTGCCGATTTCATCCGCTAAGCTTTCACATCGGGCGACGGAATCGAATTTTTGGCCGCAGGCAGTCTATTCCATTGAAATTGGATCAACTTCGTCGTCGGCGGTGTGTTCGTTTTTTTGCGGTTAATTTCGAGCGTTTTTTTCATTTTCAATTTTTGTGCAAAGAACCCGGTGAGCCACAAAGGCTCAGTCGCCGGGTGAGGGTGTCGTGGCAGTGGGCTGACTGTGCGACGTGTGGGTGGGTGTATGTGTATCGCCGGGAACAGGCGGCGGATTCAATTGACTTTGACAAATAATCGCGTGCGCGGGGCGGCTATGTCAATATGCAAGTCGGCCTGCGGAATGCCCAACCTAAGCCGGGAAAGGATTTTGCGGCTTTGTACTCGTATCACGATTGGTTGGGTAAATATTTATGCGGTCTGTTGTGCTGTTTGTCGTGGGTAAATGTTTGCTCTTATTGTTGGTCGAATGTGCTTACCGCGACTGAGTAGGTTATTATAAGGATTTAAGTGCCTTGTGCACAAGATGTTTGATCATCGGCTTACTTGGGTTTCCCACACAGATATGTTGCGATAAGGACTTGTTACAAATTACACTAAATGCGAGGGAGAAGATTAAAGCGGAAGGCTGCTGCATAATTCATAAGCGCCGAGTGAATGACATAAATGACGAAAGGATTTTTCATGTGTGCTTAGGGATATTTCTAGCGAATCTTGTTTGATTGGAATGGTAGTTGATACCCATACTCTTTAAAACATCAAACAGTAAAGTCGGCTGTTTCCTTTATTCGTTTTGTAAGGAGAATGCAAGATAATTTTTTGTATTGTGATTAGTTAACACAAAAATAATCCTTTATGCTTCTTTTATGCACACATGCAGTTTCCGGTAGTTTATTTAATTGGTTAGCAAGGTATAACGGTGTGAAGTATCTTGAAGAGCGCCAAGATACAAATATCTCGATAGGGAACATATGTTGTGAACGAGCCATTATTTTTTTGGTGTTTGTTTGCTATGACATCTGTGAAAAATATTTAGTATATATCAAGTTATTGAACAGACAGCATTCTGTTTTTGCGTCGTGTTAAATATGTTCAATTTTGTACCAGAAAATGATGATTTGCGGAAAGCATTAATTTTTTGTTTTCATTTGAAGAAAAGTGCTGCAGAGTCGCATCGAGTGGTTGTTGAGGCGTATGGTGATCATGCTCTATCAGAAGCAACATACAAAACATGGTTTCAACGGTTCAAAAATAATGATTTTGATGTAAGAAATGAAGAACCTGGAAGACCACCAGAAAAGTTTGAAGACGCCGAATTGCAAACGATATTGAATGGAGATGACACTTTGAGTCAAAAGCAAGTGTCACATGAATTGAATGAAAGACAGATGGAAAAGCGATAAAACGCTTGTGAAATTTTGCTTCAAAGACACGAAAGAAAATCGGTGTTGCATCGGATTGTTACTGGCGATGAAAAGTGGATTTATTTTAAGAATAATAATAATTATTGGCACTACAGTCCAAAAAAGTCCAGGGCCTAGCTGGCTCATTAAGTACTCGTGTTGTGCGCGCTACCAAGAATGATAAAAAAAGAGATTGCGCAATAGAGTGTTAAATTTTCTTTCGTTCTGCGCAGCTTACGTTACGCGAGACTTCTGGTTTCACAGCTCTTTGTTATTGTTTAATATCTTCATACAAATTGATGCAGGAAAAGTTGTTAGTTTTATAATATTATTGTTTTATAATATTATTCACGTTTTAAGAACTTTTTAACGTAAAATAAGTTTTAAGTGTATATCCAATGGAGTTAATTTAACTATCCAATTACTTTCCGAGCTATTAAGTCAAGCATTTTGCATGCAGAGTGGAAAAAAACTTTCACTGAGTTTCGTAAAGCAATAATCATAATTGTGTTAAGTTTTAGAATTCCCATTTATAAATCAATTTAACTAAATTTTATTATTGCATGTTTTATTTCCAAAAGGGTAATATAACAACAAAAGTTATGAAAATAAAAAACTAGATTTAAATTTTGAACTAGTGGACAATTTTATTATATTTTCTTTTTTTTCTGAATTGAAACTTTGTAATTTCTTTGTTAAGTTTCCTTATCCTAATATACATTCGTGCTATAAAATAAAGTTTTATTTTTATTTTCTCCCCACAGTTCACATTTTTGGTCAATTCCAAATGTGTCCTAAAATATTCGGGGGAAATCAAGAGGTCATCCCCATTCACACTTTCGAAAATTTCTTCGAGTTGCTTTATCTGAACCATTAGTGCAGATGTGGGTTTATCCTGGCCTCCTTCGTTGAGATAGTTAACTTACGTAAAAGTCGTATCCTTATTTTGAAGAACACATGTGTCGGAAATTTCGTCCCCCAACTTAAAGCCAAGTTTTCAAGCCCATCGTGAGCTGAAGATTCCAATTCGTTGTCCACCTGGCTGTAGACATCAGTGCTTGGAGGATTAATAGTTATACTCTTAAGTATCGTACCTTAAAGTTAAAAGAATATTAACATATTTATATATTTCAGATATGTATGTAGATAAAACATAACTTGTGAGAGTACATTCGGAAACCAAGTCAGGCGTGTCATCCGAAGCAACTGTTTGGTCACCTAAATGACCTAAGCTGGCGGCCCTTGTTATTGCCTGAGCTGTAGTGTGAGAAAAAAGTTTTGTAGCCATTTTTACTTTTCTTCCAGCTCCAATAACGTTTAAATGGCCTGCCGATATCTTATGGGTGTTTGACAATTCAAACTCGGTGCACGTTAGAAGCGTAATGATTATGTTTTTTTTACTTCCTTTTAATTTATTTTAAACCCTTGGCCAATAAAATAATTCCGAAGGAGTTTAATCAAATGTCAATGCCACTGGTTTCTCCGCTAGTAGCTCTGCAATCATTCAATGGATTGCCTTTGATTGCATTCTGATGTCGCGGCATGAAGCAGCGACTATTGCTCTCGGTTGGATTGTTGGAATTGTTCCCGCTTTAACTTATATCTATTATTTTTGCAGAGGCCTGTAATAAAATTGTGACTTAATATGTAAGTAAATAGACAAATCACCTTACCCATTTCAAAAGTAAGATTTTTTCAAAACTATCCGCAGTGAAATGTGCAGTTATCCTTTCTCCTGCATAAGTGAATCCACTGTTTCCGTAGGATGTTGTGTTTTGGAACCGAATAAAACCGTACATTCGGTTTTCCCTTGTTGTTGTTTGCATTGCAGCCAAAGGCAGCACACCTCATTTTCAAAAATGTCTCTTTATTTAATTGTTAATAAACTACAAAATATTTTTCTTTTAATTTTTTTTCAAATAAACGCGCGGAAATCGCAGTCAAACTATCCGTATATAAAAAGTAAACATCCGTTGTCTCAGCTTACGTCATCAAAAAGTGACAGAAGGTGACAGACATGCGCAATGCGTAATCTGTATTTCTATCATTCTTGCGCGCTACTTTTCTCTCACGAGTAGAAGGGACCTACAGATTTTTGCCGACTCCGAACGGCGAGATTTGAGAAGCTTTCTTAGACAGTTATTACTCTTTGAGTGTTGTCAGCAGCTAGAAAGAGGTGAAAAATTCTAAAAATTGGTGTTGAGCTGGGAATCGAACCTAGACCCTTCGGCGTGTAAGCGACGCACTCTACCCACTACGCCACGGCGACCACTTATTTTTATTTTAACGGAAAAAATCATGGGTTAATCTGGGACAACCATCAACATCGACTGCAAAACCAGATCGATTCGGCAAGAAGGCAATGCTGTGTGTTTGGTGGGACCAGAAAGGTGTGCTGTACCATGAGCTCCTATAACCTGGTGAAACCGTTAGAAACCGTTAATACTGATGACTACCGACAGCAAATGATCAATATGAACCATGCATTGATCGAGAAACGACCAGAATGGGCCAGAAGACACGGCAAGGTAATTATGCTCCATGACAATGCGCCTGCACACAAAGCAAAACCGGTTCAGGATACAATCAAAACACTTGGCTGGGAGCAGCTACCTCACCCGCCGTATTCACCAGACTTGACTACTTCCGACTACCATTTGTTTTCATCGATGGGACACGCATTATCTGAACAGCACTTTGATTCCTACGAGGATGGCGAAAATTGGGTGTCTGATTGGCTTTAAAAGATGAACAATTTTATTGGCGTGGTATTCACAAATTGCCATAAAGGCGGTCCAAATGTGTAGAAAACAATGGCCAATACTTTGAATAAAATGTTTTTACTTTCCCATTAATTATTAGTGTTTTATTCTCAAAAAAAAAAAAACTTGTTCATACCGGTAAACCTGGTAAGTGCAGGCTTTTTTCAATATTTTGGTAAAAATCAATGTTACTTACAATTGTTTGGACACGTTGTACTCCAATTTGAAGGTCCAATTTTGCCTTAATTTGTGAATCGAACAGTTTTTCGTTACGAGTTTCTTGTATTTGTCACCTTGTTTGAAGTTTCTTTGTCCCTTTTAGCTCCATAGCACTCACCCAAATATATGAAATGATCGATAACGTTAAGGGATCTCTCTATTTTGACAGGTTCTTCTTTGAGAATTTTTCTTTCTTTGAGAATTCTTATCTCAACTCTTTCCCCTTAAGTAATCATTTTTCCTCGTCCCATTGCTTTATTGAACTCTAAATAAATCTGAATATCTCTTCTGCTAAAAAGTACCAGAAACACTTATCAAACAATTTATATTTTCCAAAATATTGAGGTCGTCTCTATATCAATTTCGCGGTAAAATGAATGAAAATCATTGAATTTTACGCGTGGCAGTAGAACACGACATTATTCATTCCCTAACCCAAATGCACCCTAAGTCGTTCACTCCTTTGACAGACACTCTCGATGTGCGCCTAATGAATCTGGTTCCTGTTCATTCCTTCAAGCGACCTTGCAGACTGATTTCAAAGTCCAATTAAATTGCGAAATGGTTGCGGCAGAACCTCCTGAATCAAATATCCAATTAGTGTGATTATTCGCGTCCGCTGGGTCGGGAGCCAGTTTAAAAGCTGAAAAAATAAACGCACAGTTAGGCATGCAGACGCTGAGAGATAAAAGTTCGGGATCATTGTATCGCAATCAAAAGCAACGATTAGAGCAGCCCGCCGCGCCGCAGCCTATCGATAGCACCGCCGAATATTCATGGGCGCTTCATGAATACTAATCAATCGGAAGGAATAAATATTCCTAAAATAACAGATTTCATGCAAATGAGGTGCGCAGCCGGAGCGGGCAGCAGGAAACGATGAGGCCGCAACGGCGGTTCCGACATCCGTCCTGCTAAACCGAAGATCCTCCTCATGCATATGTATTGCAGTGGGTGGCGCGGCGACCGGTCGCCGGAAGTATACCGAGGGACCCGGTCCAATAAAGTTCTCAGCGTTTGCCTGGAAAAATAAGAAGTTGTCATGAATTAAGTACTCAAAGCGTGAGGGAACCTCTCAGTTTGGAGAAGTTTTTCGTTTTCATTCCGTGACGGGGTGGAGGACGAGGCGAGAAAGTGTTAAAATCGCCCACAGGATTGAAGGCGATGTGCTTGCAGATGGATTTGAAAGGGAAAAGTTTGCCTTTGAGGCGCGTCAAGACCCAAAGCCCACATGCACAACACTAGGATTGAAAAGGGATTTGCATACGAACGACGATTCTCGTCTCGTGGCTGTATCGGTCGCATATTGATTTGGAATTCAAAGGATTGTCGGTGAGGCACGAAGTTGTAAGTGGCAGTTTGCGGAGGTGACAGAAATGAAAAGTGTTTGAAACGAGATTATGATGACGGCAAAGTTTGCACGGGAACAACTGGTTTCTTGACAAAGTTCGCTGAAGTGCCAAATCCGAAAGCCGGGTGATGGAATTGATTGAAATTTTCGCTGAGAGCAGGAGAGGGCGAATTTGGAAATGGCTCCATTGGTGTGTCTGACACACTGGTGAGGACTTTCTACAGGCTGTTTCTCAGCGATAAGAATAGTTCGGTTTGGAGATAGCCCGGGAATGTCTCTCGTCTGAGATGGCTGAAGGAAGGATCGCATGGATGTAACAGTCACTCTTCGAACCATCTCAACATCAAAGCCCATCCAAGGAGTGTTATCTGTGTTTGGCCAGTGGGTTCAGCGGTCATGTAAGAGGCGAATGATTCCATTGATACGATGCTGCACCTTATCACGCGCGTCAGTGATCTGCTTGAGTTCAGATCAGGTACGGCAGTTGATGTTAGAAACAAAAATGGGAAATCAGTTGCCGGAAGTGCGATATTCGAGGGCTGCAATGAAACTGAAGGACAACTGGGGTGAGTCCGAATCATTTGGAGTCCACTGTTAGCTGTCAAAATGTGTATCGTAAAGACATAGGTTGACATTTGATAGATTCAGTGACTTTATTTGCCGCCGTGATGAAAGCTAAGACATTCTTTGCTAAGATGAAAAAAGAGGGGTTAATCGAAGGGTGGTGTATTAGAACGTGTCTCCGGTTCCATCGAACAGCTTTTAATTTTGATGAGATTCTTTAAAACGGGACAAACTCAATAGGATCAATAATTTTATTTTTCGACAGCATACTGTGGAAGCTATGGCTCCTAATACCGCAATCATTAGTGTCTTCATCGGTGACTGCAATTTTAAGAAGGCCAATTCTAATTTTCTGTCGCTATTCTCGACCCAGCTTATAGGCAGCAAGAAGATTAATGCAAAAATTTGAGTCCACACATCTGTTGTAGCACATTGCCGGTGTTGCGAAAACATCGCTGCCGTTCAGGAGTCCTTAGCAAGCGATCAAAATCAGCAATTTTTAATTGATATTGACGTGCGTAGTGATATTTCTTACCAACTTGAAACTGTTCCAATCCGCAATTTAATTTCCTGTGATTAAAACTCCCCGTCCGTAAACAGTTTATCCACTATTGCTTTATGTAAAGAAATCCAAACCAGGACAGCGATTCACCTTACAATGAGTTTGGTGCCCTGTCCGACTCCATCACAAAAATTATATTCCTGTATCCTCGCAATGAAATCGTTATTGCGGGCGATTTACATGAACACAATTATTCCCGGCTTCGACATTAAGGCCAGACAACACCCAAAGGAAGGTATATTGACACCTTTGTTGAGGTAAGTAATTACAGCCAGCTGAGAATGAGCCAGCATGGATACCAGACATTGTAGATCACATCGCCAACACCTTCGAGCTATTTCTCCCATCTCATCCTCAGAAATATTCAGTTGACATATTGCCGCTTTTACGCTCGTCAGACCACTAGGTCGCATCAACCAATTTCTGGTACTTGCCCCTATTATTTAGAAAACAAATCCCTAAATAAACAGCTTGAGAAAACCATCTGGAGCGGTCTAAAGAACTTCTTTAGGGATTTTAACTGGTGACTATGCTTCTTCGATAGTTAGGCAGGGATTCCACCGCTGATATGGTAACAAACAAGAGAGTGAAGAGTATCAAACCATAGACAAAGGCGGGGTATGACTCGAGCTGCAAAGAGGATATCAGGCTGAGAGATATAAACCTTCGGACATTCAAAGCCAATCCTTCTGAGAAAAAATGCATTAATAGGTCGTGTTAAATTCTCTTATAATCAAAAGTCGAGGCAAAAAGTGTTGCATTGTCTCAAGGACAGCAACAGCTTTTGGTCATTCGTAAGAAACGTAAAGAATTTCGCCTCGTCTACAATTCCAACGCTCATTTTCAATTACATTCCAGATGTCAGCTCTTTGGACAAAGAAAATCTGTTAGCTGCACATGTTGCAGCTCAACGCTTCCAACCTGCGCTTTGTCCACGCCTGTAATCGAGAGCATACATGTGTCCATGGGACAGATCCATTTTCGAGCTCCTACAGTTACAAGAGTACTTAAAGATCTAAAAGTGAACAAATCCGCTGGCCCGGATGGTATCTCCCCCGTTCTTCTGAAGAGGTGTTCCTCTACACTGGCAAAACAACTCCGTAAGCTTTTACATTTGTCCTACCCCTTAAGGCTCTTTCCGAATAAGTGGAAAACAGCATTTGACCAGTTCGTCCTTAAAAAGAGAGAACCGCCATCATCCACCTAATACCGACACATAGCACTTACGTCCCTACTTTGCAAAGTCATGGAAACGCTGATAGATCATCAGTTTATGAAATATCTTGAAACCCGGAAGCTTCTTAATGAACGGTAATATGGCATTCGTAGCAACAGGTCCACTGGTGATTTGATGGCTCATCTCCCTGAAAAATGGAAACAATCTTTACACAATGTAGGAGAACGCAATTTTTTTTTTATAATTGAGGCGTGCAAAAGGGGTTGCGAGTACCGGATAAAGACAAAGCACGGGCCGAAGGTATAGAGGAAGAGAGGGAGAGGAGGTAGCCATGCACATTGGTTTTAAATGCATGTGGATTGTAATGTGGAGGAAAAATCGAGCTGGGAAGAGCATTCCAGATTCGTGTTGTGCGGCTAAAGAACGCCTCTCTGAATTCGAATGTACGTCCGAAAGAGGGTTTGAGGGTGAATTTATGGGCATTCCTAGCGAGGCGTGTATGGCGGGTGAATTCTTGAAGGGGAGGAATGCAACTGGCTAATTCATCTGAGAATTTATTTTTAAAATAGCGATAGAAGAGTGACAACGATGCGACATTACGTCGGTGTTCTAAGGAGTCAATCGACTTCGCAATTTTACTGTCACCTATAAGTCTTATCGCTCGCTTTTAAATTCTATCCAGCAGGTGCAGGGAGGTCTAAGAAGCACCTGACCAAATAGGAGCGCTATACTCAAGTTTTGGGCGTATGTAGGCCTTGTATATTGTAGCCAGATCAGAGGGGGTGAAGTACTTCTTTCATCGTTTAAGGAAGCCTAGACATTTCACAGTATTTTTGGCGACCTCAAATATGTGACCGTTCCAACTAATTGTTGGGTTGGGTGCCGTTCATGGATAACGGCTGATTATTTTGTGATCGCTTTAACGACAGTAGACAGCACTGTGTTTTGGAAGCATTAAATTCCACTCTATTCTTATTGCCCTAATCGATTATGCTGTCAAGGTCATTTATTTACATTACATTTTTTACATTTAAGCAATTTAGTGTGCTTAACATACGCTACCGTTCCGAGTCTATGGCCGAAGTCGAGGGACGTGAGCCACGGAACGAATATGAAAAGCTGAGGGTACTGTCATCAGCGAAGGAATGAATAGAATAAGAAGTAGCAGACAAGAGATCATTTATAAAAATGAGGAAGAGTGTCGGAGACAAAACAGAGCCCTGGGGAACACCAGCATTAATATGGTGAATTTTAGACTTAAATCCATCCAAACCGAATTGTATTGAACGATTCGAAAGGTAATTTCTAATCCATTGAAGAAGAGACTTATTGATCCCAAATCACGCATTTTCGACAAGTTATGTCTCCGATACTCTTCCTCACTTTTATAAATGATCTCATGTCTGTAACTTCTAATCCAATTCACTGCTTCGCTGATGACAGTACCCTCAGCTTTTCATATTCGTTCCTCGGCTCTCAACCCTCCTCTTCGGCCATAGACTTGGAACAGTAGCGTATGTTAAGCTCATAACATTCCGATCTTGACTGCATAATTTATTGGGGTATGGAACTCAATGCTTCCAAAACCCAGTGCTGTCTACTGTCACTCAAGCGATCTCCAAATAATCAGCCATTATCTATGAATGTCTCCTGCGTTGTTGAAACTGAACGAATTTCCATACTCGGTATGTGTATCAACCCAACACTAAGTTGAAACGATCACGTATTCGAGATCGCCAAAAATGCAGCGAAATGTCTAGGTTTCTTAAATGGATGCAAAAAGTATTTAACTCCTTTTTACCTGGCAAAAATATACATGGCGTATATCCGCCCACTGCTTGAGTATAACGCTACTATCTGGTCTGCTGCTTCTTAGACCTCTCTGCACCTACTAGATAGAATCCAACAGCGAGCAATAAAACTTATTGGTAATAATAATTCTGCGCAGTCAATTGACTCGATAGAACATTAACGAATTGTGTCGTCTCTATCATTCTTTTTTAGCTATTTTAACAAAAAAAAATGCTCTAATGAGATTTCCAGCAGTATTCCTCCCATATAAGGACCAATCCGCAATACTCATCTCACTAAGAATGCCCATCTCTTTACCTTTAAGCCCATCTCCGGACACACAGTCAAGTTAGGAGACTCGTTCTTCAGCCGCACCACGCGAATACGGCACAACTTTTCGCCCTATAAAAATACTATTATTATTATTTGCTGGCATGACAATCCATAGAGGGACCAGGACCTGGCTTGCTCATCAACTTCTCGTGTTGTGCGCGCTACTGTTCCCTCACGAGTAGAAGGGACCTACAGTGTTTTGCCGACTCTTAGCCTTCTTAGACAATTATTACTCTTTGAGTGTTGTCAGCAGCTCGAAAGAGATGAAAGATGAAAAAGATAACGACTTCTCCACTGATACTGCCCGTAGGTTCCGGTTACTTTTAGAATCACATGATTTAATCATCTGTTACAAAAAGAATACCGTCAACGTCATATGGAGCAATGGCAGAATTTAGCTGATAGTCGGGTCTGGACAAGAGGTTACATTCGACTACCGAGAAACAGAAGATCTTGAAAATTCATACATAGACTGACTGTGAATTGACCACTTCTTGGAGTGCCGCAGTGGCTGTGATGATGATGATGAAGCATGCAGAGCAAAGGATGGTCTACACTGCGAACTGATTTCAAGTTGTGTTGTACAGGAAACTTACTCAGATCAGATGGTGATGGCACTTTCGAGGCCCCCGAAGCGGTGATGAAAGTTTTCCCGTTTAATGTGAAGTTACATTTTTAACTAGGTCCTGTCACCCAAGGAGCGGCAGAGGATTTTTTTAAAGAAAAAGAAAAATACAGTCTCGGTTTCCACCAAGGTAGAGTGACTGTCCCTCAAGCATGGACATGGTTAACTAAGGCACCAGTCTTACGTTATCTTTAAAGAAATTTACAAGTGGTATGATTTGATTCTGTTTGATTGCTAAACTTGGGGACCACGTTTTTCCAACAGCAATCCTTATTCAATCCTGAGCGATCCAGATAACCTTGTTTACCTCAATTGTTTTTTGTAAATTTAGCGCCTCTGTCTGATTCGGCTGTCAGCGGTTCTGGTTTACATACCAGGTATACCGGTATAAAATACTTTTTTTTAAAATAAAACACTAATTATTAATGGGAAAGTAAAAACATTTTATTCGAAGTATTGGCCTTTGTTTTCTACACATTTGGACCATCTTTCTGGCAATTTGTGAATACCACGCCAATAAAATTGTTCATCCTTTAAAGCAAACAAATCAGACACCCACGCCCTCCTCGTAGGAATCAAAGTGCTGTTCAGATAATGCGTGTCCCATCGATTAAAACAAATGGTAGTCGGAAGGAGCCAAATCTGGTGAATACGGCGGGTGAGGTAGCTACTCCCAGCCAAGTGTTTTGATTGTATCCTGAACCGGTTTTGCTTTGTGTGCAGGCGCATTGTCATGGAGCATAATTACCTTGTCGTGTCTTCTGGCCCATTTTGGTCGTTTCTCGATCAATGCATGGTTCAAATTGATCATGTCGGTAGCGATCATTATTAACGGTTTCACCAAATTTTAGGAGCTCGTGGTACAGCACACCTTTCTGGTCCCACCAAACACACAGCATTGTCTTCTTCTCGAATCGATCTGGTTTTGCAGCCGATGTTGATGGTTGTCCCAGACTAACTCATTATTTTTTCCGTTTAGGATTCTTAAAATAAATCCATTTTTCATCGCCAGTAACAATCCGATGCAAAATCGATTTTCTTTCGTGTTTTTGAAGCAAAATTTCACAAGTGTTTTTTTCGGTTTTCCATCTGTTTTTCATTCAATTCATGTGGCACCCACTTTCCACACTTTTGAATCTTTCCCATAGTATTTAAACGGTCAGAAACTGTTTGTTGTGCAACATTTAACATTGCTGCCATTTGCTTTTGACTCAAAGTGTCATCTCCATCCAATATCGTTTGCAATTCGGCGTCTTCAGCTTTTTTGGTGGTCTTCCACGTTCTTCATTTCTCACATCAAAATCATTATTTCTGAACCGTTGAAACCATCTTTTGCATGTTGCTTCTGATAGGGCATGATCACCATATGCCTCGACAAGCATTCGATGCGACTCTGCAGCACTTTTCTTCAAATGAAAACAAAAAATTAATGCTTTCCGCAAATCATCACTTTCTGGTATAAAATTTGACATTTTTAACACGATGAAAAAATATGATGTTGTCTGTTCAATGACTTAATAATAATTGTTGGCGCTACAGTCAAAAGGGGGACCAGAGCCTAGCTTGCTCATCAACTACTCGTGTTGTGCGCGCTACTGTTCTCTCACGAGTGGAAGGGACCTACAGTTTTTTGCCGACTCCGAACGGCGAAATTTGAGAAGCTTTCTTAGATAGTCATTTCTCTTTGAGTGTTGTCAGCAGCTCGAAAGAGGTGGTGCCGTGAAAAATTCGAAAAATTGGTGTTGAGCTGGGAGTCGAACCTAGACCCTTTGGCGTGTGAGCGTCGCACTCTACCCACTACGCCACGGCGACCACAATGACTTGATGTATACTAAATTTTTTTCACAGATGTCATAGCAAACAAACACAAAAAAAAAATAAGGGCTCGTTCACAACAAATGTTCCCTATCTAGTTCATTTGTATCTTGACGCTCACTTTATATCGGTATACCTGGTATTTATCTTTGACACAACTTTTTAAGCCTTTTTGCTTTTACCTAGCTTGTACCTGGCTTGGCTTGTCATATTTGTAGGCTTCCTTCTTAATGGAAAAATCATCTCTGGAAGGCGATTTTCCTGGTTTCATACGCTCTTCTTAAGAAATTCGTTTGAAAATTGAAAATTTAAGACCTAGGCGATTAAGTATCCACCGTTTCAGCCTTTAGTTAACAGTAAGTGTTATGTCTGATGACATTTGGTAAGAACGCCATATTTGGACACAGTATAGCTCATCTCTAGCACCTCTGTTATTGAAATGGTACCCACAAATTTTTGTGATAGGGCGAAATCGAAGCACTCGGTATCGAGCACGAATTTGTTTTATTCTAATTGCATGCTAAGTAACAGAGAGGATCTTGTATGCGATGATGCCGGGCAGTGGATGCAGTCTCAGCAGGCAAATTAGACTGGAATCCCCTCGTTGTTACGTTTGTAGGCGCCTTTCATGTATATTCCTTTGGATTCTCACCATTGGCCAATTCAATGAAACACTATCGGCTCTGCTCCTGTGCAGACAGCACTTTTTCACGTCCTCTGATTTCTTTTCCATTTTTACCTAAAGGCTTTCTAAAATGTTTTTTGTCTACACTGCTTACTCACCTTGTCTGTAAGACACTACGTTAGCGAAAATATTCTATTCTATCCGCAATCGCTAGAATTTCTTTATTAAAACTTAAATCTAGAGCATTTTGGACCTCTTCCCCACTCTCCTCCTCGTCATTGCAGTCTGCTATCGCGATCCGAGTTTGGCACTTCAAGAAGACTAAAACTCTTATGACCCTGGTAAGGGCTATCCAGCTGAAGAGTAGGTTTATTCTGATGTTATCTGAGAAATTAAGAACTCAGAAGGCACTTTCTCGCGATCTCAGAAGACCAACACTTAACTCATCGGCAAGGTAGGTAGATGCACCCAGCTGTGTATAAGAGTTTTCCAACCTCTCTGACGCCTTCCCACTCTAACCGTCTTCGGTCTAAGCATGCCCTTCCTGTGCCACGAAAATGAAATTCCTAAATAAAATTAACTTTGCCTTCGAAACGCAGTCAGGATCATGATAGCTCAAGTGAAATCTATGATTACCGACTTCTTCCCCCCACGACTCGACTTCCCAGCTCTATAATTGTCAATCGTAACTGGCCTTCGTTGAAGAAGTTTCCTCGTTAGGGCCCTTCACAAATCTCAGATCTCGCGCAGCCAAGGATAAAATTTTCCCTCCGCATCCATAACTCTGCCGCAAAGTCTTGCCTCCGCAGAGAAATGACTCAGAAACAAATGAATCTTGCATTCTCCGGCAATTGAAATTCACCCTCTCCAGCTCGAACAGACGCACACACGCGCTCGCATGGGCCCAAGGGCGGAGTTTCTGGGACAGGAACCGCCTCACAGATCGACGCTCGACGAAAGTGAAATGAATGTCCCCTGGAATTTATTGAAATAAATAACGAAGGACACACACAGGCTGTGGAGTGGTTGGTACTTAATTTAATTTGCAAAACCTCTGCCTCACGACAGCGCACATACGGAATACGGAATGCGCCCCATTCCCCGTCCCCTTATTTATTACCAATAAGATTTCCATTTAAATAACCTAATTGCGAGTATATTTCTCGGGCGGTCCACTCCGGGAGTCCGTCAAAGAGGATACAGCTCGAGGGCCACAAGAAAAAAGAAACTTCCACAACCGACACAAATGGCATCTCACTCGAAATCTATGAGCGAGCCTTGTGTTTGGGACCTCCCCCTCTCGGCCCGTTTGTTTATGAAAATCACCACACAATTCCAGCCCCAAATGTCACTGCCTACGACCCAGCCACTTCGGCTATGGATTCCACAGACGCCGCCTGATGAAGTGGGGACAGTGGGGTGACCACAAGATTGCTAAAGAGGGCAGGGGGGAAATTAAATTTGTTATTAATGCGCACCGGGAGATAAAGTTAATTGTTTTATAGTCGAAAGGATGTGCCGGGACGGCTGTTTGTGTGCGTGTGATAAACTGTCACGTCACATGCAGGGCGATAGCGGCTATTTCAGTAATTATCCAAGAAGAGCACTTCATCCAGGACTTGTGGTTCGCTGCAGGGGGGGGGGGTCGAGGGTTTTTGTGTCCTTCCACTGGTCCGGCTTTGCAGACATTCAATTAAAATTGATCCTCAGGTTAGACAGATGACTCGACAGCACAGAGCACGGTGAGGCAGGTCGAAGGAACAGCAGGTACTCCGCTCTTGCCACACCTGTCCTGGTGCTGAGAGGAGCAAGCACTTTGCCTTCGGCGCTTCGCTTCTTTTATGAACTTTTACTTCAGCTCGTCTATTTATAGCTCGTATCCTGCCGCACGAGCTAGGCGAATGGCCTCCGCTTGAAACGACGTCGCCCCCAAAAGAGAAAGAGAGAGAAAAAAAATATCCAACCGTCTGCAAGGTATGGCAATTATGTTAGCTCTCTGCTGAGAGACAGTTAGATAAGCTTTATTACATTTATCTTTATTACATTCCGCTCCGCGTCCTGTTCAAGTGTCGTCTGTCGCAGCGCCCTTACGTGTGCAACCACCCCGGGTTCGTGCGTCTTTCGGAATGACGACAATGATGATGTATCGCTGGAGACTGGTGAAATAGTCCTGCTTATGACAGTTTGTGAAATATGTGGTGTATGAGGGAGGGGTGGATGTGATGAGGTGTTGCGATTTACTTAAACCAGTTCCACGTTAGTGCTCAGTAGGAAGCTGAGCTAGAATGCTGGAGAAATTGGGGATAAGAGGATGATTGGACAGCGAGCAGCAGCGAGTCAGCAATGTATTCAGAGACGTGTTGTACAACTCTAACGGTAAACGGAGGACATTCGTTGTAGGATCATCTTCAGGAGTTTGAGAAAGTGATTTGAAACTGCGAAGAAAGTGAAAAGCGCCCTCAATTCCGATATTTTTTTTTTAAATGGACCTAGGCTTAAAAAGGCACCTCACTCAAGATTCAGCTCCCTGCGATTCGACTCACCGCGTTGACTAAGGTTCTTTTGTAGTTGTTGATACTATTTTGGATGCGGACGTCCCTTGGTCCGTTGTCTCAGAGGATTGGATTCAAAGACGTTTTGCCGTGGAAATATGACGTTAATATGCTTAACATGACCTAGCCGCCTTACGTGCTGTTTCCGCAGATAGATTCTTGTTGCCATACAGTCTTCAGGTTTCGCCGTTAAACCTTCTCAACCAGACAACATTTACGCAAATCGGACCAAACCCGCGAGCTTTTCTTTCATAAAGAAGCAAAGGTTTGTCACATACTTTTTATAGTGCCCAGGATTCTGCATAGTTAAGCATGACAGCCGACCAAGGTTCTACCAAAGAGAGCTCTATTGACCTTTGGGTACAAAGAACAAGCAATTGACAATAGCGATATGGGCTTTCGTGAGCAGGATAAAGATGTTGACCACACTTTACCGGGTGAGATGTCAGCTACAAGCTACGACAATGGGCCTGCTAAACAAAGTGGAGTGCCAAAATCAGCCTATTCTAAGGACCGAATGGTACGCAGGACAAAGGCATTGACTTTGAATGCACACATTCAACTCAAATATGCAACCCAAGTTATTCAAAAAGTAGAATCGAAGTTGTTTGTTAAAATTGACCAAATCAATTATTATTATGCAGGGGAAACTGCCTTTCCTTCGTCGGCTTTTTTGGTCACTGTTGATTTTCAATGAAACCAGGTTAGTTCATTGTTATTATGCCAACGTTTCGGCAGGTATTACTGCCTTCATCAGGGGATCTTTATTATTGAAACAATAAAACAAATTATGTTACATACATACATAGTGACAATGCAATTTAACAAGTGGATAATAAACTTACATTAATTGTGTTGTTTTTACAAATGGATGTGGATGTTAGTCTAAATGTTCTTTAAAATAATCACAAAAACAAAACAAATAAAAAAACAAAATTCACAATGAAACAAAATATTTAGCACTTCCGTGTGTGAAGATCAGTCAAGAATGATTTCAAATTTAAAATTTGATTTAAATACAATATGTCTAAGCCGTTACAAGTCCTGTTTCCTATTCATATTGTTGTTGGCCTTGATTATGTGCAGGGTTTCCAGAGTGTACCTTTTGCTAGTATGTTTTTCCGTTTGCAGGATTTTGACGTCATCAAGGTCGGGTAGATGGTTTGTCAGGACGCAGTGATTAGCTAATGCTGTTTTGACTGAGTTCTTGTTGTTGATGTCCGATTTATGACCAGCTAGTCGTTGACGAAGAAACTGTTTGGTGGTACGTATGTAGCATAAATTGCATTCGTTGTCATTGCCCTTACAGTTGATGTTGAGTTGCGCAAAATTAAACAAGCATTAATTCAGATTATTTTATTAGTAACTTAGATGATATGTCCACGCACTGGTAAAGGGAAAAAGGAAGTGAGTAGAAAATGGAATATATGGGACGAGGAATGAAATAGGAGTAGAACATATTGTAGTAGATTTGTGGAAATGGGTTGTCTACATTTTATCTCCAACACCCCCCCTCCATTCCACAATCGGATATTTAAATTTGATTTTGAAAACACATGCCCAAGGCCTGGAAACATCTCATGTGATCTGGCACTGCCACGGATTTTGTTAACGCGTCTGCAGGCATCTCATCAGATCTAACAAACTCCAGTCTTATTCTTCCGTCAGCAACCGCCTCCTTTATAAGATGGTACCTAATGTCGAGATGCTTGGTTCGCCCTTGGATTCCCATATCGTTTGCAATAACCTGTGCACTGCGGTTATCACTCCAAATCGTTATTGGCCCTCGGTGAAGTCCAAGTTCTTGCAACAAGTTTCGAAAATATGCTGCTTCCTTTGCCACAGAACTGAGATTCACGTACTCCGCTTCAGTGCTCGACGTAGTGACTATCCTTTGTTTCTTCGAACCCCAGTGCACCGCTTCACCTCCATAGATGAAAGCAAATCCGCTCTGCGATCTTTGATCATTAAAATCACTAGCCCAACTTGCGTCGGCAAACGCGTGAATATCCGTTGCAGTCTTTTTATACACAATTCCAGCACTCCTTGAAGCGTGTAGATACCGCAGGACCTGCATCGCTGCGTTCCAGTGCTGCTGTCGAGGATCGCCGTTAAACTGTGACAATGCGTGGACCGAGAAGGCAATGTCCGGTCTGCTGAAAGTAGATAGGTGCAAAAGGCTTTCTATTAAACGACGTTAGTTAGTCTTGTCAATTTTCTTTCGCTCTCCGACGACCGTCGGCTCCTGTTGTAACTTCAAGTTCACCGGGAGTGGTAATCGATTCGGCTTGCAGTCCTCAAAGACATACTTGTCCAACAGGTTATTGATGAATCCGACTTGACTGATGCACAGACTATTTGCGAAATATTTGACCTCAAGTCCGACACACAATTTCGGAAGTCCCAAATCCCTTATTTCGAAGTTTTCAGTTAGGCGCTGCTTAAGCATGTTGAACTCCATCGGATTGTTTGTTGCAATCAGAAGATCGTCCACGTAAACCGTGATCAGAGTAAAATGTTCGGTTGAAATCTTGTAATACAGGCACCTGTCGTATTTGGAGGGAATAAAACCAAGTACCTTGAGGGTCGCATCCAGCTTTAAATTCCACTGTCTTCCATTTTGCTTTAGTCCATATATGGCTGTATTCAGTTTGCAGACTCTGTCACCATCCACAAAACCCTCTGGTTGCTCCATAAAAACAACAGCATCTATTTCACCATTAAGATAGGCTGAGGACACATCCAAATGATGCAGGTCTAACGTTTTTTCATTCGCAATGGCCATGGTTAAGCGAATAGAACTAATGTTTGCCACTGGTGAGTAGGTATCTTGGTAGTCGACACCCTGGATTTGGTCAAATCCTCTTGCAACGAGGCGCGCCTTTCTTTTCTCAATTGTTCCATCCGGTTTGTATTTGGTCTTAAAGACCCATTTTGACTTCATCACTTTCCGATTCGGGGGTCTGTCAACCAAAGTCCATGTGTTGTTTTTGAGTAGTGATTCGTACTCAATCTGCATCGCCTCTCGCCAACTATCCGCGTGTTGCAAATGTTCGATGTCTTTTATTGTTTCGGGATCAGTGCGCAACAGGTTTAAATTCTCTTCTTTTAATTCAGGATCTACAGCCGTTGCACTTTGAATTGAACTATTGCCATATACATCATTGGGGGTTTCAGGAAATGCATCAGACGGCGCAGCACTATCCTGATTGTCAACATCATTTTCAACTAACCGAATGTCTCTACTCTTGATTACACTTCGTTTATCTGGCAGCCAAACTCTGTAAGCCTTTGACTCAGCCGCATAACCAACAAGAATTCCCTCTTCCGATTTGCAGTCGAATTTTCCCAGGTTAGATCCCTTTTTCAAGGTGCAAGCCTTTGCTCCGATCTCCTTGAGGAAACTCACACTTGGCTTACATCCACTCCACAGCTCCCCCGGCGTAACATCTACATTAATTTTAGTTGGACATCGGTTCCGTAGAAATGCAGTAGTATTGACCAGTTCTCCCCACATGAATTTAGGTAGTCCACCTTCGATCATAAGGCACCTGGCCATTTCAATCAAGATCCGATTCGCCCTTTCCGCAACCCCATTCTGCTCCGGCGTATGTGGGACACTCTTTTGATGGAAAATACCACGTTCCGCAATATAATTTTGAAAGTCCTTGTTGCAGTACTCCTTACCGTTGTCTGTTCTTAGTGTTTTGAGTTTTTCGCCACTCTGCGTCTCCGCAAAAACTTTGAACATTTCAAATGCATGTAAGGCTTCGTTTTGATGTTTTAAAAGGTAGACAAATATCCTCCTTGAGAAGTCATCGATGAACGTGATGAAATATTTTGCCTTCCCAAGAGATTCCGTCCGCATGGGGCCACAGATGTCTGAGTGCACTAACTGCAGTCGCCGTGACGTTTTCTTCTCATTGCTTTTGGGAAACGGGATCTGTGTTTGTTGTGACATGTGTGCACACATGTGTGAAGTTGCTCCGCTGTCCAGGCACCATAATTTATTTCTATGGTTTGCTTGACTTGTAATTTTTGCAGACTGTGGCGTACACTCCTGTACCATAAAGCCATATTGATGTTCAACAGGTTGATTATTTTGCGCTTGCTTCACTTTGTCACTCTTGCTCCAGCAGTCCTTAGCCATGTGGCCTCGCTTTCCACATTTTCTGCAATTATAAGGAAAAGAATTACTCTCAGATTTAATGTGGAATTGACTCAGCCTTTTCTGTTTTTGAGTTTTGAAGTGTCTGGCACTAAACACATTATTGCTTGAAGGTTCCTTTTTTCTATCGCCTACTTCCAACAGGCGTGTGCAAACAGTTGATACTTCCGGATAAACGCTTTGAGCATCAAATGCAGATCGAATGTCTCTGTAGTCTTCTGACAGTCCATCAGGAGGTAGTACAACAAGCAAATCCTCATCCAAGGTAGCTCCCAACTCTCTTAACCTTTTCGTTATTGTTTTGAACTCACGTACGTATTCGCAAATGGATTGGCCCGTATTCATTTCCAGACTTGTTAGTTTGCGATATTCCTCGGTCTTTTGGCGTGATCCTTTTTTATCGTAGCATTCCGCTAAAAAATTCCAGACTTCTTTCGATGTTTTAAGGTTCGCTGCCAAAGTTTGCTTCCATCGCAATAAGTAATTCCGCGCGGGCATCCAAATCCTTGTCCTCCCACTGTGTTTGCTCTTCTCCAGCTGCCTCCGGACGTGGAATCTCACCCTTTACGTGTTGAAGGGATCTTCCTCGATGCAACACAGCTTCCATTTGTGCCTTCCATGTTATATAATTTTCTCCGTTGAGGAGAGGGATTCTTCCATATGCATTTGGTGTACCCATGATGATTTTAAAATTTTGTTTATTGCCGGTTCAGTAAAGAAACAAATGTTTAAGTGTAAACTATTTCGATATTGTTAAGGACTGGGCCCATAACCTGTTGTGTTGCGCAAAATTAAACAAGGATTAATTCAGATTATTTTATTAGTAACTTAGATGATATGTCCACGCATTGGTAAAGGGAAAAAGGAAGTGAGTAGAAAATGGAATATATGGGACGAGGAATGAAATAGGAGTAGAACATATTGTAGTAGATTTGTGGAAATGGGTTGTCTACATTTTATCTCCAACAGTTGATTTTGTAAACAACGTCAGTTTTGCTTCCTTTGTCTATATCTGGTTTGAGTCTGGTGAAAACCGATACTCGGTTTTTATATTGTCGCAGCTACCATCAATTATATTCTTAAAATTTGTCGACAATGTTGGGATGTACACCATGCTTTTATACATATTATCTACTGTGGTGATTGTCTGTGTTTCGGAGTGTATGTTGTGTTTTTATTGTGTTATTAAGTTCCTAATAACTTGCCTTGGATAACCATTGTCCATAAGGATGTCTGTGACAATTCGTTCGTTTTCTTGATGGAACATACTGTCACTTAGCTTGAACCCCTTTTTTAACCAAGTGGGAAGCTGTGTTGATTATAATGTGCTTGGCTTGGTTGGAGCGATAGTTGACTAGTCTTCCTGAAGCTGTGTCTTTTTTGTACCAGTCGAAACAAAGATGGTCATGTTCCCGATGAACTTTAACGTCAAGAAACGCTTTTGCGTTCAGCCTTCAATATTCTACTGTGAATTTTACTTTATCATTAAAATTGTTGAGAGCAAGTAGCAAACTGTTTATGCAGTTGCGATCTATCACAGCAAATATATCATCCACATATTTGTATATTGCTTTTGGCTTTTGTACCTTTTCAAAACAGACATCTTAAAGGCAGGCCAATACCAAATCGGCGATAGTAGGCGAGAGTGGGTTACCCATCGGCATGCCATGAACCTGTTTAAAGATTTTGTCTTTGTATTGCAGAAAGTTGTTCTCTTTTAAGCAAAACTCTAATATTTCTAGGAATTTCCTCTGGTTGAGCTTTGTGTAAAGGCTAATGTCATCCCATCGTTTCTTGACGATATTAATAGCGAGTTGTGAAGGGATGTTTGTAAAAAGCGAAACAGCGTCGTATGATACCAGGACGTCGTTCGAATCTAATTTAACATATTTAACCTTTTCCACAAACTCAAATGAAGTTTTTACCTTATATTGTGAGTTGTTGGTTATGTGTTGTAATATTTGTCCGATGTACCTGGAAAGTTCATAGCACGGTAGTCTCATACAAGAAGTATTTGGTCTCAGAGGCATATCTTGCTTATGGATTTTCGGAAGTCGATATATGCAGGGTATTTGGGCTGTGTATGTAGTCATTTAAGTCTTCTGTCTGTCATTTATTATCTTGTTGTTGTATAGCCATTTGACTATATCGTTGTTTTTCGTCTTGAGCGTTGCTGTGGGATTTACTCTGTTCATCCTGTAAGTGCAGGTGTCAGCTAAAAGTTCATGCATTTTGTTTTCATAAGAGCCCTTTTCCATGGCGACTGTGACATTCCCTTTATCAGCTGGTATAATCCATTTGTAAAAACAACACAATGTAAATTTATTATCCACTTGTTAAACTGCATTGTCACTATGTATGTATGTAACATAATTTGTTTTATTGTTTCAATAAAACAGATCCCCTGATGAAGGCTGTAATCCCTGCCGAAACGTTGGGATAATAGCAATGTTCCCAGTTTCATTGAAAATCAACAGTGACCAAAAAAGCCGACTAAGGAAAGACAGTTTCCCTTGCATAAGAAAAAGTAGAATCTGTAAAAGTCGTCGCCGTGGCGTAGTGGGTAGAGGGTGACGCTCACACGTCGAAGGGTCTAGGTTCGATTCCCGACTGAACACCTCACATTTTTCACGGCACCACTTCTTTCGAGCTGCTGACAACACTCAAAGAGTAATAACTGTCTAAGAAAGCTTCTTAAATTTCGCCGTTTGGAGTTGGCAAAAAACTGTAGGTCCCTTCTACTCGTGAGAGAACAGTAGCGCGCACAACACGAGTAGTTTATGAGCGTGCTAGGCCCTTCGTCCCCCACTGGACTGTTGCGCCAACAATTATTATTATAGAATCTGCAAAGAATTGGGCATGGCATTAGAAATGCCAGTCCATGAATTTATGTGCTGTTACAGCACATACATTTTCTCCTCCCTCCTCTCCTGTTCCTTTGGTTAATCTATGTACTACATTTTTTTTAAGTTGAAATACACTGCGGCGGAGCGCTCAGATTCAAAACCTAGTCCATTGTACTGCCGAGCCGTAACCTTCATTAAATGTGTTTTCTTGGTTTTCTGAAGACAAACCAGAAGACGAAGAAGACCTTAGTTTTCCCATGATCCTGTGATGTCCCGGTACCCAGACAGTCTGCCGACCAAATTAAGGGGAGACTTGCATTCTTAAACTATCTTGGAAGTGGTTAAATGGTTGAGTAGAGCCTTAAGCGCAGCTTGGCTGCCGCAACAGACGCAGACATTCCGCCGCTTCCACTTATTCTTATTCTATGGCTAGTGGCCATTACGATCGCATCCACCTGGAAGACAGACGCGAAATTACTTTAGGAGGTGTGGAGTCTGAGCTATAAGATATATAGCTATCGTAAAGTTCTACGAAAGCTCCAGATCCCTATGTCATCTGTGAAAATCGGACTACACTCACTTCCCGGTTTATTTTCTGGCCATAGCGAGGACAAGGGCAAAGTCGACTTTATAAAGGGTGTCCCAACAAGAATAATAATAATAATAATTGTTGGCGCTACAGTCCAAAGGGGGACCAGGGCCTAGCTTGCTCATCAACTACTCGCGTTGTGCGCGCTACTGTTCTCTCACGAGTAGAAGGGACCTACAGTTTTTTTGCCGACTCCGAACGGCGAAATTTGAGAAGCATTCTTAGACAGTTATTACTCTTTGAGTGTTGTCAGCAGCTCGAAAGAGGTGGTGCTGTGAAATATTAGAAAAATTGGTGTCGAGCTGGGAATCGAACCTAGACCCCTCGGCGTGTGAGCGTCGCACTCTACCCACTACGCCACGGCGGCCACGTCCCAACAAGAACGCAAGATTTAAATCTGTCGCCATTCGAATTGTCATTGTTCGATATTTGAACAATTATTATTGTTTGTTAGTAGAAGGTATAAGGTTAATAAAAATGGAGCGCTACACGAATGAAATTGTTTTACCAAAATGGTGAAAGTTCTGCGTCTACAGTTCGCAAATTGCGATCAGTTTGGGGTTATAATAATGCTCCAAAAGAGTCAACTGTAAAGCGATTAAGGGAAAATTTTTCTGAAACTGGGTCTGTAACTGATGTAAAGATAACAATGCGCCTTCGACCAGGTCGGTCGAAAATATCGCAGCACTGCGTGATGATGTCGCTCAAACTCCATCCACCTCAATTCGACACCGAGCTCAGCAACTTGGTGTTTCCAAATCCACTATGCAGGAAATTTTGACGAAAGATTTGCATCTTCATGCATACAAAGTTCAATTGACTCAGGAACTGAAGCCAGCTGACCATGCACAGCAAAGGGAGTTCGTTAATTGGGTTTTAGAGAGATAACATGAAAGTGCTGATTTTGCCGATAAGATCATCTTTAACAATGAGGCCCATTTCCATCTTGATGGCTTCGTCAATAGGCAGAATTGTCGCATTTTGGGCGAGCGAAATACTCAAGTGATTCACGAGAAGCAAATGCATCCTCAACGTGTCACTGTGTGGGGAATGATACCATACATGCCGCGTCAAAGCTGGTTTCCGACAAACAATGGAACAACTCCAAGAGCCAATGTACGGGTGCATGTCTGATCGACTTGGAAAAGGCGTTCGACACCGTTTGGTTAAAAGGACTTTTTCTAAAGCTGGTCAGTCATGGCATAAATAAATCAGTGCTATACATGATCTATGACATGATAACAGGTAGAAAGTTCGTTGTGAAAAATGGCAACGTGACGTCTGCCATGGTTTTCGACATTAAGAACGGTCTGCAGCAGGGGGCAGTTGGTTCGCCAATCTTGTTCGCTATATTTACTAGCGATCTTTTGTACTCCATGCCGCACATAATAGCGTTTGCCGACGATTTGGTAGCGTACAGATCAGCGCCAAAAGTCGAAGTTATTAATAAACTGCAACATGACTTCGAAGAGATTCAGCAATATTGTGATAGCTGGAAATTAAAAATTAATTTCAATAAATGCGAGACTATCCTTTTCAGGACCCCGCTGTCCAGGGCCTCAAGGGACACGAGGTTAAACTGGCATAAGTTCCGCATTGTTGACCCACGGGGAGAACCGTTAGCTGTGAAAGGCTTTATGAGATACTTAGGCGTTTGGTTGGACTAGTATCTATACTTTAACAAACATGTAGATGCTGCTCTGACGAAAGCCAAGAAAGCCTTTGCTGTGGAAAGAAATCTGTTTTACAGCAGCCAACTTGATTCCGGGGTAAGGGTAATATGCTATATGGCACTCATCCGGCCGATGATGGCGTACGCTTATCCTGTGTGGTTCAACGTGAGTCCTTCCCAAATGGAAAAGATGAGGTTGTTGGAGAGACAGTGTCTCAGGACATGTCTCAGGTTGTATCGAACTCCCGAATCTGAGTACAAGAAATTTTATCCCAACGAGACTTTGTACAATGAGGCAAACCTGACAACGATTGATAATTTTATAATAAAATTGATTCGATGGCACGTTGCACGGTCGTTGACTTCTACCAACAACCTGATCTTCGGGGCTTACTACCCCAACTTTTGTATTTCGGAAAGGTACGGCAGAATGGCTTTATTTCACCAGAGGCATTTCTTTATTTAGACATGATGGGTTTAGTTCAGGACAGGGAGGAATGCCCTATAATCTTCCATGTAGCGAGCCAAACAGTGGAACAGCGACTCCTTTATGAACCGAACGTCTCTCGCAACCGCGAGGATCTGCTTCGGTTCAGTAGGGCGATCTCCGCCCGAGACAGGAGGGAGTCTGGGAAAGAACGTCACCTGTACTGGTGGCTGTGTTAAGGCCGAACTCTGCCGCCGTTAAGGGATCTTTATGAGTTCTTTTTTTATTTATGTGTACGGATATTGGTCAGCTGGGCAGTTTGCGGTCAGATTTTTAGCTTTAATTTTAAGTAGTTAGTAGTTAGTTTTAAAGATAGGTTAACAAAACAAAAAAAAAAGGTGCACCACGGTGTATAGTCTCTATATGTTAGGCATATAAATAACTGATTGGTGCACGCGTCTTTACGCGGGACATAGTTAATGTATAGTATGTTAAGTATTAGTATGTATCAAGAAAAAAACGAAATGCAGCTAAGTTTTTAATAGTTTTCTTAGCAAAATTTAATTAAGTTTCTTTGTTTGCTTCCCCTTCTATTAAATTTATATAGATTTAATATAAGTTAAACTCATTTTTCAGTAGTAAAATATATGATATATCAAATCTCTGAAATAGACGCTGTGTGATAACTAATATCAATGTAAACATTTTATTACGAAATAAAAACTATCTAAAATAAAAATTAATTTAGGTTTGGATTAAGATTAAAAAAAAATAAAAAATAAAGAAAATGCCGAAAGGCAGTAATATCAACTATGTTTAGACTAACTGAGAGCACCCGCATAGGGTCAGTAAGATAGATGTAAGAAATGAATATGTTAAGCTAGTCTAAGAAATTTGTCTAGTATATAAGTATAACCCTGAATTTTCATCAAAACAAATTTCTTCTTCTTCTTGTTGTGGCGCTACAGTCCGGAGTGGACGTGGGCCTCAACCAACATGCCTCTCCAGCCAGCACGATCTTTCGCCAGCTGCCTCCAGTTGCGCACTCCAAGTTGGTTGAGGTCCTTCTCCACTTGTGTGGCCCACTTTAGTCTAGGTCGTCCTCTGTTGAGTTGTCCCAATGGCACGGATTCAAAGACTTTTCGGGCCGGAGCGGTGGTGTCCATACGCTCTACATGGCCTAGCCATCTTAAGCGTTGTATCCGTACGCTTGACCAGGCGCCTGTCGCTGTACAGCCCATAGAGTTCGTCATTAAATCTTCTCTTCCAGATGCCATCAACGCAAACAGGACCAAAAATCGCACGCAGAACTTTTCTCTCGAAGAAGCTAAGGGCTTCCTCATCCGCCTTTGCTAACGTCCAAGATTCCGCGCCATAAAGTAGGACGGGGTTGATCAAGCTGTTATATAAAGCGAGCTTAGTCTTTCGAGAGAGGGCTTTATTACTCAATTGCCTCTTGAGCCCAAAGAAACATCGATTGGCAAGAGTGATTCTGCGTTTGATTTCGGTACTGATGTTGTTGTCCCTGTTTACCGCGGAGCCGAGATAGACGAAGTCCTTGACAACCTCAAAGTTTCTGCTGCAAGACCCATTTTAGCCGCTTCCGCTTCAATGCCAGCAAACGCCTCATTGACGGCTCGCTGTGTTCGTCCAATCACGTCAATGTCATCAGCGTTTGCTAGCAATTGAACTGACTTCTGGAAGATCGTGCCTCCGGTGTTGACTTGTGAGTTACGCACGATCTTCTCGAAAATCATTGTCCTTTAAGCGTTTGCTGGGGTCGTCAACGGGTGATCTTTCATTAACCGAGGCATGTTTTTGTCTCTGAAATAATGATGTTTTACGTGGTGAGGAAGGTACCCTCACGCACAACCCACAGACTGGTAGGCCAGGCCCATTATTTAGACCCTCGTGCAGAGGGGGTCGCTGCATACATTGGTTCATCATACAACGGGTGTTGTGATGACTATCTAGGGGGCGCCGCGTGGAGGCTGTATGTCAACTTGACCTGTGCACTAACGAGGATAGCCTCGGCAGCTCGCCATGTTGAGCGCAATCAACGACGTTACCTCGCGTGCGCAGGCCCATGCTCCCCAAAAAAACAAATTTACAATAAAAAAAAAAAAAAAAACTGTGTGGGGTTGATTTTGGTCTGGAGGAATCGTTGGACCTTTTTTTATGAAAATGAGTCTCGTCAAGCGCAAACAGTCAATGGTGTTCGGTATCGTGAAATGATAACCAATTTTTTCGTGCCTAGAATTGTGGTTGTGTTGGATGTGGTTTCAACAAGACGGTGCCACATCTCATACAGTAAGAGAAACAATTCAATTGCTGCATCAGTCATTTAAATCTTGCGTTCTTGTTGCGACACCCTATAAAAACGTCGGAACTGTATTATTGGTGAACTCACATCCATGAGAGTAGTATCATAAGAGATGCGGTGCGAGAGGTCATCAAAGCTCCTGTGCAAGTAGAACCAAAGAATCTTTAATCGAGAGATGGCCTTGAGTATACATCCCCTGATGTGGTAATCCAGCGGGGAGGATGGGATTAATAAGAGTATCAAGAGCAGAGCCAGGCGTGCTGACGAAATCCCCTGTAAAGCCGAGACAAACTGTTCTTTGAAACTTGGTGAAAGCAAGGTCACGTATTCGGGCGAAAGGTTGTTCCACCAAACGACTGATGCATAAGAGAGAAGTGGTCTTTTTATTGCCATGTAGATCCAAGAGGATCGTTTGGGTGATAGACCCCAGGTTTTGCCAAAAATTCCCTTACACTGTCAAAAGACTGGAAGCGCCTTGAAGGTTTTTGTCTCAATGTGTCTTTTCCAGAAAAGTTTTCTGTCCAGGAAAACAGCTAGATATTTGGCTTCATTTGAAAGTGGGATATTGACGCCTTCAAGTACCAGTTGAGTCCGACCAGTCATATTCCTCCTTCTCGTTAAGAGAACAACCTCAGTTTTAAGTGGGTTGAATGAAAGCCTATTCCTAGTATACCAGTTATCGATCATCTAGTACACCAGTTATCATGTCAAGAGCCGCCTGCCCACTTGCACTAACGTCCGCAAGGTATGCTCTGGTAACCAGTATGTAATAAGCCTGGGCTTAGGTGATGAAACTATTTAAAGCGGAAATCAAAGAATCAACCAGCATGCAACATAGGAAGGGAGAGAGGACGCCCCCTTCGGACCTGCCCCTGTTGACCCCCGACATTAGAAACTGGTCACACTTCCCCTCGGCGTTTATAGTCCTATTCATTAGCATTGCTTTTATCCACAGCACCAATGATTCGTCTACGCCGCATTCCCTGGCCGCGTTACACATTCCATCAAAGTCGCATTGTCGAAAGCTCCCTCTGTAATAACAATAATTGCTAGCGCGAAAGTCCATAGGGGGACCAGGGCTTAACTTGCTCATCAACTACTCGTTTTGTGCACGTTACTTTTCTCTCACGGGTAGAAGGGACCTACAGTTTTTTTAGCCGACTCCGAACGGCGAAGTTTAAGAAACTTTCTTAGGCTGTTATTATTCATTGAGTGTTGTCAGCAGCTCGAAAGAGGTGGGGCCGTGAAAAATTCGAGGTGTTTAGCCGGGAATCGAACCTAGACCCTTCGGCGTATGAGCATCGCACTCTACCCAGTACGCCACGGCGGCCACGAAAAGCGTCGTCGATGTCGATGAATGCCCAGTGCATATTCTTTCCTGTCGATTGCACTTTGAATTCTGCTGACGAGATTTTGAAGTGCAAGATTTTCTGCTCTGGTGGGCATGTTGCATCTGAGATAGGGGGTGTGATCGCAAAGCGTGATTGCGCAAATGCAGGTCGACCAGCCTCTCCAAGCTCTTTAGCATGAAGGAGAAATTTAATTAATTTCTTCTTTAATTTGGTCGGCCGACTAAAACGCCTGAAATTTTTGGCGAGAGAGTAGTCTCCTTTACCAATTTTTGGTATGAACACTACCCCCACTGTACGCCAGGAGCTTGAAATATATGCGAGCGCAAGGCTGGCAGAGAAAATTCTTTTCAGGGCCGGTATTAATGGATCTGTGTCCATTTGTAGCAGTGCTGCGCATATGCCATCGTTACCCGGTAACTTGAAGCCATCAAAAGACGCAACAGAGTACTTTATGGCTTACGCCTCTATTTAGTTTTTGGAGAGGTGCAGTGCGATTTGCTAACTCTTCCCCTAGCTGTTGCTAATTTATTTTTTAGGGTTCCTGCTCTTCTGCAAAATGTTGGTTTCGCATTCGATTCGGAACTCTATGTATCTATGGTCCGACATGAAGAAATATGAATGAATGATTTAAAAATTTGTATGTTTGAAAAGAACAGTCTCACAAGCGTCCCAATAGAGACAAAAATGGATTGGTAGCAGTCTATAGCCTAAGGGGGAAATGAATTCCTTACCAATCTTGAACAGCTTGGAGTTTCCCACAAATCGTCACTCGCATAAGCACTCATCTCAAACATACCCAAAAGTCAACTCAACAAAGTACATCTAGCTCGGTTTAATTGCATCTCGCTCGTCGGGTGCACAGGTTTCCAAAGAAGTATTTTCCCTCCTACTACCCTCCGTTTTCATTCGACGTCCTTGCATCTAACTTTCATCCTGATAGCCAACTAATTTTCTTTCCTCCCACTTTTTCCTTGATACAGCCGACCGACGTTTCACTCTAAGTTTCCCGGACATCCCCCACATCATCGGCTCAATGAGGTAAAGTTTTTCTCTTCTGACATCTTTTTGATGAATCATGGCATATGTCAAGGGCCCCAGCCTCCTACAGTGTGTTGTGTGTGCAAGGACCTGACTCTGTTATCTTAAAGACTCTTCACTTTGGAAAGTTTTCCGCACACCACCGATCAGCTTGGGGAATGAACAGCGGCCACCGCCGCCACCGTCGTCGTCGTCGCCATCACTATGAGGAGCGAAATGCAAGACGCATCGAGAGGATGAAGTTTAGAGTGTAAACGATGTCAAAATATGAGACGAGTGTCTAGCGTAACGTTCATAATGGGACGTCAGTGTCAGGGACCAGGACTTGGTGTCAGTTGCGTCATCAGAAGTTTGCCGCAGCTTGGCCCGTCGCATTCCTGAGAGGGGGCCAAGTTTTTTAATTAATTTGAATAGACTTGAACGGCGGAGCAGAACTACTCAGACTGTCATATGAATGGCCCGTTATGGGAAGTCGGAACTTGTTGATGGGATGTGACATGCTTGCGTATTGGGGAATCGGGATTGTTCTCGCTTGAAAGTAATTGACAGCTTAATGGGATTTCCTCACTTATTGCGAAAGTTGTGGCACTCTGAAGTTGTCAGTTACTGTCTCCGATGCTGCAGAGACGCAGATCAGATTCCGGGGATGGACAGTTCATGTGACATTGAACGACGATCAACTGTGGAGTGGAAAATTATAACTGGACATGAGTTAGCATGGCAGAAATTTATATAGATTTCTATTTTAGCCTCGGTTTGGAGCTTATTAGGTTAAAAAATGGGAAGAGGGGCTGACTGCTTTACAGGTGATCGATTTGTTTATTTGATTGGAAGGTATAACTAAGGGGTGAGTGTATTGACCAGTTCTTTTTACAAATCGCAAAGATGACTGCCCTTTGTCAAAAAAACAAATAAATCAATACTTCCTTGGCTTTAAACTAACATTTAAGGAAACTGTCAATAACACTCTCTTGGCTTGTTTTAGCGCGAATGAAAAAATTATGGAAAACAGACGAAAAGAGGAAGGAAAATTGAAATCCAAGTCGATTGTGTTGATGTATTTCAACGATGCCTGTCTAATGCCCGCTACATTGAAACACCTTCCCAATTTGCGATGAGCATATCCACCTGACTGTGGGTCGCCTTTAAAAAAAACCTTTTGCTAATTGTAGTTCGGGATAAGCTCATTACAAGAGCAAGAGCTCTCCATAGGGTGGAGCTGGGCCTCAACCAACATGCCTCTACATGGCCGAGCCAGCTTAAGCGTCGTATCCGAAGACGTTTAACTAGGCGCATGCCGCCGTATAGCCCGTACAGGTCATAGTTGAGTTTGTGGTTCCTCTGTTGGTAGTGTAATAAAAGTAATTTCTTGATTGGGCGTTTTGTGGCGTATTTAGTTTGACGATGAGTACAAGGCCGTCGGGTCCCGGGTAGGTCTTCGCTATGAATAATGGGCCGAAGGCGTTTATTCTTGATGAGGACCATATATCCTTCTTTTAGCTGTTGTTGTGACTTCGGCCATTTCGGACGTTGTCTAAAACGGGTAAGGAATTCTCCTTGCCAGGTCTATTGCTGATTTTCCTGCCCTGAAACCACACAAATAAGGTGTAAAAAGATAAAAGTGATGCTTATCTCTAACTGCATTTATTTAGAATTACTTATTTCTTGTGCCTTATTCGCATGCATTTATAGTGAGTGGGCTGAGAGTATTTCATATGAGCGGAGAGTTTCGTTTAGATCATACGATTTTGGCAAATAGATTATGTTACGGATTGTACAATACCACAGTGGTTAACAAAAGTAAATCAATTTTCATTTATTTATTATTTTTTTTAATTGATTGCCTTTAAAGGACTTTTCAAGTTGTTGACAAACGGCTTCAGGTGCTCAAACGAGTACTATCCAGAGGGTTGTGATGTCGTGACGGGATTCCAAGTTTCTTCTTCCTCTTCTTGTAGCGCTACAATCCGGGGTGGACCTGGGCCTCAACCAATATGCCTCTCCAGACAGCACGATCTTTCGCCAGCTACCTCCTGCTGAGCACTCCAAGTTGGTTCAGGCTCTTCTCTACTTCTGTACGCCGCCTAAACCTAGGTCGTTCTCTGTTGCGTTGTCCCATTGGTTCAGATTCGAAGACTATCCAGACCAAAACAATGGCGTGGCCCCACTCCAAATGGCCTATCCATCTTAAACATTGTATCCGAAGACGCTTGATCAGATGCATGCACAGTACAGCCCATTGAGTTTTCTGTTTCTACCATTCTCTGAAAAAAAAAATGGATGAAACAACATTGCAGAGGGAACAAGCTTCTTAACGACCCGAATGACAAAGTGGATTCCACCAGAAGCGTTCATATGGCAGGTGTCCTTGATCAAAAATGTTAATGGATGTCCGTTTCTCTATCACGTGGTAAGAAGGACATTACTACAAGAGCAATGTAGAAACCCCAGTCTGGGTGACATCCGATTCAGCACGTAAGTCACATTTCGCAAAACAAAAGAGTCTCAAAATCCAAAAAGTGCATTTCAAAAGAAGGACAAGACTCCAGAACATGTTATTAGCTTATAGGTGCAATTGTATTCTCACGAGCACATTTTTGGAAATCTTATTAGTGACACAGAGAAGGGATATTTAATCCTAAATCGAGGTTCATTACTTACTCACGATAAAGTGGCACTCAAAACGGACCTATTCGCCCTATCCCAAATTCTTGTAAAATTCCTTTCTGCAGTGTGACTCTATATAGTCTGGAAACTAAAGAAAGTTTCACGAGTTAAGTTCCCAAACTTCTTCGTTATTCCAAATTTCGAAGGACAACTCTTTACTTCAGAAAAAATATCCCAGATTGAGAAAATCAAATTCACTGAAAACTAAAACGGACTGCGGCTTATTCTGGTCGCAGAAACAATCTGAGTGATCTGAATCGCCTGAGAAAAGCAGTTTTCACAGTTTGCAGTTCGTCTGGATGAGAATTAAAATGGAAGAGTTGAACTTGAAGCTAAGGTTGGTACGGTCGACTTGTTCCTATAAATACCAAAAGAGGTTACTTGCGAGGCCAATTGAATGAATGGAGCAGCAGTGAGTATGGTTTGACGGGTACAGCCATGGCAATGACAAAGGTAAAGGCCAGTGCTTGGTTATGAAACCGATCTCTGTCTCCTTAACCAAATGGGAAGGCAGATCACAGATCTTTTTCTTCTGTAGGAAGTCTATGCCTTATGATTTCGGAAAATAGGTTACCATCATAGAAAAGTCTCCATGTTCGATTTGTGTTGAGTATTTGACATAAAAAAGATTACACGTTCGGCGTTATAAAATGCCTTTTATTCTTAGCCAAATCCAATAGAAGAGAGTTGCTTTGTCGGAATATTTATATATATATATACAAAACTTTCGTTAACTTTTTAGTACATATTTAACTATTAATATTCACTGATAATGTAATGTTTTAACTTCTCATAAAATTGATATAATATAGTACAATATAATATAATAATGTAATTAATTATATAATGTAATTTGCATTTTTAAACTGAACACTCCACGTTCTCTTTTTTCAGCTCAACAAATTTCTTTTGTGGACATTGAACTTCTCCAGCAACCTACCCTTTAGGGCCTAGCCGTTTATTTTACAGCCGCTCGATGGTGTTCTGCGGATCTTCCCAAAGGAATAGAAGGCATATAGGGAAGTATTATTATGGAAGATTTTAATTTGTCTAATATAAAGTGGTCGCCGTGGCGTAGTGGGTAGAGTGCGACGCTCACACGCCGAAGGGTCTAGGTTCGACTCCCAGTTCAACACGAATTTTTCTAATATTTCACGGCACCACCTCTTTCGAGCTGCTGACAACACTCAAAGAGTAATAACTGTCTAAGAAAGCTTCTCAAATCTCGCCGTTCGGAGTCGGCAAAAAACTGTAGGTCCCTTCTACTCGTGAGAGAACAGTAGCACGCACAACACGAGTAGTTGATGAGCAAGCTAGGCCCTGGTCCCCCTTTGGACTGTAGCGCCAACAATTATTATTAATATAAAGTGGATTTTTGATTCTGATGATAAGATACCTGTGCTATTTAAAGTTTTATTCCACCATGATTGTAAAGTTGTTGATATATTCGCACAATTTGATCTGAGACTGATAAATATTTTTCACAATTCTTTCAATAATATACTTGATTTGATCTTTGTGGATCCGGAAATGGTCATGGATATCGACAACTGTGAAGTTTCCCTTTTTCCAAATGCAATTCATCATGTTGCATTTTGTTTGCATTTTGGTTTTTATAAGTATTTTCCTTCTTCTACTCCTGAATCTAGTTTTATATTTGATTATCAGAAATCAAATTACAATGCCATTAGCGCTTACATCAATAATAATAATAATTGTTGGCGCTACGGTCCAAAGGGGGACCAGGGCCTAGCATGCTCATCAACTACTCGTGTTGTGCGTGCTACTGTTCTCTCACCTAGAAGGAACCTACAGTTTTTTGCCGACTCCGAATGGCGAAATTTGAGAAGCTTTTTTAGACATTTATTATTCTTTGAGTGTTGTCAGCAGCTCGAAAGAGGTGGTGCCGTGAAAAATTCGAAAAATTGGTGTTGAGCTGGGAATCGAACCTAGACCCTTCGGTGTGTGAGCGTCGCACTCTTCCCACCACGCCACTAATTGTACTTTCATTGCTACATTTCATTTTTAAAAATTGTAAAATATGAAATTTTTTTATTTTCACCTAAATTAAAAATAAAGGCTGATTCTAAACCAGTGTGGTTTAATAAAAGATTGATTAACCTTAATAATAAGAAAAATAGGGTTTATAAACAATTTCAAAGATCAAATAGTGATAGTGATCTATATTGACATTATTGGTTCTTACAAAAACAATTTGACACTTTAAATAAGTTCTTATATAATCAATATGTATTATTAGTTGAAAATGATTTAAAATAAATAGTAGACATTTTTGGAAATTTATCAATTATCATTTCAACATGGCTTTGTTTCTGGTAGATCTAAGTGGTATAATCTTACAGCTTTTACTAATTTCGTTAGGAATGAAATTGGAAAAAGGTTCCCAAGTGGATGTAGTTTGTACGGACTTTTTGGAAGGATTGATCATTCAATATTACTCATGAAATTGAATAAAATATGTTTTCATTCGAGTTTTATAAAATGGATAAGAGGATATTTGACGGAACGTACTCAATACGTTAAGGTAAATAAAACCCTGTCTTCATGTATTCACGCTTCAGCAGGTGTACCTCCAGGTAGTCACCTTGGCCCAATTTTTTTCTTATTATTCATTAATAACATTCCTAATTTACTATCAAATTCCAAATGTATGATGTATGCCGATAGCTTGAAAGTTTACCGAAGCATAAAAAACGCGCGAGATTGCAGTTTGCTACAAGAAGGTCTCAAAAAGCTATCAAAGTGGTGCGAAATTCATTCACTTTACTTTAACATTGCCAAGTGTCAAAGGTTAACTTTCTGTCGTATTCGATCGCCTGTCAATTTCATTTACAAAATCAAGAATATACGCCTTTCAGTTGTGAAGTCTAAAAAAGACCTTGGGATGATTTTCAATCGAAAACTTGATTTTGTAAATCACATTGATTTTATAGTCACTAAAGGTTATTCAATGTTGGGTTCTATTTTACGTAATTCCAAAGAATTTTGCGATCCTCATACTCTGAAATGTCTTTTCTCTGTTTATGTTAGATCGTCTTTAGAATATTATTCCACCGTGTGGAGCCCTGTGTATGAAGCTCATTCTTTTAGGATAGAAAGAGTTTAAAAACGTTTTACAAAAGCCTTGTTTGAAATACTTAACTGGGAAATTGAAGTGCCCGATTATAAAACAGGATTTTATTTATTTGGAATATTGATGTTTATTTGTGATATAATAAGAAATCATATTGAGTGTTCTGATCTTTTAGCGTTCCTACCAGAGTCCTTAGAAATCGAAATCTTACCTTTTATGTTCCTTATCACAGGACAAAGTATGCTGCCAATGAACCATTGCCAAGGTGTCTTAGTGACACTAATACAGTTTGTGTTCATATAGATTTTTTTCTACAAAGATCAGCTTTAAAAACAATTTGTTATTAGTTCTAAGCAATATTCATGTCTAGTGAATAGCAATATTTTTTTTTATACTTTTATTATTTTTACTATTTTTGATACTATTACTTCATATATATTTATATATATATTCTTTTTTAATATTTTCTATTTTGTATTATGTAACATTGTTCATTTTGTGGTCACCGTGGCGTAGTGGGCTCACAAGTGTCTAGGTTCGATTCCCTGTCGAACACCTTGAATTTTTCACGGCACCAACTCTTTTGAGCTGCTAACAACACTCAAAGAGTAATAAGAGTCCTAGAAAGCCTCTCAACTTCTCCGTTCGGAGTCGGCAAATAAACTAAAGGTCCCTTCTACTCGTGAGAGAACAGTACCGCTCCCAACAAGAGTAGTTGATGGGCAAGCTAGACCCTGGTCCCGCTGTGGACTGTCGCACTAACAATTATTATTATTATAAACCTAAACATATCTTCCGTAAGAAACTAGAAAACAACTTAGTTTCTTGTAAATCTAAGTAAAACCAGGATGACAGAAGTCTATGTACACTCAAACCCAATAACGTGAACTAAAAAATTAGAATGGTTGTTAATAAGACGTTGAACTCCCTTTTAAGGATATCACTACTCTCATGCTATTTGGCATTGATTCGACCAATATATTGGTAACTGTGGGATCAATTTTGGCCCGTTCTTCCTTAAGAGCTTTCCTTAAATTTTGATAGTTCGTGGCGGGTGTTTTCTTGAGGCACCGTTTTAATTTGTCCCTTAAATGCTCTATGTTACTCTACTGATGTTGTTCTAATGTTTTTAATTGTCTGGTGTCGTATACAAGCCATTTCTGTAGGACGCGAGAAGTGCGAGGGGCGTACAATATATTATCGGTATCGATATGAAGGAAAATGCGAACTCAATTTAAATAGATTTTTTTTTTTTTTTGTCAATATAATCTCCCCTAACATCAATGCATTTGTCACATCTTTCTTAAGCCCTCGAAAAATTAAATTTTCCCTTTCTCTGCAAAATACCCATTTATTGCCGACTTGAGTTCTTCATCATCCGAAAATTTTTTTCCTCGAAGACATTTTTTCTTATCTGGAAGCAGGAAATAATCACTACGGACAAGGTCTGGACTATAGAGTAGGTGTTGAATTTCTTTGAAACCACAATCTCGCCCAGCAGCCTTGGAAGCTCGAGCCGTGTGAACAGGAGCGTTGTCATGAAGAAGCAACACACCCGCTTCGTCTGTGTGGCTTCTTCTTTTCTTTTTAATTTCTTCCCGCAAATTATGCAAAGTGTAAGCGTAGGATGTGGCGTTGATGGTTTCACCTTTTTTTTGTACTCAATGAGCAAGATTCCATTTGAGTCCCAAAAAACTGTGGCCATGAGCTTCCCGGCAGACGGAGTGACTTTAAATTCCTTCGGGGGGTCAGTTCCGATTTTATGCCATTGCATGGACTCTTGTTTGTTGTTAGGGTCATAGTGGTGAACCCATGTTTCGGCCCTAGTAACAATTTGATCCATAACACCGTTTGTGTTCTCACTACACATCTCCAAAAGTTCTCGACAGCATGTGATTCTCACTTTTTTCTGAGGCGCTGAGTATTAGTGTCACCCGCCTTGCACTGACCCTGGTTGACCATCCTAACCCTTGAAAGGTTGTTGAAAGCTTGGCGATCTCTGCCATCATTTTCACCTTTATTCGGGCATCCTCAAGAACAAGTTTTTGGACCCCTATTTTGGAAACTGAGGGATCGATTTTGGCCCATTCTTCCTTAAGGGCCTTCCTTAAACTTTGCCTGTTTGCGGTGGTTCTTTTGTTGAGGCGCTGCTTTAATTTGTCTCATAATTGTTGCCGTTACGTAGTGGGTAGAGTGCCACGCTCACACGTCGAAGGGTCTAGTTTCGATTCCCAGCTCAACACCAATTTTTCGATTTTTTTACGGCCCACCTCATTCAAGCTGACAACACTCAAGGAGTAATAACTGTCTAAGAAAGCTTTTAAAATTTCGCCGTTCGGAGTCGGCAAAAAACTGAAGTTCCCTTCTAATCGTGAGGGAACAGTAGCGCGCACAACACGAGTAGTCGATGAGCAAGCTAGGCCCTGGTCCCCCTTTGGACTGTAGCGCCAACAATTATTATTATTAACATTGTTCATTCCAGTAATCATTAAAGCATTGTATCTTTGTTTGATGAAATGAAATAAATAAATAAAGTTTAGAACATCACCCCCCCCCCCCCTTTAGGCCTTTTGTTTGGTCTTCCAATGCCTAGCAGAGTTAGAGAGTTAGAGTCTTTTAATTAGAGAGGAAAATTGTCAAGTTACTGACCAACGCCTGGTTATTGTGGGACTCTGTGACATTCTCAGCAATCGCGAGTACCCAACATACTTGTCTTGAAGTTCTACCACCATCGCATTACTCCCCAACCAAGCATATTTTTGAGCCGACGTCGATGAATAGAATCTTTTTCAACTTGTCTTTGACAGTGCTTATCTGGCTCAACGTACACTCGTTGTGCTGTATCCTATTGAGCAGATCGGTGATTAAAACATTCAATGGGACACACGCGGTCTTACCTGAAGAAAGTTTTCCAGCAGCTTTGGCAGCGAGGAGAAAGAAGAAAGTGTTTCTAGTCTTCGCGGTTCGCCTTTGAGAGGTGATAAACCAACAAGTCCTTGGGAATAACTTTTCGACGGGTTCAACGAACTGAACGTTGGACAGCCCACGATTTTTTTTTTTTTTTGTTTTAAGGTCAAACAGGGCTTGACATGGAGTCCGAAGGATGCACCTTGTTTTCTGCTGGGCATCTTTGAAGGGAGTGCAGCAGCAGAGATTTCGTGTATGTCAATCGATTCATGTTGTGAGCTGTATCATGAAACGATTGAGAACTTCCTCGGATCGTGCTTAAATTGTGAGCAATTCTGTTCTTCTGTACCAACGCAACGCCCCGGCTTAGATCCTATATTTCATCCATGCTATCCCCTGGGTCACCAACTGTATCTGTTCATGCTCCTTCTATCGTCTGTTTATCTCGAACTGACGTGGGACTGCATTGAAACTCCTCAAACCAGATTTTGACTATTTCCTATCAAAGGAAGAAAGTCAACATTCACGCTAATCAAGTATACTCTGACGTCTTGGTGAGTTTTCTCTACCAACAGAACAATTTGGACAAACAGCCGATATTACTCCTTTTTTGGAGTAGAACCCTGTACAAGTTCAAAACGCAGTTACGAGTGTGACTTTCGTAGGAGCCGAATACGGGAGTCTTCTCCGCAATGGGAGCTGGGGAGGCTTAGTATTTATTCAACCGCCCAAAAAGGTATACGCGCGCGAGTTGTCTGAATATGGAAAACGTTCCTCTTACATCAACAACAAACGAAAAACGGTGGAATTCGTCGTCACCCATCCAGACCTTCGTTTCTGCCTCCACTCCAAAGAAGCATTGCCCAGACTTGTGTGCGTTTGTTAGCCAAGCCGAAGACTCCTCAACTCAAGACCACGTCCCAGTTCGTGCGATGCCTCCTTTTCCACCTTAACCGGCGGAGCCCACAAATGACCTACAAAAGCCGTTCAAGCAGAACCCACCCTTACCCGAATCCCTTAAAGTCCGAAGGTTGCAGCATCTGACACAACAACCCCGAACAACGTTTGCCTGCGCATTTATCGTGAAACTTTAATATCGATTTTATCATCAAGCGCCGGATGGAGGGGGGAAACCCCAGCGTGCGTAGCTGTGTTAGTTCTGTCATTTATTTTCATCAATCCGCCAGACCTCCTTCGGTCATTTAGCCCTTCATTTGTCGATTAGATCGCAATCTACGGCACAAAAGGAACAACACAAAGCGACCGACACACAGCACAAAAGTTCGCCTTAATCGCCTTCCCCCAGTGCCACCGCCGAATCCTTTGTATCAATAACGAACACATGAGACATGGAAACACACGAGAGGAACGACAAAGCCGGTGAATAAAAGGAGAAGAGCGATGTTGTCGAGCGGGGATTTTTGAAGGTCTGGTTGTCCAGGCTGAGCCGCAGCCATTCATCGTCCCTTTCAGCCTCTAACGAGCTGTCATTTTGTGCTTACACTTTCAATTGGACATAACATCTAACGACAACTGGCTGTCGGCAGGAAGTCGGAGCCTTTCAGCCGAGCCGACCTCACCAAGGCCGTCATCATTATCATCATCGTGGCAGTTGATCGAAGATCCGGAAGCATTGATTTGTGTTAATGGACTGAACTACCGGTCGTTCAGCGGAGTATGTCCTCGCAGCTCCTCCCGCTTTCATTCATTTTAATCAACCCTTGGCGAGGGTGTGCGAGGGTCTGGTGCATAACCAGGTCGAGATAAGGAGAGGGAACACATCTGGGACTAAGGGACTCATTTAGATGACGGTATTCGATATTTTATGCGCTCATTTATGTGGTATAAACCGATATTTATGTGAAGGTCCTTTCTGCGACGGGAATCAGCCTTTGTAGGTGCGGTTGCTTGAACCGGGGAGCGTATTGAGAATGATGGGCCGACATAAAAACTCAGTAATACTGGTAATTTGCTGTCCTTGTTACTAAAAGGTGAACCCATTAACTGGGAAGTGCTGGCAGGGAATAATTTCGCAAACGCCAAATTGGTCGCGTAAATCAACTTTTGAAGGCTGCTAATTGATTACCGCTTTACGGCGAGTTTAGGTCATTTTTCCTTATCAGGGATCTTATGACTTTGGCTTTTTTTTGTGACTTAATGGTGAGTCTGTGGGGATAGAGGATACGAAAATCACTAAACCGAGGAACATGTGTGAAGGGACGCATGGAGTCAGAACTGAGTTTGAAGAAATGTATGAACCTCAACCGATGGAGTCAACTTTTCTTGCGAGAAAAGGAAAAGAACGCTGCATCTCAATCAATCCCACGCATGCCGACTTGGTCTACTGCTGGCTCCTCAATTTATGGCTGACGTCTTTGCCTACAAATTGTAGGCTAAACTGTCGCCCTTTCAAACAAGTTTAAACTGATGTTAACCCAGCGTTGTCTGCGTCTTAAGTTACAACCCATGGGTGGGATAGTGTGCAAAGGCACACCACAAAAACCAAAAGCATTAGTTTCTAAGTCTCTCGAAAACAGGAAGACGTGAAAAAATATGTTCTTAAATATTCAAATTTGATGATTAGGAACTAGCCACAAAAAGCCTTGAATTAGCCTTGAAAATGAAAATTGGTTCAAGGTTTTGGTTGTAATTATTTCTCAAAATATCTTTCCAAATTTTTTGAGATCTCTTGACACAAAGAAAATTATAACTATTTGCAGATCCAAGAAATATGTCTTATCTCAGGGAATCCAAAAAATTTAGTGTTTTAACTATTATTAACTTTAAAGAACAATCCTAAGGCTATCGATTTTAAGTGACAAAAGTTCGAGTATACTAGTAGTTCGAGTCAATAAACGAGTTATTCTGTAGTAAGACATAGTAAGTAATTCGCTTTATTATTCGATCAACTAATAACGTAACCGTGGCCGCCGTGGCGTAGTGGGTAGAGTGCGACGCTCACACGCCGAAGGGTCTAGATTCGATTTCCAGCTCAACACCAATTTTTCGAATTTTTCACGGCACCACCTCTTTCGAGCTGCTGACAACACTCAAAGAACAGCCTAAGAAAGCTTCTCAACTTCGCCGTTCGAAGTCGGAAAATAAGCTGTAGGTCCCTTCTACTTGTGAGAGAACAGTAAAGCGCACAGCACGAGTAGTTGATGGGCAAGCTAGGCCCTGGTCCCCCTGTGTTCTACACTGAAGTTAACACCGCACGCGCTAGCTACAGGTGCAAGTGCTATCAAAATTTGCTGCATGTGCATCCATATTTCATTTGCACAGTTGGGAATATGTATTCACGAACGTTCCCAGACGCCAAAAACTGTCTCCATCCACGATGCACCGGATACACGCTCCGGAATTTTTATATAGGCTGATTTCAGCGAATGAGTTGAAGAGGTGATTGTTGCCAGTGAGGTGGGACAATAGGAATAAGTTCAGTTTAGAGTGATCGCATGTAGCATAAACATGAAATAGAATATTATCCATAACGGAATCGTGAGTTTTCATTTCTAGCAAATTGAACCACAGAGCTGGCTTTCGGGTCAACGTTCAAAATTTTTTTGATTTCTCCTAATTGTAAATATTTATTAGAAGAACACAACCGAAAAAAAAAAAAATAAAAATAAATAGCAGTAATTGCAGAACTTTACCACACAGAAAGGAAAGAGCTTCATCAGGTCTACGTAGACTTTTGTCATCCTTGTCTTACTCAGATTTATATTTAAATGAGTTTTCTAGATTTTAACTTTTTTACGGAATAAATTCTTCTTCTTCTTCTTCTTCTTCTTCTTCTTCTTCTTCTTCTTCTTCTTCTTCTTCCTCTTCATCTTCTTCATCTTCTTCTTCTTCTTCTTCTTCTTCCTCTTCATCTTCTTCATCTTCTTCTTCTTCTTCTTCTTCTTCTTCTTCTTCTTCTTCTTCTTCTTCTTCTTCTTCTTCTTCTTCTTCTTCTTCTTCTTCTTCTTCTTCTTCTTCTTCTTCTTCTTCTTCTTCTTCTTCTTCTTCTTCTACGCCTCTCCAGCTAGCACGATCTCTAGCCAGCTGCCTCCAATTTCTCACTCAAAGTTGGTTGAGGTCCTTTTCCACTTTTGTGCGCCATCTCAGTCTAGGACGTCCTCTGTTACGTTGTCCCTGTGGTTCGGATTCGAAGACTTTTCGGGCTGGAGCAGTGGCGTCCCTCCGTTCTACATGGCCTAGCCACCACCCATGCAGTTCGTGGTTGAATCTTCTCCTCCAGATGCCATCAACGCAAACAGGACCAAAAATCGCACGCAGATCTTTTCTCTCGAAGAGACCAATGGGTTCCTCATTCGCAAAGTCACTTTGGTCGGGAGAGGGCTTTATTACAGAATTGCCTCTTAAACCAAAAGAAACAGCCATTGACATGAGTGATTCTGCGCTTGATTTCGGTACTGATATTGTTGTCCCTATTCACCGCGGAGCAGAGATAGACGAAGTCCTTCACTACCTCGAAGTGTCTGCTGTCCATAGTGACGCTCTGTCCGAGACGTCGATGTTCTGCGTCCTTCTTCGATGACAGCATAAATTTCGTTTTGCCCTCGTTTACCTCCAGTCCCACTTTAGCCCCTTCCGCTTCGATGCTAGCAAACGCCTCATTGACGGCTCGCTGTGTTCATCCAATCGCGTCAATGTCATCAGCGTAAGCTAGCAATTGAACGGACTTTTGGAAGATTGTGCCAGGATCTGCCGCAGTGTGAAGATCTGGTCGATTGTGGATTTCCCTGGCCTGAAACCACACTGATAGGGACCTATCAGGTCATGGACAAACGGTTTCAAATGCTCACACAATACGGCAGAGAGGATCTTGTATGCGATGTTCAGAAGACTAATTCCTCGGTAGTTAGCGCACTCGAAGGGGTCTCCTTTCTTGTGGACCGGACAAATGATGCTGAGATTCCACTCGTCGGGCATGCTTTCCTCCGACCATATCTCAGAGATGAGCCTCACAGCCGCTTTGAACAGCTCTGCGGATAGTCCGTCCGTGCCAGCAGCTGTTCGACTTCAGTCTCGATATTGCTATCTTGACCTCGTCGAAGTCGGGATTTACGGAATAAATGCCTACGTTAATAGTTGATAAAATAACACGGCGAACCATATTTACTTTTTTGAATTTTACTGTGTTTTACTAGTGAAAAACTCGTTTATTGACTCGAACTTCTACTGTACGTAGACTTTTGTCACTTAGTGTAGGTACCAATCCTTTTTATAGAATGGTCAAGTTAGTAGAGAAAAATAACATTTAAGTACTTAAAGTTGATAATGCTTTATTGACTTCTTGTTCTGAAAAAGTGGAGCGCGAGCAATTAACTTTTCGAATAGTTATTCGGTCAGTACAAGCACTACTCATCCCACCCACATTGAATCTTCCATAGAACTATCAGTACACAGCACTAATTCGCATTTATTGTTCAGTTTACAAATTCCATTCGTTACTTCGCGGATGGCAGTACTCTCAGATAACAATACTCGTTCCTTGGTTCTCGACCCCACTCTTCAGCCATGTACTCGGACCGGCAACGAGTGTCAAGCTCATTAAATTCCGATCCTGACAACATAATTGCTTTGGGTAAAAAGAATCGAGTAGAAAATCCAGTGGTGTCTACGTCCATTATCCATGAATGGCTCTTGCGTTGCTGAAGCCGAACGACTTTCCATCCTCGGATTGTGGATAAATACAGTATTAAGTTAGAACGATCACATATTCGAGATCGCCAAAAATGAAGCGAAATATTTATGTTTCTTAAAGCGACTCAAGAAAAATTTCACCCCCTTTGATCTGGCAACAATAAATGAGGCGTTTATCCGCCCACAGCTTGAGTGTAACGTTCCTATCTGGTCTGGTGCTCCTAAGACATCTCTGCACCTACTAGATAGAATCCAACAGCGAACGATAAAACTTATTTGTTATAATAATGCTGCGAAGTCAATTGACTGGCTGGAACATCGACGAAATATTCGCGTCACTGTCACTTTTTGTCCCCTTCATTAAGCCAGTTGCTTTTCTTCACTTTAGTGGCCGCCATGGCGTAGTGGGTAGAGTGCGACGCTCACACGCCAAAGGCATAGGTTCGATTGCCAGCTCAGCACGTTTTTTCGAATTTTTCACGGCACCACCTCTTTCGAGCTGCTGCCAACACTCGAAGAGTAATACCAGCCTAAGAAAGCTTCTCAAATTTCGCCGTTCGGAGTCTGCAAAAAACTGTAGGTCCCTTCTACTCGTGAGAGAACAGTAGCGCGCACAACACGAGTAGTTGATGAGCAAGATAGGCCCTGGTCCCCCTTTGGACTGTAGTTCCGACAATTAGTATTTTTATAAATTATTATTATTAGTATTATACGTACTCATACGAGCGCTATTTGTGATGTTTACAGTAACTTAACAGATTCATCTCGTCCAAAAAGTGGAATTAAATCGTGAACATTTTCGTGCGATTATTTTTTACAACTTTCGACGTGGATTAAGTCAACAACAGAGCATCGATGAACTTAATTCAATTTTTGGCGATGCAGCTCCATAAAGGACCAGTGTTTACCGATGGTATGGTGAATTCAACCGAGGTCGTAGTTCACTCCAAGAAGAATTTCGTGAAGGTTGTCCAAAATCAGTTGTTGTTCCATTGATGCTGTGCGCCAACTGATATTGCAAGATCTTCATGTGACCTATCGTGAGATTAAGACAACCTTAGGCATTAGTGGGACCAGCATACATTCAATATTGCATGAACATTTGACCGTCAAACAAATCTGTTCGCGTTGGATTCCACACAATTTGTCAATCGCTCAAAATAAACCTCGTGTCGATTGGTCGAAAGAAATGCTCCAAAAATACGATCCCGAGTCTTCGAAACACGTCTATGACATCGTGACAGGTGATAAATTGTGGACTTACGCGTCTGAGCCCAAAAGCAAACAGCAGTCGACTGTATGGGTGCTTCAAATTGAGCCAAATCCAACAAAAGGTGCTTGCGCACGAGGCACTTCCAAGCAAATGGTCGGCTGTTGGTTCAGAAAAACTGGACATGTCGCAACCGTACAACTAGAACAAAGCAGAACAGTCAATTCTGTGTGGTACACAACCATTTGTTTGCCAGTTGTCTTCCAAGAAATCAGGATCACACACAATTTATCAATCGCTTAAAACAAAAGGCTTGTCTATGACATCGTGACAGGTGATAAATTGTGGACTTACGCGTCTGAGCCCAAAAGCAAACAGCAGTCGACTCTATGGGTGCTTCAAATTGAGCCAAATCCAACAAAAGTTGCTCTCGCACGAGGCACTTCCAAGAAAATGGTCGCCTGTTTTTTTTTCAGAAAAACTGGACTTTTTGCAGCCGTACCACTAAAACAACGCAGAACAGTCAATTCTGTGTGGTACACAACCATTTGTTTGGCAGTTGTCTTCCCAGAAATCAGGAAAACCAACCGCCGAAGACGGATCACTCTTCACCACGACAATGCGAACTCTCACACATCGACTCAAACAACTGCATTTTTGAGCACTCAAAACATCGATTTGATGAGTCATCCGCCGTACAGTACTGACTTGGTACCGAATGACTTCGTACGTAAAAAATAAAATGAGAGGTCAACGTTTTTCGACACCTGAAGAAGCGATTGATGCGTTCAGAATTTATGTTTTGGAGATATCTTAATCAGAGTGGCAAAAGTGCTTCGACAATTGGTTCAAACGCATGCAAAAGTGTATAGATCTTAATGGGGAATACTTTGAAAAACAATGAAGCTATTTTCGATGGTTAATATATGTTTTTGTTCTCTAATTCCGAAATATAAGAGGCAACTCTCGTATGCTCTAGGTCATTGTCTTGCTGAAGAATCTATGTAAGCAGCATATTCCACTGTGCGTAAGGTAGCATGATTTCCCTCATTATGCTGTCATAAACTCCGGTGGTCATCGGTTTTATCCAAAAAACTTGACCAGTTCCATAATAGGAGAAGCATCCCCATACGTTGATTGTTGCATGTTTGGGGTCATAGTCCTGCTGTAAAATTCATCTAAGCGGCATATACCAATCTGCGTACGGTAGCATGATTTCTCTCATAAACACCGGTGGTCACCATCGGTTTTATCCAAAAAATGATACCAGTACCACGATAGGAAAAGCATCCCCATACTTTTATTTCTTTCTCCGCAGTGCTTTACAGTCTTGATAGTGAACTCCGGTTGAAACTCTTGATTTTTCCGCCTACGAACAAATGTCCCGATCCCAGGGGTACCAAATAAAATAATTTTGGATTCATCTGTCCATAGTATAATGCGCTATTTAGAAGGTTCCCAGTTCAGGTGTTCTTCAGGTTCTTGATTCATCTGTCCATATTATATTGCGCTATTTAGAAGGCTCAGGTGTTTCTTTGTAATTTTTCTTTTTTTGTTTTAGTAGGTTGATTTTTGACAGTAGTTGTACTTTTCTGGGACCCCTTGTAGGTAAATTCTTCGTTCCCAGTATTCTTCTTATTGTTGATGTCTCCATGTGCTAATTTAACTCCTCTTTTATTTTCCTAGCGCTCACACGCGGGTTACGTTGGACTAATCTTACTGTTTGTCGTTCAGCGGCGGGGGTTAATTTCGGTTTTCTTCCTATTTTTTCTTCTTTTTAAAAGTATTTTTTGGCATTATGCGATCATTTGATTTGAATACTCAACAATTTCACCTATAAATTTGTAAGTTTTTCAATGAATAAATTATTTTTTTTTTCTCAGGATTACAATACACACCACGACCCATTTTACTTTGCTAACAACGTTGCACTTTGAAATATTATTTTATAATAGTTACAATAATATGTTTAAAATTAGTTTATAACCAAAAACAATTCAAAAGACTGGTGTACACTTCGAAACGCTCCTCAGAATGACGTGGTGCTATTATTTTGCACATTGAAATTCGGCTGCATTTCCGGCAATGGGACCATTCTTAATGACAAGATGCATTTTTTTATTGTCTTGTATATGGGTTTTACTACTGATATAATAAGGATGTTGTGCAATAAATATGAGGCTCCTGCCTGTCCATAGGAAAAAGTAATTAGAATAGGAGTGACAAGGTTGAACACAGTGCTATTATTTTGCACAGTACTGTATGTCACTAAAATTGAATTCATTAAATAGTAGATTCCGGTGACAAAAATTAAGAAAAGCCGCCTAATCCGCCTTCGATAGGCACTCAATCTAATAAATTTAGTTCACACCGGACTTAACAAAAATATCCTTGCATCCACACAAAACGACAGTTCTGTTTATTTTGCGAGCAAAAAACGTCATTGATTCGGTCTGTTTTGGAGATACTAATGGCTATGGTCGAATAGCAAGGTAGTTTCTTATTTATTTGGATGTCAATGGAAAATAGTGTCCCCCGAACATGTGATTCCAAGAAGACGGATGGATGGCCCGCATCAGAATGAGTTTTGATTTACAATACAATCAGTTCGTCCAACAGTTGGAAGTGACGACTGATTTTGTATACCTTCCCATTTGACGTCTCTTCAGCCACGTACACAATATGTTACTTCTGTTTTCTGCTAAGAAACCGGTTCCCTTCCTTTCTTCTCTTTTGTAGAGTTTACGAGTAGCTCTTGTTGATCGATTCAGCATTTCTTTATAAGCGTCTTGTTTGTGTTCATTTGTCTGGATGAACTCGTCGTCAAACAATAGAATCCTACTGGATGGTGACGTGAAATTCAGTACATCAATGGCAGCTTCTTGATGGCTTTTTGACAATGTGTCCAATCATTTTCTATGATAAGTGCAGGCAGCGTCGAACTCTGAGCGAGTTTCTGGGAGACTAAATTGTCAAAGTTCCCAGCGACCTGTTGTGATTGTAGCTTTCCGACCTCAAACCGTTTTGGCCTTTCTCGACTCCGTTGCTCTCTCGATATCCGAGTTCTTACCTTCTTGATACGAGTCGAGGGTTAGGATATACACTCGTACAATAAAGGAGGAGTGCCTCATTGACGATTGATTAATAAGACTAAGTTCTTTAAGGAATGTTAAGGTGTGGAAAGCGCGTGTTACCCAAAGAGCCTTCTGCCCCGAGGTGTAGTCCAACAGCCTGATAGTAGCTTATTGCCTAACCCTACATCAAACAGCAAATCCACAACCAAATCACCCTAACTTCGTCTCCTATAACGATTGCTTTAGTAGATATCGCAGTTCTATTTCGTTCTTTTGCCGGAACCATCCATTCGCACTTCCTGGCTTGCGATTATTAGGTATACCGGAATGAGCGTCAAGAAACAAATATCTCGATAGGGGACATTTGTTGTAACCGAGCCCTTATTTTTTTTTTTTTTTTTTTTGTTCGTTTGCTATGATATCTGTGAGAAATATTTCGTATACATCAAGAAATTGAACAGACAACATCATATTTTTTCATCGTGTTAAAAATGTCGAATTTTGTACCAGAAAGTGATGATTTGCGGAAAGCATTAATTTTTTGTTTTCATTTGAAGAAAAGTGCTGCAGAGTCGCACCGAATCCTTGTCGAGGCTTATGGTGATCCTGCTCTATAAGAAGCAACATGCAAAAGATGGTTTCAACGGTTCAGAAATAATGATTTTGATGTGAGAAATGCAGAACGTGGAAGACCACCAAAAAAGCTGAAGACGCCGAATTGCAAACGATATTGGATGGAGATGACACTTTGAGTCAAAAGCAAATGGCAGCAATATTAAATGTTGCACAACAAACAATTTCTGACCGTTTAAAAGCTATGGGAAAGATCCAAAAGTGTGGAAAATAGGTGCCACATGAATTGAATGAAAGAGGGATGGAAAACCGAAGAAACACTTGTGAAATTTTACTTCGAAGACACGAAAGAAAATCGGTTTTGCATCGGATTGTTACTGGCGGTGAAAAATGGATTTATTTTAAGAATCCTAAACGGAAAAAATCATGGGTTAATCTGGGACAACCATCGACGTCGACTGTAAAACCAGATCGATTCGGCAAGAAGACAATGCTGTGTGTTTGATGGGACCAGAAAAGTGTGCTGTACCACGAGCTCCTAAAACCTGGTGAAATCGTTATGATCGCTACCGACAATGATCAAATGATCAATTTGAACCATGCATTGATCGAGAAACGACCAGAATGGGCCAGAAGACACGGCAAGGTAATTTTACTTCACGACAATGCACCTGCACACAAAGCAAAACCGGTTCAGGATACAATCAAAACACTTGGCTGGGAGCAGCTACCCCACCCGCCGTATTCACCAGACTTGGCTCCTTCCGACTACCATTTGTTTTCATCGATGGGACACGCATTGGCTGAGTAGCACTTTGATTCCTACGAGGAGGTTGAAAATTGGGTGTCTGATTGGTTTGCTTTAAAAGACGAACAATTTTATTGGCGTGGTATTCACAAATTGTCAGAAAGGTGGTTAAAATCGGTAGAAAACAATGGCCGATACTTTGAATAAAATGTTTTTACTTTCCCATTAATAATTAGTGTTTTATTTTCAAAAAAAAAAAATGCTCGGTATTGAGGTGAAGGTGTGGTTTTATATGTAAATTGACTTATTTATTAAGTAATACTATTACATTAGCGTGGCCGCTGTGGTGTAGTAAGTAGAGTGCGACGCTCACACGCCGAAGGGTTTAGGTTCGATTCCCGGCTGAACAACCTCGAATTTTTCACAGCACCACCTCTTTCGAGTTGCTGACAAAACTCAAAGAGTAAGAACTGTCTAAGAAAGCTTCTCAAGTATCTCCGTTCGGAATCGGCAAAAAAGTGTAGGTCCCTTCTACTCGTGAGAGAACGGTAGCGCGCAAAACACGAGTATTTGACGAGCAAGCTAGGTCCTGCCCCTCCCCCCGTGTGGACTGTCCACCAACAATAATTATTATTGTAAATATTACTTTAGTGCATTCTGGTAAAATTTCATATAAATTCGATTACTATTTCGCGTTTTATCTTCAGTTAAACAGAATCATAATGCCAACTGAAACGATGATGATGAAAATTGAGCATCGAGGTGTAATTAAATTTCTCACTTAGCAAGGAAAAAGTTCAAAAACCATTCAGGAAGAGATTGTGGCTGTTTATCAGGGCTCCGCATCTTCCGTACAACTGTGCAAAAGAGGTCAATTGAGTTCAAGATAGGCGAGAACATTGAAGACGACCCCGTTCCGGCACCTCGGCTACTACTTGTACTGGAGAAAGCATCAAAGTAGTCGAAAAACTTGTTCTTTAGGATGGCCGAATAAGGGTAAAAATGATGGCAGAGGTCACCAAGCTTCCAACTTGTACCATTCACACCATTTTTCACGACCATCTTAAAGTTTATGGTCAGTGAAAGGTGGGTGCCACGAATGCTCACAGCGCCTCAGAAAAAAAGTGAGAGTCGCATGTTGTAGAGAGCTTTTGGAGATGTGTAGTGAGGACACAAACGGTGTTTTCGATCGAATTAATACTAGGGACGAAACATGGGTTCACCACTATGACCCTGAGAGCATACAAGAGTCCATGCAGTGGCATAAAAAAGGAACAGACCCCCTGAAGATGTTCAAAGTCACTCCGTCTGTCGAGAAGCTCATGGCCACAGTTTTTTTTGGACTCAAAGGGCATCTTGCTCATTGAGTACAAAGAAAAAGGTGAAGCCATCCACACCACATCCTACGCTTCCACTTTGCGTAGTTTGCGGGAGGAAATTGTAAAGAAAGGAAGAAGCCACATGACATGCTTCTTCATGACAACGCTCCTGTTCACACGGCGCGAGTTTCCAAGGCTGCTGCGCGAGATTGTGGTTTCAAATAAATCCAACACCCACCCTTTAGTCCAGACATTGCCCCTAGTGACCATTTCCTGTCTCCGGATTTGAAAATATGTCTTCGTGGGAAAAGATTTTCGGATGATGAAGAAATCAAGTCGGCAATAAATGGGTATTTGGCAGAGATAAAGGAAATTTGTTGGTTTGAGAGTTTACTCGTAAAAAAGCTTATCTCAAGATGGTAGCCTTAATGTTAGGGAAGATTATATTCAAAAATAAAAACAATTTAATTTGAATTCGCACTTTCCTTCATATCGATACCGATATATTGAACGCCCCTTGTAAATGCCCTGCACTTGCATCCTTCAATTTCGAAATTTCTCCAACAGGTCTATAAACAACCAAACAATTTGATGGCGCGAAGTTCCGAAACGGAGCCAGGATTCAGCTCCTTTCAGAACTGATTGTGCTATGTGTGCTTCTGTTCTCGAATGAGTAGAAAGGACCTACAGTTGGTAGGAACTCCATAAAGAGGTGCCTTAAAAAGGAAGGCAATATATTCGTCCTTAAAGCGAATCTGATCCCCCCGACTTGCCAGTGTCGCACTTGACACTACACCACGGGCGCCAGTATAATCTCTAAAATGAAACAGGCTCCCTTTCTTCAAAGGTTTGTATAACGTCACACTTCAGGCAAAACCACACCTATGAGGTCTTAACACACATGTTTATTCTCCCCACAAGTACCCCTCGGCTAGCCGACAAATGACAGAAGAACGCCGCTTAACCACCCTCACTCAGCGGTTCCTGACGTGCAAGTGCCAATTCATTAACCTGCGCCTCACAGCACCTATTTCGAGCAGGACCGTGTCGCCTGCGCCGATAGGGAATTGCTCCCAAGTAGACAATCAATTCCAATGACAAACGGAAGGCGCCAATCATCCGAATACATCCCACGGTCGCGTAAGGAAGCAATTTCCAGAGAACCAGCCACCGGACAGATCTCAGAAGCAGTGACAAGAATCAGAAATCCTTATCACACCGTAACGGTTATTACCATTAAATGGACTGCAAACAATGTCATCGACAAAGTGGGCGACACGACAACGACATGCCGGCCAGCCAACATACCGCCCGCCGGCCGCGACACACCGATAGACATCGAAGCGAAATCGAATACCTCGCTACCGGCCGACACGCACGTCCACCTCCGACAGCTGGCCATTAACTTTCTTTATCTCTAATTGAATTCATGGGAAACAACCAAACTGAAGGCAACCCTTAAGTGGGTTAGCGCAAGGGCGGGCCGACGGAGGGCCGTGATAATCCATTAAGGAGTCCGAAAGCTTGAGACCGAAGCCAAATCTGTTCCTGTCGGAACTCGAGTGTGGAAATCCAGTTTTGGTGTGTGGTCATTGTTGTTGAACGGGTTTGCATGGAGCAGGCTTCTGGGCAATTACAGCACACCTGATTGGCGATTCCAGGTGCTGTGTGTGCGCACAAATGGCACACAATGGAAATATCCTCCAAACCAATTAAACTCGAAATGACTCTCGTTTATGGCACCAGGGACGGGCCGGTGATGACGGAGGACTACCGGACAACGGCTGGCCCTGGGAAATGGAGATTCACTTGGTGTTTGGCTTTTGCATTGTGGGATCGAGCGGATTGGGAAATCATCTTCGACGAGATAATGTGCCACTGAAGGGAAATGAACCGACACTCCGGTGAGTGTGAGTGAGTCTATCGGTAGCTGGGCTTATGTCTTGTTTGTGGTTTTCTGTTATTGAACTGATTTGCAAGGATGGAAGGAGGGATGCCAACGATAGGCAATAAGAACTAGGATCGAAGAGCTCCACACCTCAGATGCAGTGGTGGTTGGTCGTTGTAAGAACCTTTGTGAACGGTTTGAATAGTCTTATAAGACTGTATTCGTTCATGTCTTAAACCACCAAACGAGATTTCGTACTAGAATGCACTTGGCTGGAATGGCGGTTGAAATACCGTTTACAAGTGATGGAAGGGATGTACCATGTGATAAATCAACGAAATGATGGCCTAAGTTCATGAAGGTGTGGCAAAGCGTCTTCAGTTGGTTTTGAAAGTTTGATTATTCAAAAGATGGTGGCTTGGTGTCCACATTTAGTCCTTTATAGGACCATTGTGCTGACATTTCGGCGGGGAAAACCTTCAACGGGTGTTGCTCAACTTGTGTCAAATGTTGGCCGCTTTTAAAGCAGGACCGAGGCACATTTAGGGCAAATTCTGGCGAATTTTCGGCAGAAATAATACAACTGGAATATTTAGTCGACTTGCGTGATCATTCACGTTTGTCCTTTAAAGATCAAGATGTTCGTTGTCACAGTCAATGAATGTTTCCGTAACCGCTGTCCTTAAAGCCTATCCTCCAAGACCAGTGCAATCCCCCCTCCCACTCATTTGGCATTTATATAGCATTCGGGACGTCTCATTTTCTAATCGACTTCCGGAGGTCGCACCTTCATAAAGGCTAAGCTCAACAATAAAAATTGGAAATATGGTGTTCACGAGTGTATGAAGAAAGACGATTAGTTTGTCAACAAGGACTGCAAAGGCAAAGTGCGAACTTCTTCCAAGCGACATGTGTTAATAAATAATTGTTGGCACTAGAGTCCAAAGGGGGGCCCAGGGCCTAGCTTGCTCATCAACTTCTCGTATTGTGCGCGCTACTGTTCTCTCACGAGTGGAAGGGACCTTCGGCTTTTTCCGACTCCGAACGGCGAAGTTTGAGAAGCTTTCTTAGACAGTTATTACTCTTTGAGTGTTGTCAGCAGCTCGAAAAAGGTGGTGCCGTGAAAAATTCGAAATATTGGTGTTGAGCTGGGAATCGAACCTAGACCCTTCGGTGTGTGAGCGTCGCACTCGCCACGGCGACCACATGTGTTAACCCTTTTGATCCCTTTTGAAATATTGTTTTGGTTTTAAGGACTTACTTAAAAAAAAGAGTTTTCGCCCCATTTTCATCACAACCCGGCAGCCGATACACCTACAGTGGCTCCACGAATAATCGGACAAGGGATCGGTTTACTTTTTAAATAAAAAAAAAATAGGTTGAAGAGGCTATTCTTCTTTTCATATATTTATTGTATGATACATATTCTTCAGAAACAAAAACCAACATTTAAAAAAAACTCATCGTAGCGGTTAAAAACATGACATGGACGAAAAATAACTAAAACAGGCTGTTTAGAAAGGTTACAAGCAGGGTCTAATAAGGAAACAGTCAACTCTCTCGTCTCCCGCCCTTGAATTCATTTTGATAGCGTTTTTAATAACATTTCCCCGTCTTGAACAGGTTTCACAGACAGGGTTTTCTTTTCTGTTCTTAAGTGTGAAAACGTGTGAGCTGCTTGTACGGTGGACCTCCTCATCGCTCAAACTGTTAGAAGGAGAGGGCATATAAATCAGACAATTGAAAGAGAGAACTAATAGTTCTTTCCACCACAAACTAATGGCCGCCGATAGCCACGTTCAGAAAGTATGTATGTAAAGCAGTAGCTGAATCAGAAAATGCAATAGTCCTGACATGTCATGATTAATTCAAAAACAGAAAGAGGACATAAACTTATTTCGAACGATATAACTTACAAAATAGTACCTATTAGCTCCAAAACATTACAAATCGCTAAAAAACTGCTACGAATTTTAAATTCTGAGACTGAGATTCTGAGATTCGTTTTTAGAACTGTTGTTAATAATTTTTTTGTCTGATAATGTTTTTGTAGTTATTGTCTGCAGTGGCCAGCAGGCGGTTCCCACACCTCAACATTCATAAAGGTACCTGGCGATCACCTGGTCAATCAACCGTCAACCAGATTGATCACGTTACGATCGACGTCAGACACTCCTCCAATATTCTCGATGTCCGAACCTTCCGAGGTGCAAACATCGACTCGGATCATCACCTTGTTGTAGCCAAGGTAAGAACCCGGATATCGAGAGAGCAACGCAGTCGAGCCAAGCCAAGACGGTTTGATGTCGGAAAGCTACAATCGCAACCGATCGCTAGAGCATTTGCCGATCGATTCTCCCTGAAACTATCTTAAAGTTCGACGCTGCCTGCACAAACAATAGAAGACAAGTGGAAACGTTGTCATGAAGCCATCAAAGAGGCCGCCACTGATGTGCTGGGTTTCACGTCACCACCCAGAAGGAACCCATGGTTTGACGACGAGTGTAGGCAGGCGCATGCAGCCAAACAAGAAGCGTACAAGGCAACGCTGCATCGAACGACGAGCTGTTTGTGAGCTCTACAAACAGAGAAGAAGGGAAGAGAACCGGCTTCTCAGAAGAAAAAAGAAAGAGCACGAGAAGTGAGCGGTCGAGGAAATGGAGAGGCGCTATGGCAGGAATGATGTCCGAAATTTTTACCACAAGATAAAACAGTTATCCGGTGGTTATAAGGCTCGGACAGAAGCCTGCCGGGATCAAAATGGACAACTAGTGGTAGAGTCGCAGTCGGTGCTGAGAATCTGAAAGGATCATTTCTGCAGACTCCAAAACGGCGATGACGTCGCAAATTCCGCTGTTAGGCAGAATGTCCCACTCAATTTGGACGACGATGGACAAGAATTCCGTCCCCCCGACTTCGACGAGGTCAAGATAGCAATATCGAGACAGAAATCGAACAAAGCTGCTGGCGCGGACGGACTATCCGCAGAGCTGTTCAAAGCGGCTGGGGATGAGCTGGTTGGGTGCATGCACCAGCTCATCTGTGAGATATGGTCGGAGGAAAGCATGCCCTACGAGTGGAATCTCAGCATCGTTTGTCCGGTCCACAAGAAAGGAGACCCCTTCGACTGCGTCAACTACCGAGGGATCAGTCTTCTTAACATTGCATATAAGATTTTCTCTGCCGTACTGTGTGAGCGCCTGAGACCGTTCGTCAACAACCTGATAGGTCCTTATCAGTGTGGTTTCAGGCCAGGGAAGTCCACAATCGACCAGATCTTCACACTGCGGCAGATCCTGGAGAAGTCCCAAGAAGTACAAATCGACACCCACCATCTATTTGTCGATTTCAAGGCCGCGTATGACAGCGTGCATAGAGACGAGCTATACAGTGCCATGTCTAGTTTTGGCATACCTACCAAACTCGTCAGATTGTGTAGGATGACGATGGAGAACTCTCGCTGCTCCGTCAAGGTCGGTAGCGAACTCACCGAGACTTTCGATGTCAAAAAAGGATTTAGACAAGGCGACGCGCTGTCATGTGAGTTCTTTAATATCATCCTTGAGGGGATCGTGCGGAACTCACACGTCAACACCAGAGGCACGATCTTCCACAAGTCCGTTCAATTGCTAGCTTATGCGGATGATAATGACGTGATCGGCCGAACTCAGCGAGCCGTCAATGAGGCGATTGCTAGCATTGAAACGGAAGCGGCTAAAGTGGGACTGTTGGTAAACGAGGGCAAAACGAAGTATATGCTGTCATCAAGGAAGAAGGACGCAGAACATCGACGTCTCGGACAGAGCGTCACTATGGGCAGCAGAAACTTCGAGGTAGTGAAGGACTTCGTCTATCTCGGCTCCGCGGTGAATAGGGACAACAACATCAGTACCGAAATAAAGCGCAGAATCACTCTTGCCAATCGCTGTTACTTTGAGCTCAAGAGACAATTGAGTAATAAAGTCCTCTCTCGAAGGACTGAGCTCGCTTTATATAACAGCTTGATCATCCCCGTCCTACTATATGGCGCAGAATCTTGGACGGTAACAAAGGCGGATGAGGAAGCCCTTAGTCTTTTCGAGAGAAAGGTTGTGCGTGCGATTTTTGGTCCTGTTTGCGTTGATGGCATCTGGAGGAGAAGATTCAACCACGAACTGTATGGGCTGTACGGCGGCATGAGCCTAGTCAAGCGTCTACGGATACAACGCTTAAGGTGGCTAGGCCATGTAGAGCGCATGGACAGCACAGCTCCGGCCCGAAGAGTTTTCGAATCCGAAACACAGGGACAACGCAACAGAGGACGTCCTAGACTGAGATGGCGCACATAAGTGGAAAAGGACCTCAACCATCTTGGAGTGCGCAATTGGAGACAGCTGGCAAGAGATCGTGCTAGCTGGAGAGGCATGTTGGTTGAGGCCCAGATCCACCCCGGGCTGTAGCGCCATCCGAAGAAGAAGAAGAAGAAATCTGCAGTAATACTCAACAAGTGTCTTATATTTCGAACCAAATTAACGGTTTTAGAATATTCTTCTTCTTGTTGTGGCGCTACTGTCCGGGGTGGACCTGGGCCTCAACCAACATGCTTCTCCAGCCAGGACGATCTTTTGCTAGCTGCCTCCAGTTGCGCACTCCAAGTTGGTCCTTCTCCACTTGTGTGCGCCATCTTAGACTAGGTCGTCCTCTGTTGCGTTGTCCCAATGGCTCGGATTCAAAGACTTTTCGGGCCAGAGCAGTGGTGTCCATACGCTCTACATGGCCTAGCCATCTTAAGCGTTGTATCCGTAGACGCTTGACCGGGCGCATGTCACTGTACAGCCCACAGAGTTCGTCGTTAAATCTTCTGTTTCAGATGCCATCAACGTAAATGGAGCCAAAAATAGCACGCAAATCTTTTTTCTCGAAGAGACTAAGGACTTCTTCATCCGCCTTTGGTAACGTCCAAGTTTCCGCGCAATAAAGTAGGACTGGGATGATAAAGCTGTTATACAAATCGAGCTCACTCCTTCGAGAGATTGCTTTATTCCTGAATCGCCACTTGAGCACAAAGAAACAGCAATTGGCAAGAGCGATCTGAGTTTGGTTTCGGTACCGATATTGTTGTCTGCGTTTACCGCGGAGCCGAGGTAGATGAAGTCCTTAACTTCCTCGAAGTTTCTGCTGCCTAGTGTGACGCTCCGTCCGAGACGTCGATGTTGTGTGTCCTTCCTTGATGACAGCATGAACTTGGTTTTGCCCTCATTTACCGCCAGACCTATTTTAGCCGCTTCCGTTTCAATGCCAGCAAACGCCTCATTGACGGCTCTCTGTGTTCGTCCAATCACGTCAATGTCATCAGCGTAATCTACCAGTTGAACTGACTTGTGGAAGATCGTGCTTCTGGTGTTGGCTTGTGAGTAAGGCACGATCTTCTCGAGGATTATGTTAAAAACGTCCCATGGCAGTGCATCACCTTGTCTCAAACCTTTTTTGACATTGACGGTCTCGGTGAGGTCGTTACCAACCGTGACTAAGCAGTGAGAGTTCTCCATCGTCATCCTACACAATCTGACGAGTTTGGTAGGAATGCCAAAACTAGACATGACACTGTATAGCTCGTCTCTATGCACACTGTCATATGCAGCCTTGAAATCGACGAATAGGTGGTGAGTGTCGATTTGCACTTCTTGGGTATTTTTCAGGATCTGCCGTAATGTGATCTGGTCTATTGTGATCTTTCTTGGTCTGAAACCACACTGAAAGGGACCTATTAGGTCATGGAAAAATGGTTTCAGACGCTCACACAATATGGCAGAGAGGATCTTGTATGCAAAATTGAGGAGACGAATCCCTCGGTAGTTGGCGGAGTTAAAGGGGTCTCCTTTCTTGTCAACCCGGCAAACGACGCTGAGATTCCACTCATCGGGCATGCTTTCCTCCGACCATATCTTACAGATGAGCTGGTGCATGCGCCCAACCAGGTCATCTCCAGCTTGTTTGAATAATTCTGCTTGCAGTCTGTCCGCACCAGCAGCTTTGTTCGATTTCAGCTTGGATGTTGCTATCTTCACCTCGTCTAAGTCGGGGGGACGAAATTCTTGTCTATCATCGTCCAAATTGAGTGGAACATTCAGCCTAACAGCGGGATTTGCTCCGTCATCGCCGCTAAGGAGTCTGCAGAAATGATCCTTCTAGAATCTCAGCAGTTTTATATATGTGGTTATAGTTTTAGTATATAAAGTTTGTATATAAAATCAAATTTCTACCTTCTGCCTTTTTGTCTTCTGAAATTTTCCGGCTATGTACAAAGCGCTACAGAGATCGTATCCGGCAATACTATACATCACTTGAAATGTCTTGACATTACCTACAAAACGACGCTATGCATGATTAATTTGGATATTGCGTTATAGACGTGTGAACATGGAGATCAGTAACGCCAAAATTTGCGCTATTTTAAAATATTACTTCGTTAAAGGCAAATCCGCTAAAGAAACGTTCCGTGAGAGGAATGGGGTCGACGATTTGAAGCCGTCGAAAACGACAGCATGGAGAAGCCAGCCGGCGGAAAACCTGTGGCGACGAATACCGATCGAATCATGGAAATCATCGAATTAGACCGACATGTGGCATCTCGTAACATCACCCAGGTGATGGAAGTTAGTCACCAAACCATTTTAAACCACATATTCGAAAGATGTCGCCACCTGCATTATTCCTACTGGAAGCGATACCTACTTCATTGGAAACGTCGGACATTTGTCAGCAAAAATTGGTGGTCATCATCATGTGCTCGACCTATATATTATGCAAAGGGTGGTTTTGTTTCTTCAAAAGTAATGATTTCAGTTTCGGAAACTTAGAATGTTGAGGTCAGCTCAAAAAGTTTGAAGATGGGGAATGGGAGGCTTTACTGATTCAAGATCCCAGCTCCCAAAATTATTGGAAATAACTCAGTTCACAATTTGCATTCTGTTAGAGATGCAAAAGAAAGAATGTTGTGAGCGTTGTGAGTTGGAATCTAGACCTGTCGAAAGACCAGTCTTCACTTTGGAACTTTTTTTTGAAAAACATCAAGAGAACGGATTTTCGCACGGGATCGCAACTGGAGATGAAACGTGTATGGACTACGATAATTCCATGCGATATCTTGTGAATTCGTTCTAGCATCGTTTAGAAATCCCAAACAAGGACTAGTCTGATAACATGTGCCTCATATGCCTAACAGAAAACAATGAAGGCCCTATCAAAGACAACCAAACCTTCGATCAATGTCCTACACTTGACATCAAGACCATATTTATGGACGCAAAGGCTAGGCAAGGAGATATTGATTATTAATGCACTGGGACACCATGATCCACACGACTTAGCCTACGGGTAAGTTCCCACAACCTACAATCCAAATCAATCTCCCTTCAATCGAGTTGATTGCTGATGGCGCGTATGCGTAGCGTAACTCGGAATGAAGATCTTGAACGCCACACGGCTATAATCACAGGGGGTCGGCAGAGAGTTTCACGTGGAGTCTCTATCTTTCACAAAGCCGTAGAGACAGCGCTGACAGCGAATGCTCTAGATTAGAAGCTTTCAGAAAAGCCACATAGTTGCGTCGTCATTTCGCTTTGTCCTGGCGATTCTTCATATGAGGCTTTTATTACCGAATCTGATTATTTTTGGATCATCACCAAGTATGCGCGTTTACAAGATGATGAGACTTCCTTGCTAAAGTCTTCTGTCTAAAATTAAAAGTCGACTGTCTTTCAAAGTTCTTTGCTTTTGCTTAGAAGCAGAGACACCGAATGTTTCAGATAAAGGAACAGCATCTGCACACTAGGGGCGTCAAGAGAAACACCAGAAAAAACAATACTATTGAAAACTCATTACAATTGACGTCAACGGCTTTACATCGGAATTGCTTCGACTGTCAGGACTCAGACGTAGATGACCTGTGACAACAAACCCACTTCTACGAATATTACAACCCTTGGTCACTTGCGCAGCACATACTGTAGAGTGCATAAATAAATTGCACACATAATTCAAAGTAAGGGCAATCGAAGCAAAGATTGGATCACAGACATGACCACAATCAGCAAATATTGAAGCATGTCACCGACATTGCCACACCCTCCTACTCAATGCAGCCACTCAGGGATGCAGCGTCAACTCTCCTCAAGAGAATATCTTGCCAGCAAGCAATGTGCATTCTTTAATTGGATCCATTCGACAACAATACGAGTGAGATGATTTTCGATTGAGATGACACTCACAGACACACACGTCCGGCGTCCGACCCAGGAGGCCATCGGCCATCGCCACAAAGGAGGCTAAATTGGAATTTATGTCGGAATTAGCATATGCATATAAATATTGTGAAGAACACGAATCATCCCAATCCGGAGGCGAGATGAACTGCTCGTACATCCAATCTCAACGTGCTCGTTCACTTAAAATTCCTGACGATGCAAGTGTGACAAAGCAGAGAGGAGCCTGCCACCCTGAGCATCCTGAGATATCCAGGAAATTACAGAATATGACTTAAATAATGGCATGCATGTGTGCTCCTCGTTGGCTCCAAGCAGGCGACCGTTCTAAATTGTTGATGAGCTCAGAGTTCAAGGAAACCAGGGAGAAATTGCTTTCATCCAATTGAATCGGCTGCGGCATTCATTAATTAACTTGTGGCTTTGTAGGCCACCACCACAAGTGGTCCTCGAACAAGGACGGCTATGTGTACACGTCTCAACCCATTTGCCACAGCAGTTCGTTTCGACTTACCGGTAGTCTATCTAGCTGCACGCCGGTGGCGGCATGTCAGTCCGGTGTCCACTGGCCTCCTGCTGATACGTGATTAATGCGGTTCTTCCCACAGAGCCGCGCATCGATCGTTGTAACGTTTGTTCCGGCTGCAGGCGCAATTATTCCTCACCTGTGTCTCGAACAGTGACTACATTACGACCGGCGCTGACTGAAAGGCGCTGGAACGAAGCCGTCGTGTCCTTCAAAGCAACTACAGCATTGAAACCACCGGCAGCCAAAATGCAGAACTGAAAGCACACAAAAAAAAAACAGACGCCGCAACGGAGGTAAAGGGAAAGGGAACAACTGAGGATGCATAGTTGCAGGCGGATTGCTAAGCCGCGGATGAATGTGATGTGGCTACGAGAGAGGCAGACACTTTTCGTGTCCGCGACTTAAAATTTTTCCCATCATAGCACCCGTTTGGTGGGTGCAACCAGCCTTCGGTAGCGATACAACGAAACGGCAAAATGCCGGCACGATAGTGATTTTGGCCATCACTTGCACATGACGGCGAATGCAAATAACTCAGTGGTCGTAAGTGAAGGGATAACCAAAGATCCACAAGTACCTTGAGGGGTTGCCTGTGGAGACTGCGGTTGGGAGGGTTCCATCTGAATTAGGAAAGGGGCCTCGAGGATGAGGATGAGGATGAGGATGAGGATGAGGATGAGGATGAGGATGAGGATGAGGATGAGGATGAGGATGAGGATGAGGATGAGAATGAGGATGAGGATGAGGATGAGGATGAGGATGAGGATGAGGATGAGGATGAGGATGAGGATGAGGATGAGGATGAGGATGAGGATGAGGATGAGGATGAGGATGAGGATGAGGATGAGGATGAGGATGAGGATGAGGATGAGGATGAGGATGAGGATGAGGATGAGGATGAGGATGAGGATGAGGATGAGGATGAGGATGAGGATGAGGATGAGGATGAGGATGAGGATGAGGATGAGGATGAGGATTAGGGTGAGGATGAGGATGAAGATGAGGATGAGGATGAGGATGAGGATAAGGATGAAGATGAGGATGAGGATGAGGATGAGGATGAAGATGATCCAAATATAGGAAACGTGGAAGGGCCTTCTTTTAAATAGAAAAGTCTTTTAAGCTAAAACCTATCACAGTTATGGGTAGAATTTCTTCTAGCTCACTGTCAGAAAAAAATTGAGTTCAAACCAAAGCTTGAACCTGGGGACACCCCTTGTCACTCCATCGATTTTAGTTTCAAGTACACCTCATCTGCACCATGTTTCGTTCGGCATCAACTTTTCTCACTTCGGCTTGGCCTCATTCCATACCGAACAACGATCCCTGGAGCTAAGGAATTTCCAAAGTGCCCCACTACCCGAGTTAAGAATCAACAGCATCAGTACGCGATTAGCCCGAGGGAAGAATCCATTAAAATGTTTCTCGGTTGATGGTTTATGGATTTTTCCCTGAGACTTTCAAGAGGTGCCAGTTGCTGGCGTACGCTCCGCCAGCTGCCTTCGTCTCCATAAGCGATTTCAGAAGTTCTGTGCCCCCCGCCACTCGGCCCAACTTGTACACAAAGACGCCCTCTTCCCCCACAAACAGGAGCAGCAAAACAATCCCAATACTAATGCAAGGGTACACACCCCCACACCATGACTACCACCGGAGAGAGCCACAAAATCGGTAGTGGGTTTGTTCTGTTATTTTGCGTCTTCGCTTTGTTGCCGTCGATGGTGGTGGCAGCATCCTTTCCCGGTGTTCACGTCGAGTTCTTAATGGCAAATGTATCCTTCAAGCGATCCCCTGCACTCTCCCGTCGAATTGGCCAACTTTTCACCGAGATTGTTGAACGATTTTAAGGGCACAACAGCCACGATGACGAGAAAGTATCCAAATCTTCTCACCGGTTTAGCATGCAGTTGTTGTCAAAAATGGTATACGTTCAAGCAGAGCGAATGGGAGTGGACGCAGTGGGCCCGGGCGACACGGTACACTGCGCAAGGATGACATGGGGAGAATTGAACATAACAATGTTGACATTCTCTGCGAAAATGTGTCAAGGAGCTTAAAGAGATTAATTCAGGCTATGAGAAGTGCACACAAGGCTGTGCGCACCCTTGTGAGCCTCCATCGGATGCATTGGGTCGAGATTTGACGTCCTTCGAAGCAGCCGCTGTGCACTTTGTCATGGACAGCGATTCGGATGGAGTGTACCAGCAGATGCTGCTACGCCAGCGTAGGAAGGATGCTGCATCTGCAATTTGGGCGATGTTGAATAATAATGACCGAGACTGTGCCACCAGTTGCATACAAGATGCGACTACCCGCCTCGAGGAATTGCAAATGCACGTACCTGCTCAGTGAAGTGGATGCAAGGCGGACTTCGTATTTGGCGGGCAAACATTTGATTGACAGTGGCATGCAAACATTAAATCGTTTCGGAGATTTGCCGTTGAAAGCGCTTTAAGGGCGTGACGCGTTGGATACAACAAAATAGAAGACGCAAAGTATGTGACAACATATGGGATGCCTTTTGGTTGCACTTTGACGTACAAGTTGTGTGTGGTACTTAACCAAACCAATTGCGGTCGAAGTTGTGTGTGCTGTAGTAAGTGAAACAATTGCGGTTAATAAGAATTAATTGGCAGGAATGATAGTCTGAAAGTTTTACCGAAAGGTAAACAGCTATCCAGATGACACAAGGTTCGGACCGAAGCCAGCCGGAACCAAAATGGACAACTCGTGGTAGAGTCGCAATCTGTGCTGAGAATTGGGAAGGATCATTTCCGCAGATACCTTAACGGCGATAGCGGCTCCAATTCCGCTTTTAGGCAGAATGTTCCACTCAATTTAGACAATGATAAGCAAGAATTCCGTCCGACCGACTTAGACGAGCTGAAGATAGCGATATTCAAGCTGAAGTCGAACAAAGCGGACCGACTGTCTGCAGAACTATTTAAAGCAGCTGGAGATGAGTTGTCCCTTTGACTGCAACAATTAACGAGGGATCAGCCTTCCTAACATTGCCTGTAATGTTAGTTTTGTTTTGTTTTTGACATGTACTTTTTGTTATTTTCTATTTTTTTTATTCTTAAGTTAAGCTTAAAAATACTTAAACTAGTTGTTTAATTAACAATTATTAAAAACGATCTTACTGACCCTAAGCAAGCAGTCTAAGTTCATCTATTCTCGTATTGTCTGCAAGATCTCCGTCGTATTGTGTGAGCGTCTGAACCCTTTATCCAACACCAGATAAGTCCCTATCAGTGTGGTTTCAGATCAGTGAAGTCCACGAGAGACTATATCTCCACTTGGAGAAGACAAGACGCAAGAAGTGCATATAGACAATACCAATTTTAAGGCCGCATATGAAAGTGTGAATGGAGACGAACTATACAGTGCTATGTCTAGTTTTGGCAATCTTATGAAGCTCGTCAGATTGTGTAAGGTGACTATGGAGAACTCTGGCTGTTCCGTCAAGGTCGGTAACGAATTCACCGAGACCATCCATGTCAAAAAAGGTTTTAGACATGGCGACGCACTGTCATATGACGTCTTTAACATCGCCGTCGAGAAGGTCGAGCGAAACTCACAAGTCACCACCAGAGGCACGACCTTCCAGAAGTCAGTTCAATTTCTAGCTTGCGCGGACGACATTGACGTGATTGGTCGAACACAGCGAGCCGTCAATGAAGCGTTTTGCTGGTATTGAAGCGGAAGCGGATAAAATGGGTCTGGCTGTAAACGAGGGCAAAACTAAGTACATGGTGTCATCAAGGAAGGGCACACAATATCGACGTCTCGGGCGGAGCTTCACACTAGGCAGCAGAAACTTCGAGGTAGTCTATCTCGGCTCCGCGGTAAACGGAGACAACAGTATCAATACCGAAATCAAACGCAGAATCATTCTTGCCAATTGTTGTTTCTCTGGGCTTAAGAGGCAATTGATTAATACCATAAAGCCTTCTCTCGAACAACTAACCTTGATCCTTAGTCCTACTCTATGGAGCGGAAACATGAATGTTACTAAAATCGGATGAGGAAGTCCCTAGTCTTTTCGAGAAAAAAGTTTTGCGTACGAGTTTTGGTACTGTTTGCGTTGATGCCATCTGGAGGAGGAGATTTCACGACGAACTCATTGTGCTGTGCAGCGACATGCACCTAGTGAACAGAGATGTAAAAGAATGAAATCTTTTGGTTTAGGGAATATTTCTTTTTTTTCAATTTATGATCTCACGTTGGAATTAAGATTTCAACAAACAAATTCGCATTCATTTCTGAAGTTTTGACTGGATATTTCCTTCCGAGCAATCTTATGACTGAAATCAATTGAATGCAAGTTGTTAGAATTACCTTGCAGTCACTGAAGTCACTTTGAAGTTTTCAGCATTCGCTTGAAGTCACCTGCATTCAATTGAATTCTCTAAGACTTCAAAAAATTTCGGTGCATTCCTTGGGACTTCAAAAATATTGGTTGAAGTCTTTGGGACTTAAGACGATTTTGTTGAAGTCCTTCAAGTTTGAACATGCCTGAAAGGCTGATGCCTTGCAATTTACATCGATAGGTGATGTGAGAATACACAAATAGTGGGCGGAAGGGAGTGCTCGAATGTGATGATTTGGGCAAGGGGGGGGGGGGGGCTGGGGTACTTTTGTGTTACTCCCTTTATATATATTTTAGTGTACATAGGTTACTAAGTATTGTAGGTACTGACAGTAAGAATAAGATCGTGAATAAAAGCTGCCGAGATGAGTTTTTTTCGTGCTGTGGCTGGAGTTTCTCGCCGGGATAGGGTGCGAAACACAGCGGTGCGGGGGAAACTTAATGCTGAGCAGCTACTTCTCCGAGCGGAAAGAACTATACTTCGATGGTTTGGCTATGTGGCGCGGATGTCCCCTTCATCACGACTTTTAAGGCGTGCCTTAGATGCAGTTCCATCGTGTACACGGCCACTTGGCAGGCTCAGAACGTGGTGGTCGGACCAAGTCCATAAACTCGCCTGGTTACGCCTGAGCATTGCTTCTGACGAGATAGAGTCAATGGCGGAGTATCGAGCGGCCTGGAGATTTTTCGTGCGTGCGTTGCCTTCGCGACCCCAGTAGTGGAACATGCTGACAATTGAAAATGAATGATTGAATGAGAAAATACAACTGATAACAGCCATACTAATGCAAACAAGGGAAAGGAAACGCAGTTATGCTCAGGCATGGTGCATCAAAAACGAAAACATCATAAATAATTGTTTTCTTCTTTCGAGACCCACTGCGTAAACAGACAACAGGTGCAATTCTCTTACCAGTTGAGTCATCATCAGTTTCTTGGATTTTGTGGCGCGAAAGTGTTGTGTTTTATAAAATTTAACTAAATTTATGGCAAAAAATAATGGAAGTGGAAGGTGACTTTTCATCAGATGACTACGAGGCTGACCCAATTTCTGCATTGAAACCGAAAATTCAAATCGTAGGAGATCCTTCTCAGACGATAAATCTTCTGTTAGCTTCAAAAGGCGCAGAACCGAAACAACACCCTCAGTCATCAAAATCAGTAGTAGTGGTACAGAAGCAAAATCTTCACAACAATCGCAAGAATCAGTGGATCATGTCATTGGGAATAAACTTCTTTATCCAATAACTTTTTTAAAGTAATAAAGCAAGGCATTAGCCTTTCCGGCATGTTCAAACTTGAAAGACTTCAACGAAGTCGTTTGAAGTCCCAACGACTTCAACCAATATTTTTGAAGTCCCAAGAAATGCACCGACATTTTTTGAAGTCTCAAAGAATTCAATTGAATGCAGGTGACTTCAAGTGAATGCTGAAGACTTCAAAGTGACTTCAGTGACTGCAAGGTAATTCTAAAGATTTGCATTCAATTGATTTCAGTCATAAGATTTCTCGGAAGAAATTATCCAGTCAAGACTTCAAAAATGAATACTGATTTTAATTCTGAAGTCAGGGGCATCAAGTGAAGTCAATTGATCGAATCACAAATCATGAATTTGTATAATTCAGGGATTGCAATAAAAAATTGCAGTCGTTTACAACTCTGCTGGTGAAGCGTCTACGGCTACAACGCATAAGATGGCTATTCTATGTAGAGCGTATGAACACCACTGATCCGGCCCGAAAAGTCTTTGAATCCGAGTCATTAAGACAACGCAATTGAGGACGGCCTAGTCGAAGGTGGCGCTCACAAGTGAAGAAGGACCTCAACCAACTTGGAGTTCGTAACTGGAGGCAGCTGGCGAAAGATCGTTCTGGGTGGAGAGGCATGTTTGTTGAGGCCAAGGTCCACCCCGGACTGTAGCGCCACAAGAAGTAGAAGAAGAAGGAAAGCAAGTGTCCCAGTTTTTTTTTGGCAGATGATTTTGCACCTTTTTTGATGTAAACCTTTAGTTATAATAATTGTTGGCGCTACAGTCCAAAGGGGACCAGGGCCTAGCTTGCTCATCAACTACTCGTGTTGTGCGCGCTATTGTTCTCTCACGAGTAGAAGGGACCTACAGTTTTTTTGCCAACTCCGAACGGCGAAATTTGAAAAGCTTTCTTAGACAGTTATTACTCTTTGAGTGTTGTCAGCAGCTCGAAAGAGGTGGTGCCGTGAAAAATTCGAAAAATTGGTGTTGAACTGGGAGTCGAACCTAGACCCTTCGGCGTGTGAGCGTCGCACTCTACCCACTACGCCACGGCGACCACAAGCCTTTAGTTGCTTAAATTATAAAATTGATAATAAATTAGTTTTGATTACTCAAACCGTTTCAAATTGCATTTTCTTATGCAATGTATTTCGTTTTAATATATTAAAAAATGGCTGAGATATTTCAATCTGAATTTGGAGGTAATAGGTGTCCCAGTTTTATATTGGTTCACTGTATTTGAAACGTAAACTAACCTTCCTAAGTATTCTCATTCCATGTTTATGCTAACTTAGAACTGTTTAGGCTTACTGTACTACCTTGCAGTGTTCTTTAAATTCGCTAAGAACCCAACAACGTCTGATGTTGCCTGTACAAGTCGCCATACTACCCCTCATGTCACAGAAGACGTGTCCCTTGCTATCTCATGGCAAATCTTTGAGAAATGGACTCAAAGACGTTAGTCAAAACTCAACGAACTACCCTGCCTGCCTTACACGTGACGCTGCTGTTATAATACGAAGTGCAGAGGGTCAACTTCTATCACCTAAATAGTTTTACCCTATCTACAGAATTTGACATTGAAGACCTTCCACCTTTCAGACTTCTACAATGCTTCCACAAAGAGAAAACTACTGTGAAACAAAAACAGACTTCATATAGAAGGTATCCTTTATTTACTTGTCAACCACTTCACATCCATTGCACGCAAGTGACGAAATGAGCTCATGGCGAATACACAAAGCCAGGAGTTGAATGCAACCACCAATCTAGTTTGGTTACATAAAACAATGTTGTCAGTCGCCTCCAACGCCGAACGTGCTTAGGTTGTTACCGTAGGTCTCGAAGGGATTCGTATTCGTCTTCTTCGGTTAACCTTTCTACGTCACTGCTGCAGAGGGCTCCTCATCCAACGCGAAGGGTTTTTTCGAGTCGCTGTCTTTCATGGGCACGGTCTTCTTCTCAAGCTTTTGCAGCCGCGTCATTTTCTCTCGTTTCTATTTCGTTATTGGTCCACTCCACTTGTAATTATTCACATGTTCCACGAGTATGAAACCCTTCTGTCATCTTCGCGCTCCTACAATCTTTTGAGATAGACAACTCTCGTCGTTCGCATTCTGCTAATTGACGATGGCTATCTGGTGGAGAAGACCTCGACTTTCTTTCCTCAAAGTCATTGGACAGAGCGAACAGCATATCATTGGAATGGTTGAGGAGTCTGTGAAAGGTTTTGTGTGGGCCCCGTGGCTCCTATTGGTTTTGCAGCTTTTCCGTCAGCTGAAAATTCTTCACACTGTATATGCTAAAGTCCTTTTCATGGACGGCCTTCTGGACCCAAACAACATGTCCGCCTGTTAATATAGCTTTGTAAGTTCCATACTTCTGGAAAAATAATTCATTCCTGTCCCGCAGGGAGAGACATTACTTCTGGAGATATAAAGGTGCGACAGACATGACGGTTGAACAGGCGAACAAACGCCTTTGTTAAAAGAAAAGCTTCTTCAATCATTTCCCATCACAATAGTTGCTTACAACCTTCCACTTTCTACTCTCCTGAGATTCTCTCCAGCCCTACAGGAGACCCTCGCTGTTGGACATCTGACAGTGTTTAATAAGATTTCATGGGCGCTGCTGCAGATCCCGGCCGAATTTACTCCACTCACAACTAACCTGTCCTGGCTTCAAACTCGTTCCAAATATAACTTCAAATGGCACACCACCATCCGTCCATCACACAGCAGAGCAGCACCAGTGCCTCAGCCTAATGGCACACTTGGACTGGAAAACATCGTCGTACCGTCTACTGCCGCCGAAACCACTGAGCCAATAATAGCCTATCATAACTGACAAACTTCCGTTCCACACTGTCTCTGCCAGGCACACACACGTTCTACCGACTCAATTAGTCCGACAGAATAGCCCGCCCGAAGCTGTCGATATAATTTCCGACGAGAGTGGTGACTTTAATTGAATTCGCAAGAACCTGCTGCTTCTGCTTCGGCTCCTGTTCCCCGCCCCAGGATAAAAGTGGAAAACTCACACAGAGAGCCAAACAACACAACCATCACGACCACCATTGTCTCTTTGGCCCTTCGAACTGCGGCCCATCAAACTCAATTCGGGGCAAATGTGATGGCTTCCAGAGTTGCTCACAACGTCAACGGCCGAATGGACCTCACATGTGTGTTCATCCTGAAACACCGGCCTGTCCTTCGATTTTCAAAAACACGCCACAGGACTATTTACGTGCTAACTACGGGGTGGTGTGTTACTGGGCAGGGTTGGGGCCCTCATGCATGCTTGCATTCGACGCCTGCTTTCGCAGGGAACACGCAGTCGGAATGAGAACGATAATTGTAACCATTACGATATCCCTAATGATTCGTTGCTAATGTGTACGCTGCTTCTCTGATTCTGCGAACAAGGCGACGTCGTGTAGCCGCCCCAGCTCGGGTCAGAGGCGGCTAATGAAATGGAAACGAAAAATCAATCGACAACCCCGTGGCATACATACCTGCGGGGCAACATGTACCTGTGTGTGGGAATGAGTGCTGACGGCGTTTTTGTGGGTCGCAGATTTTCCGGTTTATTCGCAGAGCCACCGGTACATGACCAGAATACCGAACTGAAAGGATTGAAAATCGATTAGAGGGCTACAGCTCTCCAGCAGCGATGACGATCGACTGCCTTAATTCATGCAGAAAGGTCCACTGAACCGATATGTGGCGCAAGGATTTTTATAAAGTTTATACCATCATTTCTGTCAAAAAGGTTTGGCGGGGGAGTAAGAGGCCTTGCAATGGAATCCGCTTTTCGGGCACTCCTGCTTATCATTTTCTGTAATTTGAGTGTGTTTCAAGGGTCTGCCACACTTGGTGGCCCTTTGTCGGCAGGAGCCCCCCTTCGGCCGTGTATGACGTCAAAATAATGAAACTTTTCAAAATGTTTCGTATTCTGCAGTTCACTGGTTGGGTTCGATGAGTGGAACCGGGATGTGATGTGGGCCGCGGTTAAAAGTGAAATTGATTCCTTTTATGCCAGGGCAAAGGGATAGGCTAAAGGACAGTGTTGCCAACCGGGGGCTGAGTTGTTGGACTGCGGAACTTTTTTATACAGAGGACAGCTTTTGTTTCTCTTGAAATTGTAAGCCAAGTCCAGTATTCCATAGGACAAGCCAGTACTGTCAGTTTTGTGCTTTCTGTTATTTTTCAATATTTGGCGAGAAATTCAGCCATTTTTTATACCCTTAAGTGACCGGAATTAAGTCACAGCACGGGCTGAAGGAAGAGGAAGAAAGAGAAAGAATGTACCAATGTACATTGGTTTTAAATGCCCGTGGATTGTAATGGGGGGGGGGGGGGGGGTTAAGTTTGACGGGGAAGAGCTTTCCATGTTCAGGTGGTGCGGCTAAGGAACGAATCTCTAAGCTCAACTGTACGTCTAAAGGTGCGCTTATGGGTGAACGGGTGAGCATTCCTAGCGAGGCGGGTATTGCAGGTGAATTCTTGAAGGAAAGGAATGCAGCTAGCTAACTCATAAGAGCATTTATTGTTGAAACAGCGATAAAATAGTGGTAGAGGCGCAACATTTCGTCGATGTTCAAGCGAGTCGATTGACTTCGCAGCATTATTATAATCAATAAGTTTTATCGCTCGCTGTTTGATTCTATCTAATAGGCGCAGAGAGTCTTAGGAGGACCTGACTAGATAGCAGCGTTTTATTCAAGGTTTGGGCAGATGTACTCTTTATATATTGCTGCCAGGTCAGAAGGGGAGAAATGTTTATTGCATCGCTCTAAGAAACCTAGACATTTCGCTGCATTTTCGTCGATCTCGAATATGTGATCGTTTCAACTTAGTGTTGCGTTGATACACATACCGAGGATGGAAAGTCGTTCGCAGGAGCATAAGGAGCACGAGCCATTCATAGGTAATGGCTGATTATTTGGAGATCGCTTTGTCGCGTGCAAATTGCACACGTAAACAATTTACAAGCGAGTAAACATCAACAAATAGCATACTTTTAAAATACAAACAACATAACAAGTGCGTATGAAACGTGTGTGAATGAGGGCTGCATACACCCAGGCGGTGATGCGGTCGAGTGCATGGGTACGAGAGAGAGAGAGCGACGAGGGAGGTAGCTAGCCCTCTGGAGATGATTCCCTTTGCGCTGGCTACCATGTACTAGTGAAGGGCAGCGGGGAGGCTGCCGGTGCTTTGGATGTGCTTTCCTCTGCACTGGTAGCCAAGGCCAGCTGAATGGATGCATGATCGGGGGAGTCGGCACGCACGAAAAAGAAATTCACCACCGCACCACGAGAGACTGGCCAGCGGGAGGTGTGGCCACGACGGCAAAGCAAGATGCGGAGATGGTTACCGCGATCGAGGGGACTTGCGAGTGTATGTGTACGCTTGCAGAGGGCAAGCATGATGCGGAGATGGTTGCCGCGATCGAGGGGACCTGTGTATATGTGTGGGCGGATGATTAAAGGGGAAATGAGGTGCAGTTGGGCACCCGGAGGCGTAGCGACTCGCGCGATCGTGTGAGAGCGCGTGTGCAAAGAATGCATGAGCGTGCGCAATGTAAAGAATTTGCATCCCGTGGGGAAAGAATGTGTGTGAAAGGGGAAAGAATGCGTGGAATGTGTGTGAAGTATGTGTGCGAATGGGTGTTGCTGGTGTGGTAAACCGTAGCAGGGGAATTGCATTCCAACAAAGAAAAAGAAAAACTTTCTGCGTCGCAGTGGAATTTCCCCAAGAGGATTCTGCGTTTAGCTATTAGGGTGGACGCTCCACCAGAAAATTTTGGCGTAGGGTTTTTTTTGCGGGAAAACAGAGAGCAAAGGAAGACAAAGACTACATATAGAGGCCCATATATGAAACAAAAAGAAAGTAAGATGGAGGACAGTAACACAATTCTGGAAGAAAAGCACAGAGGACGAAATTGAAACGGGAAGAACGAGGACAACGAGGTAGAGAACGAAGGATTCCGGGAGCAGCAGGACGTTCGTCGAGGGAATCACGATATACATATATGTCGTGATCGATTAACGATAAGTACCCATCGTGGGAGTTTTTTTTATATTCTTTTGGTGAAAAGTGAGTGAACTTGAGGACTCCCTTCTGGAGTCTCAAATAAGTAAAGAAGTAAAGCGTTAAGTGCCCAGAAAGGGGCAAGAATTACGCGTGAGGTCTCGGTTTCGCGTCCGGGTTTTTTTGTTCGCAGCAGAAAGGCTGCACCGTTCGGTCGTGAAGTCCCGTAAGGTTCGGAGCCATAGGCGTCCCTCGAAAATTGTTGGTGGGATTTGGGGTCGTCCGGGACCCGCCATTGTGCTGGCTTGTGCGGGCCGAGCTCAGCTTTTGCTGAGTGAATTAGATCGGCTGTGCCGACGTGTGGGCTGAGGTTCTAGAACCAAGGCCGGGAAATCAGGCCCCCCCTAACGGGGATTATATGTTAATATATATATATATATATATATATATACATATATATATATATATATATATATATATCCATTGCGTGGTGAGGGTTTCGTTCCCTCTGCGGATATACAGATATAAGCTTAACATACGCTATCGTTCCAAGTCAATGGCCGAAGAGGAGGGTCGAGAGCCAAGGAACGAATATGAAAAGCAGAAGGTACTCTCATCAGCGAAGCAGTGAATTCGATTAAAAGTGACAGACAGGAGATCATTTATAAAAATTAGAAAGAGTGTCGGAGACAAAACGGAGTCCTGGGAAACACTAGCATTAATATGGTGAGTATCAGACTTGAACTTATCCAATACAACGTGTATTGAACGATTCGAAAGGTTATTTCTAATAAATTGAAGAAGAGATTTATCGACGCCAAAAACACGCATTTTCGTCAAGAGAGCCTGAAGCCAGACTCTGTCAAATGCTTTTGAAATATCAAGCGCAACGATCTTGCTTTCTCCTACATTGTGCAATGATTGGTTTCATTTTTCGGTGAGATAGACCATCAAATCACCAGTGGACCTGTTGCTGCGGAAGCCGTTGTGACGGTTATTACGAAGCTTTCGGGTTCCAAGATATTTCATAAACTGAAGATTTATCAGCGTTTTCGTTACCTTGCAAAGTAGGGACGTGAGTGCTATGGGTCGGGAGGAGGTGGGTGATGGCGGTTCGCCCTTAGTAGGGACGAACTGGACAAATATTGTTTTCTACTTATTTTGGAAAGAGCCCTTAAGAGTATGAAAAATGGAAAAGCTTACGGAGTTGTTTTGCCAGCGTAGAGGAACACTTCTTCAGAAGAACGGGAGTGATACCATCCGGGCCAGCGGATTTGTACACGTTTAGATCTTTAACTACTCTTGCAACTGTACGAGTGGGAAAATGGACTTGTCCCATGGAGAAATTTATGTTCTCGAGTACAGGCAAGAACAAAACACAATCTGGAAGCGATTAGCAGGCTGCAAAATGTGCAGCTAACAGATCTGCTGTGTTCAAAGGGGTGACAGTTAGAATGTCATTTCAACTGAGCGTTGGAATTGAAGACGATTCGAATTCGATTCGATTTTGGGTATCAAAAGGGGAAAGGGGAGTCGTACAAACAATTTCCAAAAAGCCAGCTCTCACCATTTTACACAATTAATAAAAACATTGAAGAACAAAAAAATGAATGAGGCTTTGCTGAGGCTTAGCTTGAGTATGCTCTCCAACCTTCTCCTCCCTGAACCCACCATCTAAGGAGGTTTGGTAATACAGAAAAGCGACCAGCAAAGTGAGCTTTAAACTATAAGTAATGGGACCTTCTGCATACGCCTCTGAAGAAGCTTTTTGAGGAGATGATCGAATTTGTTCATCAAGCCATTTGAAATCTGCAAGAGTTCGTTAAGGCACCGAATGCAGGATGAATGACTCGACCTGCAGTTTTGTTAATAGCCAAATATGCCGGAACACAGATCAGGTTCCAAATTGTGTCAGCAGCAGACAGTCAGCATCACACCCTACACTTAAGTGACTCTCCGGGATTTTGACCGATTCCCGGCGATGCTGGATGTTCCAAACATTAAAAATTCAAAACAAAAAAATATGTTGCACGAGCAATGACCTCGGAAAATGAGCTGATATGCGGAGCTTACTACCCAAACAAAGTTTATCATGATAACGCATGCCGAAGTGGATTCATTCCGCCGGAAGCGATCTTGTATCTGGACCCACTTGGCTTTGTCCAGGATACAGACAGATGTCCACTTCTCTACCACGTTTTAAGACGGACAGTGCACAGGGGGCAATGTAGAAAGCGTAAGTCCGGGTGATCTTCGATTTAGCACATCCGCCCAAGTTCGTGACATAAATGAGGGGGAAAGGGATAGGCATTTTTATTGGTGGCGGAATGGGCCTGTAAACACGCCAGGTAACGTTGTTGATTGCGTTCAACAAGGCAACCTGACAAAATTGTCCTCGTTAGTGCACAGGTCAAGTTGACATACAGCCTCCTCACAGCGCCCCCTTGGTAACCATCACAACATCCGTTATATGGTGAACCAATGAATGGAGCTAACCCCTCTGCCCGAGTGCTTAAATAATGGCCCTGGCCAACTAGTCTGTGGGAGGAAGGAAACTTCTTCACCACGTAAAATAAAACTAGTTCATGCCTCGAACAAGGCCGGATCACCTGCTGACGACCCCAGAAAACGTTTTAAGGACAACGATTTCTGGTTTTGCACCTGGAATGTGAGGTCCTATAACAGGCCACGTGCAGCCGAACAACTTGCGGTAGACCTTGACTGCTACAAAGCAGACATCACCGCCTTCCAGGAAGTAAGCTGGAATGAGCCCGGTAAGAAAACGATGAACATCTGCGACATCTACTTCAGCGATAGCTACAGAGAGAGAAGGCAGTGCTTATTCGAATGCGGATTTGTTGTTCCAGGCAGACCTAGACGAAAAGTCTTGAGCTTCGACCCCGTCAGCGAAAGCCTCATGAAAATCCGCATTAAGGTTAAATGCATGAACATCAGCGTAATCTGCGATCACAGCCCGACAGAGGAGATAATGCCAAAACAAGGATGTCTTCTATGATCTTCTAGAAAGATCGTACCATCGCTGCCGGAGCGACGACACCAAGATCGATCTAGGCGACTTCAACTCTCAGCTGGAAAAGGAGGACATCTTTGCTGGAGGCATAAGTAAACACAGCCTGCACGACAACACATCCGGAAGCGGACTCACTCACCTCGGTACCTCTCTGTGGGTAGCACGCGGTTCCCACACCTGAATATCCACAAAGGGAAGTGAAGATCTCCTGGTCTATCCACCGTCAAGCAGATTGATCAGGTTGCGATCGACGTCAGACACTCCTGTAATATTCTCGATATCCGAACCTTCCGAGGTGCAAACATCGACACGCGTCATCATCTTGTTGTAGCCAAAGTAAGAACCCGGATATCAAGAGATCAGCGGAATTGAAGCAGGCAAAAGCGGTTTGACGTCGGAAAGCTACAAACACAACTGATCACTGGGAACTTTGCCAACCGAGTCTCCCTGAAACCCGCTCAGAGTTCGACGCTGCCTGCACTGACCATAGAAGAAGACTAGAAACGTTGTCCGGAAGCCATCAAAGAAGCTGCAGCTGATGTGCTGCCTTTCACGTTACCACCAAGAAGGAACCTATGGTTTGACGACGAGTGCAGGCAAGCGCTTGCCAAACAAGATGCCTATAAAGCAACGATGCATCGAACGTCGAGGGCTGTTCGGGAGCTCTACGAACGGAGAAGAAGGTAAGAGCACCGGCTTCTCAGAAAGAACGACGAGGAACGATCGAGGAAGGAACGAGGAGCATGAGAAGCGCGCGGTCAAGGAAATGGAAAAGTGTTATGGCAGGTATGAAGTCCAAAAGTTTTACGAAAGATTAAATAGCTATCCGGAGTATACAAGGCTAGGACCAAGACCTGCCGGGCCAAAATGGACACCTCGTGGTAAAGTCGCAGTCTGTGCTGAGAGTCTGGAAGGATCATTTCTGCAGACTCCTTAACGTCGATGATGGCCCCAATTCTTCGTAACGCAGAATGCTCTACTTTTTTTGGACGATGATAAACAAGAATTCCGTCCCCCAACCTAGAGGTCAAGATGACAAAATCCAAGCTGAAGTCGAACAAAGCTGCTGAAGTGGACGGGCTGTCCGCAGAACTATTTAAGCAGCTGGAGATGACCTTGTTGGACTCATGCGCCAGCTCATCTGTAAGAAATGGTCGGAGGAAAGCATACCCGATGAGTGAAATTTCAGCGTCGTTTGCCCGGTTCACAAGAGAGGGGACCCCTTTGACTGCGCCAACTACCGAGGGGCTAGTGGCCTCAACATCGCATGCAAGATCCTCTCTGCCGTAATGTGTAAGCGTTTGAAACCGTTTGTCTATGACCCGAAAGGTCCCTATCAGTGTGGTTTCAGACAAGGGAAGGTCAAAATAGACTAAGTCTTAAATTTACGGCAGATCTCGGAAAAGACCTAAAAATTGCAAATCGACACTCACCACCTATTCGTCGATTTTAAGGCCGCATATGACAGTGTGCTTAGAGACGAGCTATACAGTGCCATGTCTAGTTTTGCCAATCCTACGAAGCTCGTCAGATTTTGTAAGATGACAATGGAGAACTCTGGCTGTTCCATCAAGGTCGGTAACGAATTCACCGAGACCTTCCATGTCAAAAAAGGTTTTAGACTTGGCGACGCACTGTCATGTGTCTTCTTTAACATCATCCTCGAGACGGTCGAGCGAAACTCACAAGTCAACAACACAGGCACGATCTTCCAGAAGGAGGCAGCTGACGAAAAATCGTGCTGGCTGGAGAGGCATGTTGGTTGAGGCCCAGGTCCACCCCGGACTGTAGCACCACAAGAAGAAGAAGAAGAAGTCATCTCCGCACAAAAGAGAAATTTTGAGTCATAATGGAAGCACGACTTTGTGGTATTGTGGCTCCGTCGCAGCTAGCGTAACACTAACAAAAAATATTAATATTAAAGCAAACATTTTTGGCACGTGGCGGCCGCTATACGCCCTGGGACTTATTTAGTGATCTGTTTATTTTCTTCAAACTCGCTTGAACATATTTGCCTACACCATACCCTTCTGCTTGAAAGAACGTCCTTATCCATAGGTTCGTTCTATTTCCATCTTCGATCAAATACCATACCTTCCCACCCAAGCTCCTTCGTTTGTTCTTGAGGGGCCCGATCTGTTTTTCAGGCCGTGGATTAAAGAGCCGTTAACACACCTTTAAAGCTGGCTTTATAGATGAACTCTTTCTGGAAGTCAAGTTTCCCGATCTTTTAGGATATGCATCGAACTGGCGTCTTTCTTGTTCAACCGTAATCGCCAGACCACCAGAATCAGGTCGTCGTCATCTGCTATGTCACCTATTTTCGGAGGATCTGAGGGTGGATCATCAAAAATTAACGCCCCATAGCGCTCTGCAAACAGATGCCCATCATGTTCGTATCGCTTTAAAAAAGTTGACCCCTGATCACCGCCACTGTGCGAAATAATTTTCAGCTTCCCGCTGTATCACATCATCCACATCCGCATCACCCGCCAATTCACAACCACAACCGCTGACAGCATCAATGTGTTCCGAGTCAAAAATCCATGTTTTCGGCTGCATAACTCATGTTTCGGTCTCCCGTTCCTGTTTTCCTTTTTTTCAGCTGGATGGGAATTGGCCATGACAGGCCCTTGAGGAGGGGCTTCCACTAAGCCCCACAAAGCGAGACGAGGGGAGCATAAAAGGACTTTTCCGATCTGTTTATTGAAATCATCCGTGGACATGGGAATTGAAAGGCCCACCACCCCCCCATGTGGCAACCACAATCACTCGGAGGATGATGGCGACCGGCGGCTGTGGCCGTGGGTACGACGGTAATGGGAACTGCTTTATGGCCGCTGTGTTGATGTGTGTATGTTCCTGTGGCTCGTTTAGGCCTCCCCACCCCTGGGAATGGCGGGAATGTATCACTTTCGGCGTAACCCGAAAGAATGATGAAGCATGCTACTCACCAGTCAACGCACTCATCCGCTAATGTCCTTGTTGGCGATGGGATCTCTTTCGAATGACAGGAAGGGGGAGGGAGGAGGAATGAGGCAGATATAATATCTTGACATATCATTAGGGAGGAAAGTGTGTGACTGTGGCACAGCCGGGTGGCTATTGGCAACCGATGTGTGTGCGGACGGTCAGGCTAGCTCCGCAAATTACTCGGAAGATTATTGGTAATTAATGTCACGAGCACACTGCTGACGGATTCTGCTGTGTAATCCTTTAATTATGATTATTCGCAAATTGAAGTAAATCCTTGTAAATGAGGTGCTGGCCGTGCGTTTGGAGACTGAAATTGAAATCGTTGCGTCGTCCTTGACGGCAAAGTTGGCACCTCCCAACTGCGGCCAAGGCAGAATCTGATAATTTGAATTACCATCTAAGCGCTCCTGCAAACGCATGTAATCCTTCTCACATATGCCACTGGGCTTCCGGTGAACAATCAAAATGGGAGCGGTCGGCCGAGGGGTGCCGACACAATTCACAACCCGTCGGTTCAATTCCAAGAAAAAGGATTTCCGGTAGCCTGTGTTTCCTGTTCAGTGGTGTACTCTCAAATGGCCCCGAACGGAGGTCGGTGGAGGAAGGAACTGCCGTTTGCTCGTGCCCTGTTATAATAACGCGTGATACTCCAGTTTTGCTTCAACCTCCGCCCTGTCCACCAGCCCAGAACGACACGGCTTCTTGGACTGTTTGCCTATTTAGCATTCCGTCAGGAAATTGCTAGTCATCATGGATTTAAAGTGAAGATTCTGTGGCGCTCCCGACTCGCATGTGTGTGTGATCGGATGTGTGTTGGTTTGTTTCTGCTTTAAATTAAAAGTGTGCGCGGTTGATGAATTGCTGATGACTTGGTTTATGACTTGAATAAAATGAGAAAAAGAAGGATGTGAAGGGAAAACCGCCGACTCGGTGTTATTGCCTCGGAAGGAGGTTTATGATGAGCCTACGATGGGTAAACGATAAAAAATATCGTTAACGTGATGCGCAGCAGAGAGGGGGAAGGATTTATGGATTCATTAGGCGTAACGGGATGGGTTAATGAGTTACAAACGACAGAGGGGGATTTCTAATTTTGCGCGGGAGATGAAATCGTTAAGATAAAAAACGCGTTAATAGCGTTGCCATTTCATTGAATAATGTGAACGAGGCGGGAAGGAACGAAATAGGCCATGACACCTGTGAGTAATTTGAAAGTGCGTTGATATCTGTGGGTAACGGTTCTATATTGATAATAATAATTGTTGGCGCGACAGTCCACTGGGAACCTAGCTTGCTCATCAACTACTGGTATTGTACGCGCTACTGTTCTCTCACGAGTAGAAGGGACCTACACTTTTTGCCGACTGCGAACGATGAAATTTGAGAAGCTTTTTCTTAGACAGTGAACTAACTCTTTGATTGTTGTCAACAGCTCGAAAGAGGTGGTGCCGTGAAAAATTCGAAAAATTCGTGTCCAACCTAGACATTCGGTGGGTGATCGTCGCACTCTACTCAGTACGCCAAGGTGGGTGACGATTCTGAATAGAAGAAGAAGTCTTTTGAAGAAATAACTCTGGGTGGGACTTTCAACGCTTCGGATTTGCTTCGCAAAAACAAGTATGAGATCTGAGCAATTCATTCTAAAGAAGTTGTAATCGATGGGATTCTGGACGTTTTTCTATCGTTTTCCACAAATCGCTAAGCGATGCGCATGGTGTGGTTTATTGCATGATGGCTTTCATCCTCCTTTCAGGATCACCTTGCAAGAGGTGCCGACTCCCGTAGAAACAAAGAGAACGATCAAACAGAAAAGTCCTCAAAATGGCATCCATTTGATTTGCAGCATAAGAAGCAGTGTAGCTTTAGGGCTTGGCACCATATCATACATGGTGCGTTATATTTATTGTATCAAGGAGGAGACTCAATGCTAGTGTCTACCTGATCAACATTGAATGGCGTTCGACACCGTTGTGTATATGATCTCCTTCTCATGTTGATAAAATGCGTCTTGCTTAGGACACTTCACAATTTCTAAGCACTCCAATGTAATTGAACTTGCATATAAAACCCTCTGCGAAGCCTGCTTAAAAGATTAAGACACTACAGACATTCCAGCTTTGCCAGAATTAGATGGAGACGGTTTGACCTGTTTGGTGCTGAAAACTTAGGATTTTAATCATAAAATGTTTTGCTGGTATTTCTCAGGAAGACCAAGAAAATACATTGAGTGTAGAATACTGCTTGCTCGAACTGGTAGATCACGAAAAGAATAAGAAAACTTAGTAACTTGACAGCTTGTTTCTCAGATTTTGCCAGCCTTACAGGCGAACAAATGCTAGGTCTATTCACGCAATCTATTACTGCCTCTGCTTGCCCAACTTCTTCTAATGCGGCTGATAACTCAGCAATATGGTTTGATAGATTGTGCAGAAAACTTAGAAGTATGTCTTTTGCACTGTTAAACTCATTTAGAAAAACTAAAGCGGATGTGTTTAGGTTGCTTTACGTTGAAGCGAATAAAGCATACAAGAAAGTTTGCAAGGCCAAACAGGGAGAGTATTATAAACAACTTGCTTATAAAATGGAAGAGTGTAACGACACGAAGTCGTTCTGGAAAACGGTCAGAATGCTAAATGGAAGTGGATCAGTGGTTACTTGCGCCATAAGCTCTGAAGTACTGGTAAACTATTTTAGACAATTACTAAGCCCCGCGGATGGTCAAGTGAACTTTCAGTATGCCCTCCCTAACGTCTCGGACCCTGTGCTAGACGCCCCAATCTCGATGATGGAGTTAATTGGAGCTCTAAGTAAAATGAAAAAAAAATAAAGCTCCCGGGTTGGATGGTATTCCAGTCGAGTTTTTACAAAATCTCACCCCTGATTATCTGGAATGGTTACTGCTGTTTTACAATAACTTGTTAGAGTCCGAAATAATGCCGGAAGTGTTTCTTAAGTCAGTAATCTATGGTGTCTTTAAAAAGGGGGATACTAACGTTGATCAAATTTTTGCATTAACAGTGACGACTCAAAGATTTAAAGAGCGAGGAAGAAAGCTTTACGCTTTTTTCGTAGACTTTAAATCCGCGTTCGATACAGTCAATAGGAACTCGCTGTTGTACAAACTTTCGTTCCTGGGACTTTCAACAAACCTCAGAAGAGTTTATAAAGCACTTATCACACAAAACTCTGCTGCTATGTGGAATGGTATTAGCTTGTCAAACTTCTTCAATGTCAAAACAGGGGTTCCCCAAGGTTGCGTGCTCAGCCCACTTTTCTTTGCGCTGTACGTAGATGATATAACTACATTCTTACCGGGAGGAGTTACAGTTGGCGATGTACAGGTTAAAGTTTTGCTGTATGCTAACGATTTAGTTATTTTGGTTGAAGATCCACAGGCTCTTCAACTGCAAATAAATAAATTGAAAAGCTACTGCGATCTTTGGGACTTAAAGATAAACACCTCTAAATCAAAAATTATGGTTTTTGGCACTGGTCGAGGTAACATTACTGCGCATGAAAATTGGACTTTGGAGGGTGAGCCGATCAAAGTTGTCAAAGAGTTCAACTACCTGGGTTTTGTTTTAAAATCGAATCTTGATATGAGCGCACATGTCCATAAGAAAACGGTAGCGGCAAAGACAGCAATTTATCTGATGTGGAGAACTATATTTGGTAACCAACGCATCGGTATCGCGTCAAAGTTCAAGGTGTTCAATGCTACGCTGAATGCATGTCTCTGTTATGCAAACCAAATATTTGGCTTTAAGTTCTTTGAAGAGTGTGAAATTGTCCAGTGATTTTTCTTCAAGCGAGTTTTTAAACTTCCCCCAACAACTCCCTCATACGCTATCTACGTGGAATCTGGTCTGCCGCAGATATACCATAAAAATTTGAAGGCAAATGCGGACTATTTAATTAAAGTTATGCGTAGGCCGAACAGTAACCTCTCAAGGAGGCTTATGAAGATGGCGCTTCGATATAATTTATCTCCTTTTAAAGAATGGCATGAACTTGCAACCACACATGGCACTGTACTCAGACTTACTGAGGCAAACTCAGATGAATGGGAGGATAAACTGTACGAATGTATCAGAAAAGACGATGAAAAGATGTACCTAGATTGCTTAGATCGAGCTCGTACTTCATCGTCGAGATCTATGTACAAGCTTCTTAACCATACACTAGGACCCAGTAACTACTTTAAAACAGAACTCTCAAATAGACAAATTACCACTATTTTTAGGGCTAGAACTGAACTGCTGAGTCTAAACTTCACACACTTTGCAATCGCAATGAAGTTAAAAAAAAATATCATTTTACAGCGGTATGCCCTACATTACTAGAACTACGTTTATTTTATTTCTCAAAAGTATCTCGTACACTTGAAGAAACGAAGAATATACTGAACGGCGCGGAGGGGTGGAACCTGCTCTATCGTTTTTGTATTCATGCCTTGAATTACCGTAATAGCTTTATCTAACAGAAAGGTATATCATTTGTATAACTTAAAGTATATTAATTTGGCTCATTGTATTACAAGTATCTTAGATAATGTCAGTCTCCGACAGACGGCGTTTTGACGTGTTGACTAACATTTCTTTTTCTATTACTAATTGTTAAAATGAAGACCAATAAAGAATGTTTATAATAATAATAATAATAATAACTGGTGGATCAGTTTTTGAGTCTGAGCGCTTCACAGCTTTGTATTTCAACCTCTAACAAAAAAACAGCGTTCTATTGTATACGCCTACTACTTCTTACCTTTCCTTGTCACTACAGTCCTCTGATAGAGAAAGAGAGGCTTTCGCCGACAAGGTTGGAGAAAAGTCGGCGGATGCTTTGAACGCCATGCGATTACCCCATTTCTTTTGTCTTCGGTTTACAAATCGAAAACTGCGACAAGATTCGTTTACAGAGACCTCTTTGAGCTACAAGGATAAGACGAGATCACCTACTTCTCTTTTCATTAATTTACTTAATTTAACAAAATAAAATCTAATCGAATCACTCTATATAATAAAAACATTCGTTTCTTCTCTCCTTTGTGCTTTTTGCTATGCCGTACGTAGATCCCTGGCTGGTCTTTAACGACTGGCGGTTTTAGGGGATATCCCACAAACCACTTTCGGACTAGAAAAGCAACTAGAACATATCCCAAAGAACTCACAATTCCAGGAACGAGCAAAGACAATTTTGCATTGACTTTCTTACATGAAGAGTTAAACTCTCTACCATCCACTGAGGACAACTCCTCACTCGGAACTTTGCGCCAAAAACGCACTTCACATAAAGTATGAAATACATTGCGTAATTGTAGGCTATAACCTGTAACAAGGGCAAGTTACAATAACATAAAAATTCGATATGGGTGCATACAGGGAACAGCTGCGGTTAGTTTCATGAAGGCGGGTAAGTTTCTCTAGAGCTGCCTTTTATATTTCGGGATTAGAGAACAAAAACAAATATTAATTATCGAAAATAGCTTTTTCGTTTTTCAAAATATTCCCCATTAAGATCTATGCGTTTGAACCAATAGTCGAAGCACTTTTGCCACTCTGATTGAGGTATCTCCAAAACATGCATTCTGAACGCATCAACCGCTTCTTGAGGTGTTGAAAAGCGTTCACCTCTCTTTTGTTTTTAAACGTACGGGAATAAAAAGAAGTCATTCGGTACGAAGTCAGGACTATACAGCGGATGACTCGTCAAATCGATGTTTTGAGTGCTTAAAAGGCTGCTGTTTGAGCCGATATGTGAGAGCTCTCATTGTCGTGGTGAAGAGTGATCCGTGTTCTGCGGTTGGTTTTCCTGATTTCTTGGAAGACAACTGGCAAACAAATGGTTGTGTACCACTCAGAATTGATTGTTCTGTGTTGTACTAGTGGTGCGAATGCGACACGTCCAGTTTCTCCGAACCAACAGTCGAGCATTTGCTTGGAAGTGCTTCGTGCGCGAGCAACTTTTGTTGAATTTGGCTCAATTTGAAACACCCATACAGTCGACTGATGTTTACTTTCGGGCTCATACGCATACATCCACGATTCATCACCTGTCACGATGTCATATACGTGTTTCGAAGCACCGCGATCGTATTTTCGGAGCATTTCTTTCGACCAATCGACACGAGCCTTTTTTTGAGCGATTGACAAATTGTGTAGGATCCAACGCGAACAAATTTTGTGGTCAAACGTTCATGCAGTATTGAATGTATGCTGGTCCCACTAATGCCTAAGGTTGCCTCAATCTCACGATAGGTCACATGTCGATCTTGCAATATCAGTTGGCGCTCAGCATCAATGGTTTGCTGAACAACAACTGATTTCGGACGGCCTTCACGAAATTCGTCTTGGAGTGAACTACGACCTCGGTTGAATTTTTTATATTAGATTAGATTAGATTTGTAGCAGAAAAAAAAATAAATAAATAGAACTAATCACACTGTTCTAGATTTGTTTTCGAACACCAAGTAAACGGCTGATATGTACTTGCAAAAGCTTTGCTCAATCCATCTGATCAGTTTATCGACCGCGAATACAGCTTCATTATAAATAGGAGACAAAATATGTTTCAGCTTTCATTTCCGTTTATCGACCGAGTAATAAAGATAAGGAACTGTGTGAGAGTTGTTTTTTTTCCGATCGCTCATCACCCGAACCTCAATCCTCCTCCTACAGATTTTAGATTTTTTTAAATATTTCCTTATAGGTAAAGGTCAAGACTATTTACATAACTATTCATAAGTGACACAGTTAATAAAATTATAGGAAATTATTAGTGACACTCTGTATTTAAGACGGAATATAAATAGAGTCGAGTGACACTTCAATTACTTAATAAACTAAAAAATAATGAAGAAGTGGGGAATACAATTCAACTTAAAATCAAACTATAAATAATTAGTGTAAATTAATAAGCGGTAATGATTCAAGAAAGGAAAGAAAAACCACACATATTGTAACTAAGTGGATATAGAGCAAGCTAGACCAGAACATTTTAAAGAAGAGATTCGAGACTTTCAATATTAAGGGTGAAGAATCACAACTTAAAGCTTCTGATGAATATTCCAGATAATGTAAATGATCGTATAGACTGCGGTAATACGTTAAATAACCGACATGATAAAACTGAATAAAAATTTCGGTAAGCAGTGGTGCGGAAAATTGATACTGGCATGATATTTAAATGGTCACTACGAAAGTTGTAACGTGAAATTAGACAAGAAGTACGATTACCGGATATTAAAAAGAACAATTTTAACACATTATAGCAATACAAATGACAAACAGAAAGAATTTTCAATAAACAGAACAATGGATAACTCAGATGTCTATAAGACTTACGACATATTTTTCGTATGACATACTTTTGTATAACCATCAGCGGTTGAATTCCATTCCGATACACTCTTCCCCAACAGGCAATACCAAATCGTAACTTAGATTGAAAGATGCCATAATAAAATGTCTTTAAAAGTTTCGTGGAGCAAACTCTACTCAGATAATGAAAATTGCAAAGGGTAGAACGGAAATAAGTTTTCAACATAATAATGTGATTTGTAAAAATGGGTTTAGAGTCAATTATTATACTCAAATATTTAAATTAAAAGACTCTCAATTAAAACACATTTAGCACTACAGACTTGATTATGACAATAGGAGGGTGACAACGGTCGAGATAAACAAATGCAGCTTCGAATTAGTTTGTATTTGTTACAGTCAGGGAAATGGAAATAAAATTTAGAATCAGACAGATATGAGGATGATAGACTGAAGAACATTAGTTTAGTTTTAGAGCTTATTATTAAACTGTGTTCGGAACACCATAGCTGGAGTAGGTAAAAGTCCCAATTTATGTCACATACCACGTCTAAAGGATTATTCAGGGCATATGTAAAGCCAATGTCACCAGCAAAAGCAGTCCGTGCACCCTTAAAGGGTAGAGCAAATAGAGAATTGATATAAATCAGGAATGAAGTTGACCCTAGCACCGAACCTTGAGGGACACCTTAATTATAGAGTCCAATTTCACTTCTTATATCATCTAACTTTGGGATCTGTTTATAAGATAGGAAGTTAACCATTCTAGAATAAAGCCACGAAATCCTGGATTTTTTAGTTTTCTCAAAATAATAGTGTGGTTTACCATGTCAAATGCTTTAGTTAGATCAATAAATAATCCAGCAGTACATTTTTTACAATCAATCTTTGACATGAGTTCAATGCACAACTTCAAGAGAGCATCTTCCGTCGATTTCCCTTTTAAAAACCATACTGCACCTTATTAAAGAAACTATTTTTTTCTAAAAAATTCATAATTCTATTTTTCATTAGCTTTTCAAAAATGCTGCTAAACATCAAAGGGATCCAGATGGGTCTGTAATTCAAAATTTCAGAAGTAGAACCGTTTTTATGTAGGGTAATAATTTCAGCACATTTAAGCTCGTCAGGAAAAGCACCATTCAACACAAATCGATTACAAATAAAAGCTAAGACATTAACTAAGAAATAAGCAATCTTTTTATTTACAAAATTCTATATACCACCATTTCCATTTGACTTAGAGTTGGGTAAACTACTAATAATTTTTAAAACTTCAATTAGTGAAATAGCCTGGAAGACAAAACTACTACTAAGCGAGGACCTAAAACGCTCACATAAGGATACACATAAAGGACAATTTGAATATACATTACTTGGCTGCAATTCACCATACCATCGATAAACACTGGTCCTTGATGGAGCTTCATCGCCAAAAATTGAATTGAGTTCATCGATGAGGTTTTGTTGAGTTAATCCACGTCGAAAGTTGAAAAAAATAATAGCACGAAAATTTTCACGATTTAATTCCATTGTTTGGGCGAGATGAATCCTTTACGTTACTGTAAACGACACAAATAGCGCTTGTATGTCAAAACGTTCTAAGTACGTATAAACTCAAAAATGTTAGACCTTACAATAGAGCTGGCATTTGCCAGATTGCAACACTGGGGTTGCCCAATCCTGAAATATAAAAGGAAACCTTTGTAACAGACCATGGCAAGGGAAATTAGACCTTTGTGTGATTCATTCTTTGATCGACGACAAATTTGTTTCTAGTTCTGTTTCGACTGCTTATAGAGGCAACAGTGTCTGCGGGTTTTTGTTTTTGAAAATATTCTGTCGCTGGGTGATCTCACTCTTCACGTTGAAGGAGAAACTAAAAAGTACGTAACTTTTCTCCATTAACGTCAAAAATTATCTCATGAACTTTTAACGTGGCCATATATTCGTATCTCGTTTTTACGTGTACCGCCCGTGTGCCTCGTAAACGTGTGCCGTGTTAATATTCCCATAAGCTATTTCGACTCACATGATTTTATTCCTTTGGTTTCCGAAAAGATCTTTAGATGACGAACATTATTATGCGACGGAGGAGGAAAGTATGATCGATGTACTACGAATCCTTCAAGTTGAAAAGGATTGGGAAGTAACCTTCTACAAGGTGGTGGATGTGGCAACACATCCCAACCAAGCTCCAATAATCTTTGACGAGTGACCAAAAATGTGTGTGGCCTGGCATTTTTATGATGGAATATAACACCATTTCGATTTGTATTGCATTGTTCAATTTCGTTGAGTGTTCAGTAAACATCTGAATTGATCGTTCAGTTCAAGTAGTTTGGTAGAAGTTTAAAGGAGACAATTCCTTTGTAATTCCATCAAACTAATACGAATGACATAACTTTCTTTTGATGAATATCTGCTTTTGATATATCTACTTTGCATAATTTGCTAAAGGAAATTAAACACAAAAGACGGCGTAAACTCGCAGCGAGTGTGTTGCTTCCTCATGACAACGCTCCTCTTCACACAACGCGAGTTTCCGAGACTGCTGCGCGACATTATGGTTTCGAAGAAATTCAACACCCACCCTACAGTCCAGACCTTGCTCCTAGTAAATATTTCCTGTTTCCGGATTTTAAAAAATGACTTCGTGAAAAAAGATTTTCAAGAGATGAAGAACTCAAGTCGGCAATAAATGGGTATTTTGCTGAGAAAGAGGAAATTTATTTTTTTAAGGGTTAAAAAAACCTTAACTCAAGATGTAACAAATGCATTGGTGTTAGGGAAGATTATAGTGAAAAATAAAAACAATTTAAATTGAATTCGCTTTTTCCTTCATATCGATACCGAGAATATTTGCGAAAGAACACCTTAATTGGGAACAACTGGCGTATTGTAGACGGAGGAATCTTACAAATTTGTTTTTGGTACTCATCAGAACAGGACGAAAAAGTTGAAGTTGAAAAAAATATGAGCTTAGGAGTGCTCTACAAAGTCACTCTGGTCGTTCGGGAGAGGGCTTTATTACTCCATTGGCAAGAGTGATTCTGCGTTTGATTTCGGTACTGATATTGTAGTCACTGTTTACCGCGGAGCCGAGGTTGACGAAGTCACTGATTACCTCGAAGTTTCTACTGCCTAGTGTGACTCTTTGTCTGAGACGTCGATGTTGTGCGTCCTTCCACGTTGGTGGCGAATACATTCTTTTGCCCTCATTAACCACCAGCCCTTTTTTAGCTGATCCCACTTCAATGCCAGCAAACGCTTCATTGACGGCTCGCTGTGTTCCTCCAATCACGTCAATGTCATCAGCGTACGCTATCAATTGAAATGAATTCTGGAAGATCGTGCCTCTGGTGTTGACCTGCGAGTTACGCACGAACTTCTCAGGCTGTTGAAGAAGTCACATAACAGTGCATCGCCTTGTCTAAAACCTTTTTTGACATTGAAGGTCTCGGTGAGTTCGTTACCTACCTTGACGGAGCAGCGAGAGGTCTCCATCGTCATCGTACACAATCTGACGAGTCTGGTAGGAATGCCGAAAGTACACATGACACTGTGTAGCTCGTCTCTATGCACACTACCATATGCGGCCTTGAAATCAACGATGAGTGTTGATTTTCACTTCTTGGGTCTTTTCCAGCATCTGCCGTGATGCGAAGATCTGGTCTATCGTGGAGGCTCAAATCTTTCAAGAAAAACAAAACGAATTTTGTTGCCCGATTTAAGTATAGGAAATTTATGAACCAATCCCAAGTATTGTGTAGATCAATGTTACAATTACTTTACGCAGGAGTTTCACAATGTTTCAGTCTTTTATATCTGTTAACTAATCATCATAACTTGGTCGCCGTGGCGTAGTGGGTTGAGTGCGAAGCTCACACGCCGAAGGGTCTAGGTTCGACTCCCAGCTCAACACCAATTTTACGAATATTTCACGGCACCACCTCTTTCAAGCTGGTGACAACACTCAAGGAGTTAACTGTTTAAAAACGCTTCTCAAACTTCGCAGTTAGGAGTCGGCAAAAGGCTGTAGGTCCCTTCTACTCGTGAGAGAACAGTAGCGCGCACAACACGAGTAGTTGATGAGCAAGCTAGGCCCTGGTCCACCTGTGGACTGTAGCCCCAACAGTTAATATTATTATTTATTCATCATAACTTAATGCATAAATTCAAAGTTGTCAAGTCCCTGTGTAAAAAATGTTTAAAAGCGATCCTTAGCTTAGCTTCTTCAGCAACATCTCCTGTTGCGCTTTCCGCTGCCGTCTCACGAATTAAAGAGATCTACACTCAAACCTTACCCCGATCGGCGAAATCGAAAATCATAAAAAACCGGAACTCTTTGAAAATGTTCAGCATTTCGATCCGGTGAAAAACCGAAGTAATCAGTCCCGGACATTCGATAATTTGTCTGATAGCCAATGCTTTAAGAGCTTTTTTCTCACAAACAGCTCATACCATTAGCACCATGTTTTGCTTCCCTCTCACGCCGAAGGCATCTTTCCCATAAATTGCACTTTCCCCGAAAAAGCAAAGAACTCATTGCACTTCTCCTGTAAATCAAAGGGGATCCCTTCATTCAGTTGCATTGCAGCCTTCAATTTGATTAAATAGCTTAGAACCCTTCACAAAGAACACCCGCCTTATAAGCCGTTAATATCCCCCTCGAATTCATTCATTTCTCAGTAACTCATATTCGTTGAAATGAATGAACGCACAGATTATCTGGCTCTTTGTCTGCACGAAATGCTGAAGCGAATCCATCAAAATTACGCTCAAATCCCGGAAAGAATCAAATCATCTATTGCCCTCCGCACACAAATCCAAACATTTCGTCCGCCGTCATCCGTGCATCCAGCATACTCTCGTCTTATATTAAATTCCTTGCCCACACGCCATTCCAAGAGCTGCGCAAAATTGTTAATCCTGTGAAACAATATTTCAAGCCACATTTGCCCTCATTCAAAGAGAGCGAAGCCGAACGCAATAAAAGGCACTGCACACGCACACGAGGCATTCCCTTCAAAACATGTTCATGCAGGGTCCTCTGGAGTGGGGAGAAGGCATGTCCTTCGATGGAAGAGGAATGCAATAAACCATTGCAATATCACTAGATCATTCCGTGCGTCCTCCCCCACTCTGATTGCCGCCCATGCGAGGGCTTCTCCAAGGAGGAGGGGCCTTGATGATACGTTCCTGCTCGACGAAGTTTCTGGGCGCACTTCCGAGTATCTCTTTGTCTTTGGTATGCGAAGGAATTTCGCAGAATGCCTGTGATGATGTTGCACTAAATCAACATTATAGATTCTGCATGGAGGAGAACGTGATTATCATCACTCTCAGGACATCGTTTACCACATGCAGTCTGTGGGGAATACTAATATGAGCGGTGTCCTCGGTGCTGTGAGGTGGATGAATGCGTATGGGGATTCAGGAACTTGGAAAGGATTGCGGATCATACGACACGTTCCTTTTTTTCTGTTTACTGGAGGAGGAGATTGTTTACTTGGTAGGGAATTTCAAATGAATCTCTGGAATGTATCATGGATTTTAAGGCTTGCTCTGGTTACTGATTGTCGTGAAGCGTATGAATTTTTGTTTGCGTTTTTTTTTATAGCAAAAGGACTTGATAAGTAAGGAATGATGTAATGATTTCAGTAGAATTCCTTTCTTACAAATTTTAGTAATAATTGTCACTGGACAAGCTCAAATTTGCCTCTTGGTGGGGAAACTCAAAGCGAATGAGGAAGCCCATTTAGTTCTTCGTTGGAATTTCGGTCTAGCTTGTGTTGATGGCATTTGGAGTTGCAGTTGCAGACTGCGATGAAATTTATACGCTGTATGGCGGCTTGCCCCTGGTCCACCATTTTCATATATAAGGCTGTCAAATATTCCGCTTTTTTGCTCTTCATGCAATGCTTCATAAAAATTGTTACTGTGATCGGATTTAGTTCAAATATGCGCCGTTTTGTTCGATAATCTGTTTTCATCTAGAGGGCAACTTCATAATACCCCGCTCGTAGAAGCACCCCTCCTTATCCGCGAACTAGAACAGCCACTTTTTACAAGCCTTCTTCTTCAACTACACACCACCAAGGGCGTTCGCCATGGACAGGTGGTAATCACTTGGCACTGTGTCCGGATTATATGGTGGATGGCATAAAACCTTCCATCCGAGCTCCCGTAGCTTCTGACGAGTCGCCAACGAGGTGTGTGGTCTGGCGTTGTCCTGGTGGAACACTACAGTCTTCCTGTTGGCCAATTCTGGACGCTTCTGGTCTATCGCCTTCTTCAAGCGGTCCAGTTGGTCGCAATAGATGGTAGAAATAAGCGTCTGGCCATATGAGAGCTGCTCATAGTGGATGATTCCCTTCCAATCCCACCAAACACACAGCAAAACCTTCCTGGCCGTCAATCCCGGGTTGGCCACTCTTTGGGACGATTCACCAGCCTTCAACTACGACCGTTTTCGCTTGATATTGTCGTATGTGATCCATTTTTCGTCGCCAGTCACAATCCGCTTCAAAAATGGTCAGAGTTCGTTGCGTTTAAGCAGCATATCGCAGGAGTTGATTCGGTCAAGAAGGTTTTTTCGCGTCAAATCATATGGCACCCAAACATTAATTTTTTTTTTGTATCCAGGTTTCTGCAGCTTAAAATGGTTTGGTGACTAACTCCCAACTCCTGGGCGATGTCACGAAATGCCAAATGCCGGTCTTACTCGATGATTTCCATGATTTGATCGGTATCCGTGGTCACAGGTCTTCCGCCGGCTGGCTTATCCATGGTGTCGTTTCTACGGGCTCTGAATCGTCGAAACCATTCCAAACAAAATACCAATCCTCTCACGGAACGTTTCTGTACGGGATTTGCCTTTAACGAAGGAAAACTTTAAAAAAGCGCGAACTTCAGCGTTAGTGAACTCCATGTTTACACGTCTTTAACTGTTGAACGCAGTATCCAAACTTATCATAGCTGTTTTGTAGGTTCTGTCAGGACCTTTCAAATGATGTATAGTATTGCCAAATACAAGCTCTGTAGCGCTTTGTACATAGCCGGAAAATTATAAAGACAAAAAGACGGAAGGGAGAGTCCATTTTGGGGTTGGCACGGATATTGATCAGTGGAGTACAATGTTTTAACCTTTAAACTTTTTTTTCCAAGACGCTCTTTGTTTTCGATGCCAAAACCACTACTTCTGAATCGGCGAAACTCTGTACGTGATTCTTCGTTCCGAATGGGTTAACTATTAACTTCTACAAACATTCGAGGAGCATTTTTAGTAATTAACAGGCATAGTCCTTTCCACATCAAGTAACGTCGTTGATCGCGCTCAACAAGGCGAGCTGCCAACACTATCCTCGATAGTGACAAGGGTCAAGTTGATATACAGCCTCCACCCGGCGCCCCCTGGAAAGCCATCCCAACAACCGCTGTATGGTGCACCAATGTATGGAGCGAAACCATCTGCTCGAGAGTTTAAGTAATGGGCCTGGGCTATTAGTCTATAGGGTTTCTTCCTCACCACGTTAAAAATTAGTAGTTCAGAGCAACAACATGCCTCGGATAAGGAAGGATTAACTGCTGACGACCGCAGCAAACATTTTAGGGACAACGATTTTCGGTTTTGCACGTAGAATGTGAGTTCCCTTAACAGAACACGTGCAGCCGATCGACTTGCCGAGGCCCCGGACTGCTATAATGCAGACATCACCGCCATCCAGGAAGTGCGATGGGATGTGACCGGTAAAAAACCGATTAACGACTGCGACATCTACTACAGCGATTGCTACAGAGAGAGAAGGGAGCGCTTACTCGGATGCGGGTTTGTTGTTCGGGGCAGACTTAAGCAAATAGTCTTAAGCTACGACCTCGTCAGCGAATCCCTCATGACGACCCGTATCAATGCTTAAGTCGTGAGCATCAGCCTAACATACGCTCACGCCCCGACAGAGGAGAAGGATGCCAAACCAAGGATGTCATCTATGATCTCTAAGAAAGAACGTACATTCGATGGACGAGCTACAACTCCAAGAAAGATCTAGGAGATTTCAACGCTCAGCTGGGAAAGGAGGACATATTTGCTGGAGTCATCGGTAAATACAGCCTGCACGACAACACATCCGGAAACGGACTCACTCGCCTAGGACCGGTACCTCTCTATGGGTAGCACGCGGTTCCCACACCTGAATATCCACAAAGGGAACTGGAGATCTCCTGATCAATCAACCGTCAACTAGATTGATCAAGTTGGGATCGACGTCAGACACTCCTCCAATATTCTCGATGTCCGAACCTTCCGGGTTGCAAACATCGACTCGGGTCATCACCTTGTTGTAACCAAGGCAAGAACCCGGATATCAAGAGATCAGCGGAATTGAGGCAGGCAAAAGCGGTTTGACGTCGGAAAGCTACAATCACAACTGATCACTGGGAACTTTGCCGATCGAGTCTCCCAGAAACCCGCTCAGAGTTCGAAGCTGCCTGCACTGACCATAGAAGGAGACTAGAAATATTGTCAAGAAGCCGTCACAGAAGCTGCCACTGATGTGCTGCCTTTCACGTTACCACCCAGAAGGAACCCATTGTTTGACGACGAGTGCAGGCAAGCGCTTGCCAAACAAGATGCCTATAAGGCAACGATGCATCGAACGACGAGGGCTGTTCGGGAGCTCTACGCACAGAGAAGAAGGGAAGAGCAACGGCTTCCCAACAGGAATGACGAGGAACGAACGAGGAACGAACGAGGAGCATGAGAAGCCCGCGGTCGAGGAAATGGAAAATTGTTATGGCAGGTATGAAGTCCGAAAGTTTTACGAAAGGTAAAACAGCTATCCAGAGTATACAAGGCTAGGACCAAGACCTGCCTGGCCAAAACGGACACCTCGTGGTAAAGTCGCAGTCTGTGCTGAGAGTCTGGAAGGATCATTTCTGCACCTTAACGTCGATGATGACCCCAAATTCCGCCGTGAGGCAGAATGTTCTACTTGATTTGGATGATGATAGACAAGAATTCTGTCCCCCCGACTTAGACGAGGTGAAGATAGCAATATCCAAGCTGAAGTCGAACAAAGCTGCTGGAGCTGAACTATTTAAAGCAGTTGGAGATGACCTGGTTGGGCGCATGGTCTATGGAAAGCATGCTTGATGAGTGGAATCTCAGCGTCGTTTGCCCGGTTAAAAAGAAGAGATACCCTTTTGACCGCGCCAACTATCGGGGGATCAGCCTTCTTAAGATTGCATGCAAAATTCTTTCTGCCGTATTGTGGGAGCGTCTGAACCCTTTTGTCTATAATCTGATAGACCCAAGAAGTACAAATCGACACTCCACGTTGGTTGATTTTAAGGCTACATATGACAGTGTGCATATGACATATGACAGTGTGTAATAACTGTCTAAGAAAGCTTCTCAAATTTCGCCGTTCGGAGTCGGCAAAAAATTGTAGGTCCCTTCTACTCGTGAGAGAACAGTAGCGCGCACAACACGAGTAGTTGATGAGCAAGCTAGGCCCTGGTCCCCCTTTGGACTGTAGCGCCAACAATTATTATTATTATGACAGTGTGCATAGAGACAAGCTATAGAGTAACATGCCTAGTTTCAGCATTTCTTCTAATCTCATCAGATTGAGGACGGTTAGGCTAAGGTCGCGCACACAAGTGGAAAAGGACCATCTTGGGAGGCAGCTCCCGATAGATCGAAGAAGCCCAGACCCACTCATTACTGATGTGCCACACAAAAACAAGATGATGCGTTCCATTCTCAGTGGGATCTGTTGACAATTCCACAGTACAAGTAAGAAGTTGCTAGGCTCTCCAAACACCTACGACTTCTCTTACCAGTGCATCAAATGCAGGCCGAGAGCTCTTGTTATCAAAGCAGTTTACGTTTCTCTATTCAATCAATGGTACCTGAAATGCACTCACAGTCATACACCGGGTTTCTGCCGAATTGCATGGCCTCAAATTTAACGCTCTTGCCTCACGTGTCCTCCCAATCTGGAAAACAATTCAGCCGGACAGCCCAGAACCGCCCTCGCCATCAGTCATCCAGTTCCACTTCGGTGCCAGTGCAACAGCGTAAACTGACGTCAATCACTAGCAAATTACAAGTCACGCAACATTCATTGAGGCCACAAACTCACTATCATGTCTCGGGCAACACTTGTGACCCCAAAACATGACAATCTACACAACCTTTGTCCGGTCCAAGTGTCACACCAGTCAGTCCGGCAACACCCCCACAAATGTGCGGCACCGCTTCAGTCATGTGTCACCCCTTTTACTGTCCCTCACCGACGGGAGCAGTTTACCATGCATAATGTCCCCCCTCTTATCGTGACACTCACATCTCTCAAATCGCCAGACCACCCCACAGAGGCGTGCTCTCGACGGCAATGACTGCTGCTCTTGCGGTTATAGTCTCCGATAAGAATTTACATGCAACCCCCAATTATTGTCATGTTAATCGCCCCTTGTCCTACTAATCGAAATCCACTTCAGCTGCACAGTTTGCGTTTATTCGGCCGTAGCGTCAGGATTTGAGTGTGAAATACTTGTGTCTCCCGAGTGGAACTCTTGCCCTACACCTCCACGCACGTGGTGGTGTCTGTGTGGGTATGGAGAAAGGCTCCTGATTGTACTGTCGTGTAATCGGTCGATAATTAGTTGGCCGACTTGCAAGTGGTGGTGTTTGCAGGATAATTACGGCCCGCAGCTGTAGAGGTTATGTGTTCATTTTTACTTTGCCCCTCGGCTCGGGGGGAGTGGAAGTTTCCTTGAGATTTAGTCGCCCCTCCCCTTCCTCTTCAGTTACTTTGTCCTTCGGGCAATTTGAGAAAATGCGATTAGCTTGCGGCGATTAGGGTAATTGAATTAAAACGTTTGCCGGAACTAATTTGTTCTTGGCGGTGTTGGTTGGCGGGTATTGGGCTCATTTGACATTCAGATTTCTGCCAGCGATACGTTGCGAGGGCCTCAGAAAGATGTGGAAAACTGCAGAAAATTATAATTCACACGCTAATGCGGTTTTGAGCAGTGATCAGTTGAGAAAGTGTAGTAAAAGTCGTCATCAGCCGTCAGTTTGTGCTGCTGTGACGATTGGTTTCGTTGCTGTGGAACTGATTTGCTACCGCTGACGTCTGTGGTGGACCTCAAGCTGTGAGGATGGCTATCGTGCGTCACGTCGGAGTGCAGTTGTGAGATCTGTTAAGATGAATTCAAGAATTTCGAGGGCTAGGTACCGATTTTATATTGTGAGGTTGGTACACTCGTCTCGACAATATTCAGCTGTAGAGTATATTTGTTTTGCTTGTGGGAGGAATAAAAGTTAGAGGACGTATGCGCATTCGGCGATTTACTGCTGTGGATAGAAATCTAGCAGTTTTGTGTGAAAAATGGAATTTACTGCTCAAAACACTCGAAATGTTGACAGTGGCATACGGGGAGTGGACTTTGAGTCAAAAAATATGTCGACAAGTGCTGCAAGCTTTTCGAAGATGGTCAAGAAGATGTGAATGACGATCCTCGCCCTGCATTCCTCAGCACATCAACAACAGACAAAAATATTGAGAAAGTGAAACAAATTATTATGGAGAATCGTAGAATCACAACTGGAACATGCTGCGCAATTTTTTGGGAAATTTTGGTGCGTCAGCTAAGTTTGTTCCGACATCCCTAAATTTTGATATAAAAAAAATGTCGCATGAGGCCCGCATCGGAATTGTTGATTGACGTCAACTGCGATCCAGATTTGCTTAAAAGTGTCCTAACTGGTGACGAATCATTGAAAGTCCAATTGTCTAAATAGAAGTGCCCAGGAGAGACAGGGCTAAAAATGGGCAAAAGTTTGATCAAATGTGAAGGTTTTGCTGACCCTTTTGTTCGATTACCGTGACGGAGTGCAACAGGAGTTCTAACCACATGGTCGTACGGTCGGAATATAGTCATGCGCCACTTTCGAGAAGCAGTTCGAAGAAACTATAAGGAATCGGGAAAAAAAAGGTATGGCTTTTGCTTAACCACAGTTCACCTACTCACTCGTCATTACTTGTTCGTAGTTTTTTGGCGCACATACTACGAGGGTTGCCTTTTATATTTCAGGATTTTTTTTGTTTGCTATGACATCTGTGGTCGCCGCGGCGTAGTGGGTAGAGTGCGACGCTCACACGCCGAAGAGTCTAGGTTCGACTCCCAGCTCAACACCAATTTTTCGAATTTTTCACGGCACCACCTCTTCCGAGCTGCTGACAACACTCAAAGAGTAATAACTGTCTATGAAAGCTTCTCAAATTTCGCCGTTCGGAGTTGGCAAAAAACTGTAGGTCCCTTCTACTCGTGAGAGAACAGTAGAGCGCACAACACGAGTAGTTGATGAGCAAGCTAGGCCCTGGTCCCCCTTTGGACTGTAGCGCCAACAGTTATTATTATTATTATGACATCTGTGAAAAATATTTAGTATACATCAAGTCATTGAACAGACAAAATCATATATTTTCATCGTGTTAAAAAAACTTGGAATTTTGTACCAGAAAGTGAAGATTAGCGGAAAGGATTAATTTTTTTGTTTTCATTTGAAGAAAAGTGGTGCAGAGTCGAATCGAATGCTTGTCGAGGCATATGGTGATCATGCTCTATCAGAAGCAACATGCAAAAGATGGTTTCAACGGTTCAGAAATAATGATTTTGATGTGAGAAATGAACAACGTGAAAGACCACCAAAAAAGTTTGAAGACGCCGAATTGCAAGCGATATTGGATGGAGATGACACCTTGAGTCAAAAGCAAATGGCAGCAATGTTAAATATTGCACAACAAACAATTTCTGACCGTTTGAAAGCTATGGGAAAGATCCAAAAGTGAGGAAAACGGGTGGCACATGAATTGAATGAAAGACAGATGGAAAACCGGAAAAACACTTGTGAAATTTTGCTTCAAAGACACGAAAGAAAATCGGTTTTGCATCGGATTGTTACTGGCGATGAAAAATGGATTTATTTTAAGAATCTTAAACGGCAAAAATCATGGGTTAGTCTGGGACAACCATCAACATCGACTGCGAAACCAGATCGATTCGGCAAGAAGACAATGCTGTGTGTTTGGTGGTACCAGAAAGGTGTGCTGTACCACGAGCTCCTAAAGCCTTGTGATACCATTAATACTGATCGCTACCGACAGCAAATGATCAATTTGAACCATGCATCGATCGAGAAACAAACAGAATGGGCCAGAAGACACGGCAAGGTAATTTTGCTGCATGACAATGCACCTGCACACAAGGCAAAGTCGGTTCAGGCGGCTGAGGGCAGCTACCCCACCCGCCGTATTCACCAGACTTGGCTCCTTCCGACTTCAATTTGTTTTCATCGATGGGACGCGTATTGGCTGAGCAGCACTTTGATTCCTACGAGGAGGTCGAAAATTGGGTGTCTGATTGGTCTGGTTTAAATGACGAACAATTTTATTGGCGTGGTATTCAAAAATTGCCAGAAAGGTGGTCAAAATGTGTAGAAAACAATGGCCAATACTTTGAATAAAATGTTTTTACTCTCCGTTTAATAATTAGTGTTTTATTTTCAAAAAAAACCGGTATACCTGGTAAATGTTCAAAAAAAGCAAAAAAACAAAAAAACACCTTTGACTTTTTTCATATATTTAATTTATAACCTGAAGTTAATTGCCGTTAATAAATTTTCCCCAATGCTTTGTTTTCATTTTTTAAAATACTCGTATCAGCAAAATAAAGCCTATTATGATTTGACACCAATTTTATACCATCATTACCTCTTTCCCAGAGACACTCTGATTCCAATTGAAAATAATGAATTTGGTTATCGATTTTATTTATTCAATTTACTTTGTACCTTATTTTGAACTTCCCATACAAATTTCATCCCTCGCTGGAACTGTCAATATTTTACATTTTATGAATTTGTCGAAGGTCCAAAAAATTGCTGCGTTCGGTCAATTGGAACCAGAAAGTGAATGATCAACTGCTAACATCACTTACGGTGTCAATTTGCAGGTTCATGCCCCGACTAAATCTCCACAACACACAAACTTGGAATATTTGACTTTGTTATTATTGTGTGTTGATGCGAGTATTATATCAACAATTTTGAATTTAATTACACGGAAGTCCTTTGAGTTTTTCATTTCCACGAAATTTCGAGCGCATCGCTTTGTCCAAATTTGCACAAGCTAACGCGACAAGCATCATCACTGGCCCATGACATGTGTTCGCTTTATTGAAACGAATTATTTAAATTTCGGATAAAATTCGATTTTCTATTCAAAAAGCTTTACAGTCGCCGCCGGCCTTCGCAAGGCCACACCGAAAAATTATGATTAGAGCTCGAATATCTGCAAATATGGAAACTCTATTAAATAAATTCCGCCAGACGGGAAATGATTATTTTCGATGCACTCCGGATGTACTGCGTGCAATGAGGAATTGAAATGCAATTAGCAAACTCATTCATTTTGGGAGGCTGGCATCAGGAAATCGTTGTGGCATTAATTGCCGCGCATGATGTTTACATAAACACATTAATCTCACAGACTTGTCATTATGCTCGATGATTGTTTGAATTTAGGTGGAAAGTTTTGCACGGAAATTGATTGTTTTTTGTCACACTCGGATTGATGGCATATTTGATGCTTGAATGTGCATGCAGCTTAAGAGCCCTTCAGTCAAAGGTTGTGAGTCCGATGTCTTGCTCTAAGAGCAGGTATATAAAAACAGGCCAAACGCTCGTTGAAATGTATACATTCAGTTTTAGACAACTTTTATAATCTAGACTGCAACTATAGGGTTGGCAATTGAAGTGCCAATGATACGATAACAAGATATGTTTGGCATTTTTATTACGTCAGCCAACCTAAACATTCAACTAAAGCCATCTATAAATGAAAAATGCGACAACATCGTTGCCAACCCAATAGTTTCATGTTTGTGATGATTCTGATTGTGATTGAAGTAGAATGGACGACTTGCACGAATGAAGAAATATTTTTAAGCTGATACAGCAGCAAGCTACTCATGTGATTTGCATGTGAAGCTGCCAATGATGTGCTGGGTTTCACGTGCAGGCAAGCACATGCAGCCAAACAAGACGCCTAAAAGGCAACGCTGCATCGAACGACGAGCGCTATTCGCGAGCTCTACGCACAGAGAAGAAGAGAAGAGCAATGGCTTCTCAGAGGGAAAAAGATGGAGCATGGGAAGCGCGCAGTGGAGGATATGGAAAGTTGCTATGGCAGGAATGAAGTCCGAAAATGTTACCGAAGGGTAAAACAGCTATCCGGAGGATACAAGCCTCGGACCAAAGCCTGCCGGGACCAAAATGAACAACTAATAGTAGAGTCGCAGTCTGTGCTAAGAATATGGAAGAATCATTTCTGCAGACTCTTTAACGGCGATGACGGCCCAAGCCCCGTTGTAAGGCAGAATGTTCCACTCGATTTGGACGATGATAGACAAGCATTCCGTCCCCCCGACTTAGACGAGGTGAAGATAGCAATATCCAAGCTGAAGTCGAACAAAGCTGCTGGAGCGGACGGACTGTCCCCAGAACTATTTAAAGCAGCTGGAGATGATCTAGGGTGATAGGGACCTATTATCAGTGTGACTTCAGACCAGAGTAGTCCACAATAGACCAGATCTTTACATTACGGAAGATCCTGGAAAAGACACAAGAAGTGCAAATCGACACTCACGACGTATTCGTCGATTTTAAGGCCGCATATAACAGTGTGCATAAAGACGAGCTTACAGTGCCATGTCTAGCTTTGGCATTCCTACCAAACTCGTACGATTGTGTAGGATGACGATGGAGAACTCTCAATGCTTAGTCACGGTTGGTAACGACCTCACCGAGACCGTCAATGTCAAAAAAGGTTTGAGACAAGGTAACGAGAAGTGAGTTCTATTTCTAGCTCACGCTGATGACATTGATGTATTTGGACAGCGAGTCGTCAATGAGGCGTATGCCGGTATTGAAGCGGAAGCGGCTAAAGTGGGTGTGGCGGTCAATGAGGGCAAAACTAAGTTAATGCTGTCAACTAGGAAGGACACACAATATCCACGTCTTGGACAGAGAGGCACACTAGGCAGCAGAAACTTCGAGGTAGTCAAGGACTTCGTCTATCTCGGCTCCGCGGTAAATAGGGACAACAACACCAGTACCGAAATCAAAGGCAGAATCACTCTTGCCAATTGCTGTTTCTTTGGGCTCAAGAGATGATTGAGTAATAAAGCCCTCTCTCGAAGGACTAAGCTCGCTTTATATAACAGCGTGATCATACCAGTGCTACTTTATGGCACGGAAACTTGGATGTTAGCAAAGGCGGATGAGGAAGCTTTTAGTCATTTCGAGAAAGAAGTTCTGCGTGCGATTTTGGGTCCTGTATGCGTTGATGGCATCTGGAGGGGAAGATTTAATCACGAACTCTATGGGCTGTACAGCGACATGAACCTGCTGAAGCGTCTTCATATACAACGCTTAAAATAGCTATGCCATGTAGATCCTATGGCCCGAAAAGTTTTCGAAGCTTTTTTACCATTGGGACCGACAGAAGACTGCCTACGCTGAGGTAGGCAACAGAAGACTGCCTAGGCTGAGGTAGTGCTCACAATTGGAGAACTACATCCACGAACTTGGAGTGCACAACTGGAGACTGCTGGCGAGAAGTTGTGCTGGCTGGAGAGGCTTGTTGGTGTACTCCAAATTTCTGCCAGGATTGTAGCGCCACACGAAGAAGAAGAGGACGGAGGTCGGTGAATAACACATAACTTATTATGTCCCGGGAAATAAATGACGCCACTAACAAAAAGTCCATGTGCGACTATGGCGCCCTTTATAAATCTTGGAGTGATGTGTTATTCAACGACCTCCGTGTTCTTCTTATTTTTCTTCTTCTTCTTCTTCTTCTTCTTCTTCTTCTTCTTCTTCTTCTTCTTCTTCTTCTTCTTCTTCTACTTCTTCTTCTACTTCTTTTTCTTATTATTATTAGTTTTCTTCTTCTTCGTCTTCTTCTTTTTCTTCTTCTTCTCGTGGCGCTACAATTCTGGTAGGACCTGGGCTTATTCCCGGTTTGTTAGTGGCGTCCCTACATATCCCGGGACTTTTTTACTGATCTGTAAAGAGGTTGAACAACGAAAGCACTGTAGAAACCTGGGCGATATTCGGTGCAGCTGAAATTGATATCAGGTCATTTTATAACGGAAAGTGTACTGGATGTTGGTGCCAACAACCTCATCAAGCCACAGTTGTCGTCAGCTTATTAAGCTACGGCAGTTTTTTTTCCTACGGCAAACATGCTCTTGGAATCGGGTGGAAAGTACATAAGCTCCAGCTGGATTCACTAGTTTCCAGCTCCGGTAATGGGAACTTAACTTTGTTTTCTAAGTGAAGTTCTTCTGTAGAATTTAGCCATCATCAGGGAAAAGCCTTTCTTCGTACTCCACATCAGTTGTCCGTCTGCCTTTGTATTAACCAGATGACGGTTTTTCAGCTTTTCAAAGTTTTGGGAAGTAATGATTTTTGGATTAATATGTCCATCAAAGTTTACTACGGGGCATGCCTTTGCAGATTATTTAGTTTTAAAGTCAAACTTCGTAGTTAGCCTCTACGTGTCTTATGTAAAAACACCTGGCCTGAAGTATTCCGTTTCCAGGAATACGGCCCTTACCCACTCAGTCATACCAGTGACTTATCGCTGTCATCAGAATGAAGTCCTTCACCGGTCATAGTCATCCCAAATAAACAAGTGCCTCAAACGGGATAAACACAAAACAGCACGAATTATTTTCTGTATTTCTGATTGGCATTCTCACAGACCATATACGTCCTCCTCCGAAAGGCTCTGTCCCACTCACCAATCAATTGAAATAATCGGCTTGAAATTTGACCAAGTAAGTAGATTACGAAACTTTCGAAAGCACAACAACGCCATCCACCCTATGCACCGACAATGATTAGCACAGACCGACATATCGTCCCAAAAGATTTAAACAACAACAAAGTCGCAAACAAAGTTCACTTTTACCGCATCAGTCCAACTGATGTCCTTGTAACAGAGTCCGAAACCGACCCCAGTCCAGAGCATGAAAAACGAGAGAATTTCGAGAATGTTTTCGGGCATTCCAATGCAGACAAATTTGCTGGAGAGGACTTGTCGGAGTGTGCCGAAGGAATCCTTCGCCGAGTGAGGGAGAAACTAAATACTTCGATCCTATTGGAGAAAATACTTTCAGCACAGCCCGTGCGCCGCAGTCTTCCTCTTGGAGACAGATGAAACGACGTCAAATCGACGGGAATAATCTTTCCGCCTGCTGCTTGCTCTCCCCGCTGCCATCATCATCGTTGTTTGGCCTTAAGTACGTAATACGGTCTTAAAAATATTTGCGGGCCGGAAGCTCTTCCCCACGAACTAACTTTCATTCGTTCCCAGGCGTGGGCGGAGGATCCTAGGGGCGAGCAAGATGTCCGTGGGAATAGTTTCGTGCTGGGTGTGTGCCGACAGATATGCGCTGGAAGTAGTCTGAGCTGTGTTTTTTCAAGGAGAAAAAAATCACGAAAAACTTTGTTCAAGAAATTTCGAGTATTTAACGATTCGGAAAGTTTTGAGGGGGAGCTACTCTCGGTTGCTGCAAAGCGGTGGTTAGTGGTAATCGAAGGCATTTACATCTTTCAATAGTTGGGGCAGAGCGTGGGGCGAGTCAATTCAAGAACTGATTGATAGAAGGAGCGGGACTAACCGTGCGTGGGGGATGGGTGCTTTTAATTCGTCTTACGAGAGGGTTTGCGTAACGGATTGATTGTGGCACTAGTGGGAGTTAATTGGCCTTCAGAACTCGAATGGAAATCCTTGCAATGAGTTGGACGGACGGACGGGCGGTTGTACGAAAGTTTTGAAGAGAATTGGAATTGAGAGGCAGCTGCTAGGTTTGTTTGAAAGAGGGCGTTGGTTCGGAAATGCATGTTTGGGGAATATCCTTGGAAACATTTCGCGATGACAAGGATGCTTCAAGAAAGTACAATCAATACGTTCCCCCTTTAGTGCCAGCTGTCTTTTCTGGAATACAGTTGACCAACATTGAACCGAGCAAAAATGACACACTGACAGAGGAAGTGCCCTGCAGTGTCTTCACCCACAGTCGTGGCATAAGGTGCCATCACTAAGCCCAAGTACGATTTGCGAAGATGAAGTGCCCCGTTTGTACGCCAACATGTCATATGTAGGCTTTCCTATGTAGAGGTAGGGGAAAAGCCAGGGATTGCGTACTGTTGTTTGGGAGCATGCACTTGATCAGCCTGTATCCTAGGGAGTCATGCCATCTTTGGATGTGCTGTGTTTTGATCCATCGGTCGACGAAAGGCCTGACCAAGGATGCGGGCAGTACCAAGGTGGGTTTGAGCCCTACGCGTGCCTCTTTTGAACCTTGTGTAGCATTTTCATTGGCAATCTTATCCCCCATGATCCCGTGGTGTCCCGAGACACAGACAAGTTTAAGCGAATTTGGTCGGCGGACCAAAGAAGAAGCGAATTTGGTCGGCAGACCAAAGAAGGGCAGACTTGCATCCTTGGAATATCTGAAAGAAATTAAAAAGTGGCCGCCGTGGCGTAGTGGCTAGAGTGCGACGCTCACACGCCAAAGGGTCGAGGTTTGATTCCCGGCTGAACACCTCGCATTTTTCACGGCACCACCTTTCTCGAGCTGCTGACAACACTCAAAGAGTAATAACTGCCTAAGAAAGCTTCTCAAATTTCGCCGTTCGGAGTCGGTAAGAAACTTTAGTTCCCTACTCGTGAGAGAACAGTAGCGCGCACTACACGAGTAGTTGATGAGAAAGCTAGGCCCTGGTCCCCCTGTAGACCGCCGCGCGAACAATTGTTATTATTAATTAAAAACTACAACCCACTACAGACACACTTTTTCGCAATTTACTTCGCAGCAATTAGGATCGCACACAATTTCGCCTGGAGAACCGACGCGAAATTATCTAACGAAGTGTGAAGTCTAATGTTGTCGTTTTTCTCGAATGGCCCAGCTGCAGATTCCTTCTTCGTTTTAGAGCAGTCTTGCTTCGTTTTAGAGCAGTCCGCGAAAATACGAGTTCATTCCCTTTTAGACTCACTTTCTTGCCAGAACTAGTCTTGGGTACAGGGAATGTCAATGATGAACTAGGACATTGGTGTCCCCGCATCAGATGACACATCCAAAAGGCTAGTGCCGTGGGAAATACGTTGCGTTAGGTTATTGAAACTCCAATGCGAATTAAAACAAAAGCCATACTTTTTTCGTTGGGAGATGGCCTTGATTATGCACCCCATGCTGTGGATGTCAAGGAGAGCAAGGCTTAGCAGTTCATCAAGTGAAAAGCCGAGCGTGCTAGGGAAAGCGCCTGAATCTTTGAATCTTGGTGAAAGTAGCAGAAAGCATATTTTACCAAGGAAAGAAAGGAACTTATCATTTCCATAGAGATCCATACAGACCTATTCGGTGACACATTCCAGAGTTTACCTTACTCTGCAAGAAGATTGACAGCGCTGACTGACAGAGTTTTCGTCTAAATTTGTTTGCTCTAAGGAAGTCTAACTTACTGACTCTAATATTTTCTGTTGTAGTTCTTGTATTTGTATTTATTTATTTACCATTGTATTGTGGCAGCAATTTTACAATGGTTGGACACAACATTACTTGTTAACAGACATTCGGTGTAATTACTTTACTACCAAAATATTTACAAAAGTTCTTATATATCACATGTGTAAGTTGAAGGAAAAGCCAATAAATACCTCCAATAAAGTCTTTAGCGTCGATAGACGGAAGGGAGAAGTGTGTTTAGTACTTGATTTCAAAAAAAAGTTTACAAGTTTAACACATAGTTCATTGAGGACAAAATAAATCACTGAATTAATAAGAGGATATATGAATTAATATATTGATAAATAATTAAATAGATAAACAGATGAAAGAATAACTAAATAAATTTATAAGTAAATAAATAATTAAGAAATAAAAGCAAGTATAAATAAATACAAAATAATATAAGGTTACCAAATATCTCCCTTCCGCCTTATTGTTTTTTAACTTTCCGGCTCTGTACAAATCGCTCCAGAGCTTGTACCTGGCAACACTATACATAATTTGAAAGGCCTTGATATAACCTACAAAACGAATACAAACAAAACGATTGGTATGATTGGTTTGGATATTACGTTCAACAGTTCTAGACGTGTAAACTTGGAGTTCACTAACGCCGAAATTCGCGCTTTTTTAAAGTTTTCCTTCGTTCAAAGCTAATCCGCTAGAGAAACCTTCCGTGGAATTAATGGTATTTTGGGGGATGGTACTCTATTACTCCGAACCATGGAGGAATGGTTTCGATGATTCAGAGCCGTCGAAAACAACACCATTGATAAACCAGCCGGCGGAATACCTGTGACGATGAGTACCGAATCATAGAAATCATCGAGTTAGACCGGCATGTGGCATCTCGTGATATCGCGTAGGAGATGGGAGTTAGTCACCAAACCATCCCAAACCATCTGCAGAAGGCTGTATCCAAAAAAACAGCTTGATGTTTGGGTGCCGCATGACTTGACGCAAAAAAACCTTCTGGACCGAATCAACGCCTGCTATTTGCTGCTGAAACGGAACGACCCATTTTTGAAGCGAATGGTGACTGGCGACGAAGAATAGATCACATACGACAGTATCAAGCGAAAACGGTCGTAGTTGAAAGCCGGTGAATCGTCCCAAATAGTGGCCAAGCCGGGATTGACGACCAGGAAGATTATGCTGTGTGTTTGGTGGAATTGGAAGGGAATCATCCACTATGAGCTGCTCCCATATGGCCAGACGCCAAATTTTAGCATCTATCGCCTGAAGCAGGCAATCGACCAGAAGTGTCCAGAATTGGCCAACAGGAAGAGTGTATTGTTTCATCAGGACAACGCCAGACCACACACTTCGTTGAGGACTCGTCAGAAGCTACGGGAGCTCGGATGGGAGGTTTTATGGCATCCACCATATAGCCCGGACATAGCACTAAGTGATTACTACCTGTTCCTCTCTATGACGAACGCCCTTGTTGGTGTGAAGTTGAACTGAATAGGGTCTTGTGAGAAGTGGAAGCCCGAGTTCTTCGCAGATAAAGAGGGGCACTTCTACGAAGGGAGTATTATGAAGTTGACGGCTAAATGGAAACAGATTATCGAACAAAACAGCGCATATTTTAACAAAATCCGATCACTGTATCACTTTCGATGAAGCATTGAATAATGAGAAAAAAGGCGGACATATTTTACATCCTTATATTTATTTATTAATTTATTTATTTACTTATTTATTTATTTATTGATTTACTTATTCATTTATATATTTAGTCACTTTTTAATTTGGATATTAATTCATTTAATTATTTATACACTTATTTATGTGTTATTTATTTGTCTACCTCCTTTTTTATGTATTTGTTTATCTGTTAGTTAATGCACAAACATATATCTTTTTTTAATAAAGTGCTTTGTCGTTATTTTCCTTTGCACTGAACCATTATTTAATACATAAAAGTGAGCGTTTTTTTTTTTTAAATAAACCACAAATTATGAATGAGAAAGTAAAAACATTTTATTCAACGTATTGGCCATTGTTTTCTACACATTTTGTCCACCTTTCTGGCAATTTGTGAACACCACGCCAATAAAATTGTTCGTCCTTTAAAGCAAACCAATTAGACACCCAATTTTCAACCAAGTCTGGTGAATACGGCGGGTGGGGTAGCTGCTCCCAGCCAAGTGTTTTGATTGTATCCTGAACCGGTTTTGCTTTGTGTGCAGGTGCATTGTCACGGAGCAAAATTTCCTTGCGGTGTCTTCTGGCCCATTCTGGTCGTTTCTCGATCAATGCATGGTTCAAATTGATCAATTGTTGTCGGTAGCGATCAGTTAACGGTTTCACCAGGTTTTAGGAGCTCGTGGTACAGCACACCTTTCGGGTCCCACCAAACATACAGAATTGTCTTCTTGAAGAATTGATCTGGTTTTGCAGTCGATGTTGATGGTTGTCCCAGATTAACCCATGATTTTTCCCGTTTAAGATTCTTAGAATAAATCAAGTTTTTATCGCCAGTAACAATCCGATGCAAAACTGATTTTCTTTCGTGTCTTTGAAGCAAAATTTCACAAGTGTTTTTTCGGTTTTCCATCTGCCTTCCATTCAGTTCATGCTTTACCCATTTTCCACACTTTTGGATCTTTCCCATAGCTTTTAAACGGTCAAAAATTCTTTGTTGTGCAACATTTAACATTGCTGCCATTTGTTTTTTACTTAAAGTGTCATCTCCATCCAATATCGTTTGTAATTCGCCGTCTTCAAACTTTTTTGGTGGTCTCCCACGTTCTTCATTTCTCACCATCCATCTTGAAACCATCTTTTGCATGTTGCTTCTGATAGAGCATGATCATCATATGCCTCGACAAGCATTCGATGCGACTCTGCACCACTTTTCTTCAAATAAAAACAAAAAATTAATGCTTTCCACAAATCATCACTTTCATACCAGAAAATTTGACATTTTAAACACGATGAAAAAATATGATGTTGTCTTTTCAATGACTTGATGTATACTAAATATTTTTCACAGATGTCATAGCAAACAAACAAAAAAACAAATAAGGGCTCGTTCACAACAAATGTTCCCTATCGAGACATTTGTATCTTGACGCTCACTTCATACGGGTATTAATAGACGAAAATGTCATTCAGTTAGCTCTATAGCAGTCGCAATTGACTGCAGCGATTAGGCCTGCATCGTTCGCAAGGAAGTAGGACCCGATTATTCCTGCAATCCATAAAGCAGGCCAAACAGGCAAATTTTGTGGAGGCGACAATGCTTGAGCACAGTCTTGAAGAGAAGGGTCATACCAAATGGGATAACTTGTGCACTTATCCGTTCAACCAAAAGTGAGCTTCACCACTCAATAAATCCGCCTGTCCAGAATCGGAATCAACACCGAATGTACGTCTTGCTTGCATTTCATCAGTCTATTTTTGTATTTTCCTTTAAATGCAAAATCACACTTACAATAAATTACAAAGCAAATTTCAAAAAGAATATCCGGTGAAATAGTATTGTAAACTTCATGTTCTATACCTGTAGAAAATGCTCCCTTTTTGTATGAGACTTCTTTGTTCAAAAAGAATAGAAAAAAATTGGTAAAGCTTGTAGACAACGCTTAAAGTTATGCTTCGGCTTTGTAGGCCACCTCTTAAGTAAAACTAGGCAAAACGAGCATAAAAGCGAATAAGAGCATAAAATAAAAAAAATCGAATAGAATCCTGTTTGTGCTTTAGGGTACAGAGCCAGTACGTGAATTCTCTGTTCTAAGACTGCAAGGAGTCGCAATGTACCATATTGTCAGAACCAAACTAAGCCGAGCTGAAGTTCGAATTGTTATTTGACTGACACTTGCATTGCCTTAGAAAATGTTAAGCTTAAAGCTTTACGAACAGAGATTCAACTTGACTTCTGGCTGAGGACGCATACCGTTCGTGTAGTTTATAAGTCACTCCTCGACAAATAGGGGAGTAAGATTACGACACAATGCGTAATCAACTGCCTCGTTCACAAAAGGAATGGCGCCTGACAGTGTTTACGGCATCTACTGCTTCTGTCTTCTTGGCTCCCTACTTCTTCCAAATTATTGTCTTTTTCCAGTACTTAAATGACAATCATCAAAGGACCGCCATAGTGCTGTAGAAAAGTATGACACTCATGTTCCCGATCCCGCATTCGATTCAGGAACTGAACCCATCACATTTTTTTAGCTGAAGTTCCATAGAACGCTAAGGGACTACAAATTGTCTATTCAACAGCTTCTTCTTTCTTCGGAGTTGCAATTAAACTGGTAACCCTTCTGTTTGTGAGAGGACAACAGCGCACACATCACGCGTAGTTTCAGCAAAAGCAAAAACCTTTGAACCTAAGCGAAAATTTGGTTTTCTCGCCATGCCCTCTTCCCAATCCTTAACTGATTGAGCTTCCCCTTATCTCTCCTCTAACCTTATTGCTTCTAAAGTACATGCACAATTTTGATCATTATACGACAACACTTCGTCATTCATCGCTCAATTACTGCACTCTTTCCAGGAATCACTCCGTCACCGCCACCGACGGAGGTCAATCGTCAGACATACGAAACCGATAAAATCCCACAGCTCAGACTAAGCAAAGTGGTAATCTTGTTTTGGTCGTAAAATCACTTTTATCTGTCACTCTCGTCAAGCGGAATGCCCCCAGCCCCGGGCTAAGGACTCGTGCCACTCGGGACGGACATATGCACACATCAGTGCCTCAGGAGACAGACATTTTGTTTTTTCTCCTTTCTCGAGAATCCATTCAGTGGGTCATTGAAGTGACATCACGAGAAATTCAGACTTTTTCATGGACCACACCCCACACTGCCGAGTCGAAGCGATGATACACGAAGGGCACTTTGGGGGGTCGTTTATTTTATTGGCTTCCCATGCAGATACACACCCCGCGCTGCCGATGAGGAAGGTACGTATCGTTTGAAAAGCTATTGAACCCTTGAATGTGTCTATTCACTCGGCAACCAACCAACCTCTCAAATGAAGTCCAATTGTGTGTGGGAAAATTGGAGCGAGCATCCCCAGCTCTGGGTCCTTTGCCAGTTGTTTGCCATCGAAATTTAGCTTCACGTGGCCCACGGGCCTGCTTGGGTCACTTGTGGAATTTTGCGATTGGAATTTGAATAGCAGATGGAATGTGGGCGCGTGGGGGACACCCGTAAAGAGAACTCTAATGAGGGGAGTTAAGGCTAATTTCTTCACAGGTCGAAGGCTTTTCTTTTTCGCTTGAACCCTTTTTCTGCAATTTGCCCCCGGGAAAGGGGCACCGACATGTACAGTGTCTAGACGGGAGTTGAAAAAGAATCTGCTGAAAATTGAATTAAATTACCGTCTTAAGAATTTTGTGGGCCAGACGGTCAGAGAGCACATAGGTGAAGATTTCATCGTTTTCAGAATTCAATTAAGAGATCTGGATGAGGACTTTTGTGTGTAAATGACTAAAAGGGGCGGTAGTCGCGTTGTCTTGACCTTGCGGTGGGTCATCTTTGCTGTCTATGTTTTTAACCTCTGGAACGAAACCGTCATCATTCCGTTCATTTAAATATCTCGGGGAACGTATATTTTGTATGTGAAGAGAATCGGGGTTTGGTGCGGAGCATAAGATTTTTCTTCTAAAATAAGTTTTCAGAATTGAAAACATGTGAGTGAACGAATACATCAAAAGTTCATAACTTGGACTGCACGCATCATCACTCGATGAAGAAACTGTAATACGCTCAACTTCGGGTTTCGAAATTTAAAGACGAATGGTTTAAGAAATGGTAATTTTCTTTCTTGTGTGAGCAGTTCGGAGAGGATCCGGGACACTTCAGGTAGCACGATCTTTCGCAAATTGTCAACAGTTGCATACTGAAAGTTGGTAGAGGTCCTTCTTCAATTGAGTGTGCCACCTTAGCTATGGCCGTCCTCTCTTGCATTGCCCCAATGGCTCGGACCCAAAGACTTTTGGAGCAATCTAAAGAACTTACCAGACGCATGTCGCTGTGCAGCCCTTAGAGTTCGTGGTTGAAACTTTTCCTCCAGTTGCAATCAACGCAAACAGGATCTAATCTCTTCTTCTTCTTATGACGCTACAGTCCAGGACGGACCTGGGCCTCAACTAAAATGCTTCTCCAGTCAACATGATCTTTCGCCTGCTGCCTCCAGTTGCGCACTCCAAGTTGGTTGAGGTCCTTCTAAACTTGTTTGCGCCATCTTAGCTTAGTCCGTCCTCTGTTGCGTTGTCCCAACAGCTCATCTTCGAAGGTTTTTCGGGACGGAATAGTGGTTTTCATACGTTTTGCATGGCCTAGCCATCTTAAGCGTTGTATCCGTAGACGCTTGACCAGGCGCATGTCGCTGCACAGCCCATAGAGTTCGTCGTTAAACCTTCTCCTCCAGATGCCATCAACGCAAACAGGGCCAAAATTTGCAAAAATAAAAGGGACCCCTACACCGCTTTAAACAGTGTCGAAGTTTTTGCACCGTTAATCCGGACTGGGATCATCGAGCTGTTATAAAGGGTGTTCCAACAAAAACGAAAGATTTATATTTGGCGCCATTCGAATTGTCATTATTTGACATTTGAACAATTATTATTGTTTGTTAGTGTAAGGTATAAGGTTAATAAAAATGGAGCGCTACACGAATGAACAGCGCATTCTCATTGTGAACATGAAAATGCTGATTTTGCCGATAAAATCATCCTTAGTGACGAGGCCTATTTCCATCTTGATGGCTTCGTCAATAGGCAGAATTGTCGCATTTGTGGCGAGGGAAATCCTCGAGTGATTCACGAGAAGCAAATGCATCCTCAACGTGTCACTGTGTGGTGTGGATTTTGGGCTGGAGGAATCATTGGACCTTTTTTGTGAAAATGAGTCAAATCAAGCGCAAACAGTCAATGGTGTCCGGTATCGTGAAAGATAACCAATTGTTTCGTTCCTAGAATTGAAGAAATGAATATGGTGAGGGGGAGTTGGTGGGGTTTCAATAAGACGACGCAACATCTCATACAGCCAGAGAAACAATTCAATTGCAGCATCAGTCACTTAAATTTTGCATTCCTATTGGGACACCGTTTACGAAGCCAGCTTTCAGCAGAAAGCTCAGTTACTCAATATCCCCATAAGCCCAAAGGAACAGCGATTGGCAAATTCGATACATATGTTGTTGTCCCTATTAGACGAGGTACCTGAAAGATTCGGCTTCCTAGTGTGACACTTTGTCCGAGACGTCGATGTTGTGTGTTCTTTCTTGATGACACCTTGTACTTAGTTTTGCCCTCATTTACCGCCATGCCCATTTAAGCCGCTTCCGCTTCGATGCCAATAAACGCCTCATTAACGACTCTCTGTGTTCGTCCAACCACGTCATAAGCGTAAGCTACTCATAGCAATTGAACTGACTTCTGGACGATCTTGCCTCTGGTGTTGACTTATGCGTAACTCTTCTCGACGATGATGTTCAAGAAGTCACATGAAAGCTCATCGCCTTGTCTAAAACCTTTTTTTGAAAAATGAAGGTCTCGGTGAGTTCGTACCGACCTTGAGAAAGCAGAAAGAGTTCTCCACTGTCATCCTGCATAATCTGACGAGCTTGGTAGGAATACCGAAACTACACATGGCACTGTGTAGTTCGTCTTTATGCACACTGTCATATACGATCGTAAATTCGACGAAAAGGTGGCGAGTATCGAATTGTACCTCTTGAGTTTTTTCCAGTTTTTTTCTGGCGTAAAGTGAAGATTTGTTTTCTTAGAAGTTTCCTGGTCTGAAACCATACTAGAGGGACCTATTAGATTGTGGACAAACGTTTTCAGACGCTCACACAATACAGCAGAGAGGATCTTATAGAAAACGTTGAGGATGCTGATCTCTCGATAATTGGCGCAGTCAAAAGCGTCCCCCCGAACCGAGCCAACGACGCTGGATTCCGCTAATCGGGCATGCTTTCCTCCGACCATATCTTACATAGAAGCCAGGGCATCCGCCCACCCAGATCATCTCCAGCTGTAAATAGTTCTGCAGACAGTCCTTCAGATCCTGCAGCTTGGTCTGATTTATATTACGATATTGTCATTTCGGTTTCGCCAATTCGGGTGGATGGTGGTCTTGCCTTCTATCGTCCAAATTGAGTGAAACATTCTGTCTGACAGTGGAATTTGGACCGCTATCGCCGTTGAGAAGTGGTACGTCTCACATATATATCTCTCCTTTTTCCACGCAATTCAATCAAAGCTTCCCTCAGTGTCTGAAAACGAATGGTTTCCTGAAACAAAGCACTTCGCAGAGGAAACAATGAGTTATTTATTGTGATGTAAGACATATCATGTTAAGAAAGACACAACCTTTGAAGTGTATTAGAATTTTAGAATTTTCATTAGCGACTTAAAGAATAGTTGAAGGGAAGATCTAAATGTTCATTATTAAGCGACTCGTTTCGTTGCACTGACTGCTAATGGGGATAAAGCTGAGTAGTAACGGATGGCTTTAGTTGGTTGGGATGTTTTGCCACTTCCACCATTTAGTTCAGACCTTACATCATCTTAAACTCTATGAATGGTAAGAACTTATGATGATGATATCAAATCGTCTCAGTTTTTTGCTGATAAAAACCATAAGCCTCATGACCGTAGAACTATGATTTTGCTTCAAAAATAGAAAGATATTTCGTTATTGGAAAAAAAATATATTTTATGTTCCTGCTTCTTTTTCTTCTTCTTGTGGCGCTACAGTCCGGGGTGGACCTGGGCCTCAACCAACATGCCCCTCCAGCCAGCACGATCTTTCGCCAGCTGTCTCCAGTTGCGCACTCCAAGTTGGTTAAGGTCCTTCTCCACTTGTGTGCGTCACTTAAGTCTAGGTAGCCCTCTGTTGCGTTGTCCCAATGGCTCGGATTCAAAGACTATTCGGGCCGGAGCAGTGGTGTCCAAACGCTCTACATGGCCTAGCCATCTTAAGCGCTGTATCCGTCGACGCTTGACCAGGCGCATGTCGCTGTACAGCCCATGGAGTTCGTCATTAAATCTTTTCCTCCAGATGCCATCAACGCAAACAGGACCAAAAATCGCACGCAGAACTTTTCTCTCGAAAAGACTAAGGGCTTCTACATCCGCTTCTGCTAACGTCAATGATTCCGCTGCATAAAGTAGGACGAGGATGATCAAGCTGTTATATAAAGTGAGCTCAGTCCTTCGAGAGAGGGCTTTATTACTCAATTGCCTCTTGAGCTCAAAGTAACAGCGATTGGCAAGAGTGATTCTGCCTTTGATTTCGGTACTGATGTTGCTGTCCCTGTTTACCGCGGAGCCGAGATAGACGAAGTCCTTAACCTCTCTGTCCGAGACGTGGATATTGTGTGTCCTTCCTTGTTGACAGCATTTACTTAGTTTTGCCCTCATTGACCTCCAGACCCATTTTAGCCGCTTCTGCTTCAATGCCAGCAAACGCCTCATTGACGTCTCTCTGTGTTCGTCCAACCACGTCTATGTCATTAGCGTAAGCTACTCGTAGCAATTGAACTGATTTCTGGAAGATCGTGCCTCTAATGTTGACTTACGCACGATCTTCTCGAGGATGATGTTATAGAAGTCACATGACAGTGCGTCGCCTTGTCTAAAACCTTTTTTGATATCGGAGGTCTCGGTGAGTTCGTTACCGACCTTAACGGAGCAGCGAGAGCTCTCCATCGTCATCCTACACAATCTGACGAGTTTGGTAGGAATGCCAAAACTAGACATGGCACTGTATAGCTCGTCTCTATGCACACTGTCATATGCAGCCTTGAAATCGACGAATAGGTGGTGAGTGTCAATTTGAATTTCAGGATCTGCCGTAATGTGGAGATCTGGTCTATTGTGGACTTACCTGGCCTAAAGCCACACTGATGAGGACCTATCAGGTCATGGACAAACGGTTTCAGACGCGCCCACAATACGGCAGAGAGGATTTTGTATGCAATGTTCAGGAGACTAATCCCTCGGTATTTAGCGCAGTCAAAATGGTCTTCTTTCTCATGATTCGGGTAAACGACGCTGAGATTCAACTCATCGGACATGCTTTCCTTCGACCATATCTTACAGATGAGCTGGTGCATGCGCCCAACCAGATCATCTCCAACTGCTTTAAATAGTTCAGCGGACAGTCCGTCAGCTCCAGCAGCTTTGTTCGACTTCAGCTTGGATATTACTATCTTCACCTCGTCTAAGTCGGGGGACGGAATGCTTGACTATCATCTCCAAATTGTGTGGAACATTCTGCCTAACGGCGGGACTTGGGCCGTCACCGCCATTAAGGGGTCTGCAGAAATGATCCTTCCAGATTCTTAGCACAGACTGAGACTCTACTACGAGTTGTCCGTTTTGGTCCCGGCAGGCCTTGGTCCGAACCTTGTATCCTCCGGACTTTATTCCTGCCATAGCACCTTTCCATTTGTGTTCCTGCTTAGTTATAATAATAATTGTTGGCGCTTCAGTCCACCGGGTGATCAGGGCTTTCTAATCACCTACTCGTGTCGTGCGTGCTACTGCTCTCTCACGAGTAGAAGAACCTACAGTTTTTTTGCCTACTCCGAACGGCGAAGTTTTCTTAGAAAGCTATTACTCTTTGAGTGCTATCAGCAGCTCGAGGGAAGTGGTGAAGAAAAAAATTCGAAATATTCGTGTTGAGCTGAGAATCGAACCTAGACCTTCGGCGTGTGAGCGTCACACTCTACCCACTACGCCATTGCGGCCACAATCGAATCCAAACACCAGAGATTATTTGGTGTGATATCATTCACCTCACCAGAGACTGGGACTTCTCTTTGATATGCGTGTTTACAATCGACCGCAACAATTTTGCGGACAAGGGCATCTCCCCTTACCTCCTGATTTCTACTTCCAGTCCATTGATCACCGTCACAAATTGATTTGCTTGTGATTGCATTATTTCCCGATACCTCGCTGAGTTCCAGTATATCATTGATCATTCATCGTGAAAGATCTGCAAACAAGTGCATCGCCTCGTTATGCCTCAACACCACTTCCAGCCCTCTTTTTATTGATATTTCTATTTTGACAATCTCTCATTACATTTTTTTTTTTTGTTGGATGTCGGGATAAACTGGACTGGAGCGCTTAGACTCAAATACTGGTCCATTGCACTACCAGGCAGTAACCTTCATTCATGGTAATTTCTTGGTTTTGAGAAGAAAAACCAAGAAGGCGCTTTTGTGATATAGAACTTAAGTTTTTGGTTCCCACCACATCAGCACCGACGTAATGTCGCGGCGTTGTCACTCTTTTATCGCTATTTTAGCCAGTTGCATTCCTTCCCTTCAAGAATTCACCCGCAACACACGCCTCGCTGGGAATGCCCACCAATTCACTCTCAAGCCCAATTTCGGACGGACAGTCAAATTCAGAGACTCGTTCTTTAGCCGCACTACATGAATCTGAAATGCTCTTCCCAGCTCGATTTTTCCTCCTCATTACAATCCACAGGCATTTAAAACCAATGTGCATGGGTACCTCCTCTCCCTCTTTCACTTAAGGGCACTCGAAACCCCTTTTGCACGCGTCAATTATACAAAAAAAAAAAAACAACAAATAGCCGCCACCTAATTCGACCGAAAGCGGTACACTGACAGAGAAAGTGCTCTGAAGTGTCTTCACCTTCTCCACAAGCCTTAGCCGACTTAGGTGCATAGCGAAGGTAAAGTTTCCCGTTAGTACGCCACCAAGTCGTCTGCACTCGTTTCTACCTAGAGAGAGCAGAAAAGACGCGGATTTCTTGCTAACATTCGGGAGCTTACTCTTGGCCGTCCTGCTTCCTGGAGAGTCAAGCCATCTCTGGTTGTGCTGTAGAGAGATCCAACCATCGGCGGAGGCCCTAACCAAGGACGCGGGTAGTCCCAAAGTGAGTTCGACGCCTACGATTGTCTCTGCTGAACCTAGCGTAGCTAATTCATCGGCAGTCTCGTTTCCCAGGATCCCGTGATGACCAGGGACCCAGACAAGTCTTAGCGAATTCAGCCTGCCGACCAAATTAAGGGAAAACTTGCATTCTTGAACTATCTTGGAAGTGGTTAAAGGGTTGAGTAAGGACGTAAGCACAGCTTGGCTGTCGCTACAGACGCATATACTTCTTCCGTTCCACCTATTCTTCACAATATAGTTAGTATCGCGAAGACTTCCACCTGGAAGACCGTCAAGTCAAAAAGCGTCAAGTCTACTGTTGTAGATTTCCAAGAAGGCCCCAGCTCTAGAACCCTCCGTTGTTATGGAGCCGTCCGTGAAAATCCGACTACATTCCTTTCCCCGTTCAGTTTCTTGCCAGATCTAGTCCAGGACCCGGGGAAAGTCGACTTTGTTTATGCGACGCAACTGTCTTATTGGCGACCTTGCATCAGACGGCATGCCCATAAGAGTAGTATCCCGGGAGATACGGTGTGCGAGGTCATCCAAGCTCCAGTGCGAGTGGAACCAAAGACCATTCCTTCTTACCAGGTATACCGGTATGAAGTGAGCGTCAAGATACAAATGTCTTGATGTCTGTTGTGAACGAACCCTTATTTTTTTTTTTTTTGTTTGCTATGACATCTGTGAAAAATATTTAGCTATATATTAAGTCATTGTGGTCGCCGTGGCGTAGTGGGTAGAGTGCGACGCTCACACGCCGAGGGGTCTAGGTTCGACTCCCAGCTCAACACCAATTTTTCGAATTTTTCACGGCACCACTTTCGAGCTGCTGACAACACTCAAAGAGTAATAACTGTCTAAGAAAGCTTCTTAAATCTCGCCGTTCGGAGTCGGCAAAAAACTGTAGGTTCCTTCTACTCGTGAGAGAACAGTAGCGCGCACAATACGAGTAGTTGATGAGCATGCTAGGCCCTGGTCCCCCATTGGACTGGAGCGCCAACAATTATTATTAAGTCATTTAACAGACAACATCATATATTTTCATCGTGTTTAATATGTCTATTTCTGTACCTGAAAGTGATGATTTGAAGAAAGCATTAATTTTTTGTTTTCATTTGAATCAAAGTGCTGCAGAGTCGCATCGAATGCTTGTCGAGGCATATGGTGATCATGCTCTATCAGAAGCAACATGCAAAAGATGGTTTCAACGGTTCAGAAATAATGATTTTGATGTGAGAAATGAAAAACGTGGAAGACCACCAAAAAAGTTTGAAGACGCCGAATTGCAAACGATATTGGATGGAGATGACACTTTGAGTCAAAAGCAAATGGCAGCAATGTTAAATGTTGGACAACAAACAATTTCTGACCATTTGAAAGTTATAGGAAAGATCCAAAGTTGTGGAAAATGGGTGCCACATGAATTGAATGAAAGACAGATGGAAAACCGAAAAACACTTGTGAAATTTTGCTTCAAAGACACGAAAGAAAATCGGATTTGCATCGGATTGTTACTGGCGATGAAAAATGGATTTATTTTAAGAATCTTAAACGGCAAAAATCATGGGTTAATCTGTGACAACCATCAACATCGACTGCGAAACCAGATCAGTTCGACAAGAAGACAATGCTGTGTGTTTGGTGGGACCAGAAATGTGTGCTGTACCACAAGCTCCTAAAACCTGGTGAAACCGTTAGTACTGCTCGCTACCGACAACAAATGATCAACTTGAACCATGCATTGATCGAGAAACGAACAGAATGGGCCAGAAAACACGGCAAGGTAATTTTGCTGCATGACAATGCCCCTGCACACAAAGCAAAACCGGTTCGGGATACAATCAAAACATTTGGCTGAGAGCAGCTACCCCATCCGCCGTTTTCACCAAATTTGGCTCCTTCCGACTTCCATTTGTTTTCATCGATGGGACACGCATTGGCTGAGCAGCACTTTGATTCCTACGAGGAGGTCGAAAATTGGGTGTCTGTTTGGTTTGCTTTAAAAGACAAACAATTTTATTGGCGTGGTATTCACAAATTGCCAGAAAGGTGGTGTGTAGAAAACAAAGGCCAATACTTTGAGTAAAATGTTTTTGCTCCCCCATTAACAATCAGTGTTTTATTTTCCGGTATACCTGGTAATCGAGAGATGACCAAATAGATAATAGTGGGAAGTGGCATTGCCAAATTAAATATGTTCAAATTAATAGACATTATTCGTTACTCTACAACAGAATATTTGATTATGCCCACTGAAAGTTCGTTTGCCACAAACATTTTTCTCACAGAACAAAGATTTTCTTCTTTTTCAGTTGATCAACTCTCTGACTTCGGGGTGGTTTGAGTCTTTACACAACTTTCCGAACGATACTGAACAAAAATGAGGAAGAATTTGGCAAAAATTCAAAAGTGTTCGATCGGAAAAAAGGCTTTGAAAGTAAAACTTCATGCTGAATCATCCTTTTAAAGCCCACCGTGGATGACAGCCAAGGGTTCAATCCAATGGCACATTGTTTTCGAGAGACAATTCCCTTCCGTCCTAGTCAGTGACCGTAAGGGTCTTGTAAAAGAATGAAGTTTACGTGATGGCCAAAAATGCTCCAAAGGTTTGGTGGTCGTATTACTTCCACAAATTACAATTTACAAACTTCCGTTAACTTGCACAAATTTTCAGGGATGTGATTCATTCGCTCTAACAACATTCCAAATCCTCCCACTTTCCACATCTTTCTTAAAGCCTCCAAGTCAAAAGTCAGAAAAAGAAAGCAACAAAATCATTTCCAAGGTCATCTTCATAAGTTCACAAATATCTGCTGCATTGACCCACATTTCATGTGCTTAGGGCCGTCCAGCGCACCCCAATCATGAGTCTACAGTGCAGTTTATGCTCCGCGAACACAAAACAAAATCAATAAACCCCGCATTTCATTGCTTACCTCTTCTATTTGAGCAATTTTCTCTGGCATTCCGGCCGCAACCGCCGCTGCCATCGCCACATACCAAAGATCGTCCAATATTTTCAATTGCCCATTTGCGATTCCCCATTTCCCGGCGTAATCAGTTTGCTCACTGATTGAAAAACGGTGGAAGTCCGTGAGAATCGACGGGAATCATCGATGATGCCCGCGTCCAACCGCCGACCTAACCCAACAATTACTTAAACCAAAAAACAGGACGGAGCGGAAAAATACGTTAGAACGCAGCGGAGGAGGAGTGAAATTTTAATCAAACCGATACGCGAGAGCGCTGAGCAGGGAGTGCGCCTATTTGGAACTGTAGCCGGGGCAACCCCTCGACTCAGCACCGTCGAATCATCACTGAAGTCGTGGGGGCGCCAAGCTCATTGCGACCAGCTCAAACGAGTGGCAGGGGTAAGCGCCACCCCCGAGGGCGTCATTTAGTTTAAATTGGCCAACACACCGTTTGCCGCACCCATTATCCCGACGACGACGCGGCCTGTGGAAATGGAAATAGCGATGCTTGGTGGTTGGACCGTTTGGAATTTAAGTCCGAAAATCATCATCGCGTGCTGTGTCACGCGGACTCACTGACGGGGGAGTGTCACGCAATAGTTTGGCCGCCCCCACCACAGTGATAACAATTCAAAAGTCATTACGGGATTAATTCCGTTTTAATACTCAATTTTTGGAATACAAGTCCTCCGCCATAGACATGGGATTCAATTCAATTCCATTTCTGGTTATGGCTGGGAATCACTTCAGAGAAGCCCTCCCCACGAGTGTCCAGGGCACAGATGCGAGTGTTTGTAACATGTTACGAGCGCAAAACAATGGTCCTCGGAACCCCTAGAGCCCCTGGAGCCCTGTGCACGGATCCAAGCCAAGCCAACTCATTGTGCTCGAGCGCCTCCATTTTGGGGAAGTCGGTATTTAATTTGAATATTTTGGCGATTCCGAGGCAATGGAATTATTTGGCATGTTTGCCGGTGGCGCTCTGACAAATTGTACTGTCAAGCGACCGACAGGGTATCGTCAAAGGCAGGCTTTGCGTGTGCTCTCGAGCGCGCGAGTGCCCATTGAATCCTTGAGCGCCGCCGTTCAAATGAAAGTTAATATTTGATTAGATCGTCGCGTCGGTGGGAGAGCGGGGGTGCTTGGAAATTAATTTAAAATTTTTCCTTCATTTCACGGCAGCCGGGGGCGGCGACTACCGACACAGAGTGACTTCGGTTTTAATTAGAAGGCGCAGTCGAGTGGCAAAGGTTATTATCTGTGATTTGGGGAAATACACTGCGAATTGGCCACAGTTGATGTGTGCGGGCCGATTATTGGAAAAGTGGGGTGGAGTTGCGGATGAGTAGGTTTCAGTTGAGGCTAGAATTGCAGAATGCACAACTAAGAACGGACCATGAGGTGCTCAAATTCGCTAGGTTGGGAATTCATTCTGATCCTGAACACGCATTAGTGTGAACTGGAAAACTTTTTCGTAGCTGTGCAGATATGACGCCCTTTGCCGAAAATTGGGATGATAATTATTGAGTCTAAAGGGAACATCACTCGTGCTTAGTACAATAAATGATATAAACAGCAACTAGCGTTCGTGGATCCCACTTCAAATATGCCATGGAATTGCATTGTTCTAAATTATCAGTCCAGCAGAAGGTTGAGGCAAACCTTCCGGTGTAAAGTAGACAAACTGTAGTGTAGGGAGCTTGTCATATTTTTAACTATTCAGCTCCTTAATTTACTCAACTGGCATAAGTAGAGGGTAGTGCTCAAAGGGAACCGAACTGATGGTGTTTTATTTAAGCTCCACTGGATGTAAATGGTAGAGACTTTTCAATTACCACGGCATAGTCTGTTCTACCTACGTTTTTGCGTTCTTTTATATTAACTCCCTTTCTGTTCTGTCTATGTAACATATCACTCAATAAGTCCGTGACTAACCATTTTCTAGAAAAAAATAATTTTTTCATCAACATAAGTTCCTTCAAGAGTGATACAATCAGTCCAATGCCACTCTAACATTTCGGTACCTTTTTCTAGAACATTTTATCTTTGGTCTCAAAAAAGCCTTCAGTTTTGATGTTCACCTCCTTGTTCGATTTATATTTCTTTTCCGGCGAGCACCTTTCTGAGGTCTAAGAAGAGGTAAAAGTCATCAGTGTGTGCGGAAGCAAATCAAAGCTCAATTCGGGCAATTTGGCCATGGAAGCCAATGACTTGAGATACGGTGCATCGTCTTGGTGGAAGAGAATTTTTTTCTTCTTCATATGGCTTCGTTTTTTTTTTACAATTTCTTCCTTCAAATGCACCAATAATGGCATGTAGTATTCGCTGTTGATCCTTTTTTACTTTTTCTTTCTAATTTTTTTAAGTAACGAAATAGACATCCAGTTCTTTAAGGGTTTTAGTTTACTGACCTTTTTATTTTTTTTACAAGACAACGATATATAGAATTTTAACTTATTAAGAAACATATCAAAACCAATATTAGGATCAGTAGCATTATAGACTTCGTCCCAAAATTCAAAATTTAGATGAGTTTTTAAAACATAAAAATCAATTTTTTTAAATTCGCTGACTTCAACTCTATTTGTTCTGGAATCTTGCAGTTTAATTGAATACTAGTCAAATTATGATCAGTTATTTTCAAGTCGTACGTCATTGTTTTATAGTCTACGTGGTTATTTCTATGTAATCGTATAAATATGTGTGGGATGATTAATCAAAGACTTAAAACCAAATGAAGACATTGAAGATAGATATTTATCCACATCAGGAGAATCAGAAAGGATATTAATATTAAAGTCACCTAACAAAACTATATTTTTATCTTTTTTACATTCCAAAAACCCTAGAAACTCATCTAAAAAGGATTTAACGGTACATATGTGCACTCTATAAATACAAATAAAACAAAACTGTATACCAGAAATCACGCAACTAACACTAATAATATCTGCACTTGCTAATTTATGTTTTCCAACTTTACATTGTTTTATGTTATTGTTATAAAATACTACAACACCACCGGCAGCATAATCATCATTGCAAATAGCATCAAAAGTGAAATTAGGAATTAGATTATTAAATTCTGACTTTTCTTCTTCAAAAATCCAAATTTCCGAAAGAAAAATGATATCTGGTAAATGATCCATGGGTGTAAGGTGAGAGGAAAAAGTACTAAAATTTGCTCTTATGCACGAATATTTTGGTGGACAATTGAAAAACATGACGACTGTCCATTGGAATGGTCAATACAAAAACAATTAACACTATCAGAATTAGGATAGGAAAAATCTAAGTTTATACTTAAATCATTTTGAGGATCAACAAATAAGTTTACAGATCTATTTTCATTCATATTTTAGCAAAAAAGTACATCTTAATTTAATCAACTTCAAATTTAGAAAAATCCTCAAAAGAAGCCTTTCTTTTGCCTTTCTCAAGTTAGTCGATGAATAAAATTCCGTGCGCATCCCAAAATACGGATGCCATAAACTTGCCAGCCGATATATGTGTTGTTGACCGCTTTGAGCGTGGTTCACCGGCTGGTATCCACTCCGCTGACAGCCGATTTGACTATGGAGTGTAGTAATGGATCCACGCTTCATCCATTTTGACATATCGACGCAAAAAGACCTGTTTATTTTGACGAAAGATAAAGATTGCAACCACTTTGTTCTATTTATTAATAAATAGAAAGTCACTTCTATCGACTGAATATAAAATTATTATATTTAAAGTCATCTTCCAACCAATATTAACATACGGCTGCCCTGTATGGGGTGGTATGGCAAAATGTCATTTAAAGAGGCTTCAAATAGCCCAAAATAAAACATTAAATATGATCTGCAACTTACCGTGGCAATTTTCTACAAATGAACTGCATGCAATGGCTGGTGTTGAATTGATTAATGATCGTGTCGAAAAACTTATAAATTAATTTCATATTCGTTGTTCTCTTGCTGATAACCCTCTTATAAACAATCTTGCTGTCAATAGTATATCAAATAATTAAAGTGCTTTTCATATGTATCTATTATATTATTTATCTACACGTTTATTGTTTATTTATTTATCCATCTATCTATACACTTGTTATTTATTAGTTATTTATTGCTATTTATTTATTTATTCATTCATTTATCGATTTTTTGTTATAAATCATTTATTTATGTATGTATGTATGTATGTATGTATGTATGTATGTATGTATGTATGTATTTATTTATTTCTTTATTTATTTATTTATTTATTTATTTATTTATTTATTTATTTATTTATTTATTTATTTATTTATTTATTTATTTATTTATTTATTAATTAATTTATTTATTTATTTATTTATTTATTTATTTATTTACTTATTTTTTTATTTATTTATTTATTTATTTATTTATTTATTTATTTATTTATTTATTTATTTATTTACTTATTTTTTATTTATTTATTTATTTATTTATTTATTTATTTATTTATTTATTTATTTATTTATTTTTTTATTTATTTATTTATTTATTTATTTATTTTTTTATTTATTTATTTATTTATTTATTTATTTATTTATTTATTTATTTATTTATTTATTTATTTATTTGTTTATTTATCTGTCTATTTTGTCTTTCATATTTTTACTTATTCAATTTTAAAATTATTTATTTTTGTTTGTTTGTTAACATGTTTATAAATTATTTATTTAATACACAGTATTATCTTATTTATTGATACAACAGTTTGCTTTGTACAGCTTTGGTTCTTTTAAATTATTGGTATTATTACTATTAAACTTGTTTTTTTTTGTTATGGGGTTTTTCTTGTGGTTTTCCTCTAATATGTCATCTTTAATGCTTTATAAACTTTTATTTTATTCATATATAAAACTGTTTTTTAGTAGCAAGGTACTTGCGTGCCAAATCTCTATATGTAAAATGTGCAATACTAAACTGTAAAAATTAATTTTATGTGTAAGAAAAAAAAAAAAACAAAAAAGAAATTCTGACGAAACATCTCCAAACAGCTCTCAGAATCATCGACACGTTGTTATTTTTTGTCCATTGCGAGCAATCGCGGCACTCATTCCAAAAACATGGACAAATGTTTATGCAAAATAGTTCACACACTGCCTTCTGATATCTTCAAGGTGTCAGATATCTTACGCAATTTCACTCTGCGGTTTTCTATAAGGATTTTGTGTACTTTGGCGATGTTTTCCGGTCTAGCTGAATTGGCCGTCCAAAGCGTTCAGCATCATTGGTGTCTGTAAGGCCACGTTTTAAGTCAGCATACCACCGACAAATAATTGTTTTTGATGAAACAGAGTTCCTGTAACACTTTTCAAGCCATTACTGAGGTTTCCCGGTATATTTTCCCATCAAAAAGCAGAGCTTAATCACAAACATAAGAAATTCTGTGTATGTGTTTCGGTTAGTGGCGCCCTCTATATTTGTCAGTTACTTATTGCGTGTTGTGTTAGATATTCCGCCACTTCTCTCGATGTTCGTTCGAAAATCTCTTCCGTCGTTATACCTTGCATTTGGTTATTAGTGGGTACTTACATAGGTTTCTGGAAGCTAATTTACAAAGGTTGCCTTTTACATTTCGGGATTGGGCAACCCTAGTGTTGGAATCTGCCAACTGCCAGCTCTATCGAAAAGTTTGATATTTTTGAGGTACTCAGAACGTTTTGACAAACGGGCGCTATTTGTGTTGTTTACAGTAACTTAAAAGATTCATCTCGCCCAAAAAAATGGAATTAAATCGTGAACATTTTCGTGCAATTATTTTTTACCACTTTCGACGTGGATTAAGTCAACAACAGAGCATCGATGAACTCAATTCAATTTTTGGCGACGAGGCTCCATCAAGGACCAGTGTTTATCGATGGTATGGTGAATTCAGCCGAGATCGTAGTTCACTCCAAGACGAATGTCGTGAAGGACGTCCAAAATCAGTTGTTGTTCCGGAAACCATTGATGCTGTGATGCCAACTGATATTGCACGATCGTCTTTTGACCTATCGTGAGATTAAGACAACCTTAGGCATTAGTGGGACCAGCATACATTCAATATTGCATGTACATTTGATGGACAAAAAATTTGTTCGCGTTGGATACCACACAACTTGTCAATCGCTCAAAAAAGGGCTTGTGTCGCTTGGTCGAAAGAAATGCTCCAAAAATACGATCGCTTTGCTTCGAAACACGTCTATTAGGTCGTGACAGGTGACGAATCGTGGAATTACGCGTATGAGCCCGAAAGTAAACAGCAGTCGACTGTATGAGTGTTTCAAATTGAGCCAAATCCAACAAAAGTTGCTTGCGCACGAAGCAATTCCAAGCAAATGGTCTCCAGTTTTTCGGGAAAACTGGACATGTCGCAAGCCTGCCACTAGAACAACGCAGAACAATAAATTCTGAGTGGTACACAACCATTTGTTCGCCAGTTGTCTTCCAAGAAATCAGGAAAACCAACCGTCGAAGACGGATCACTCTTCACCACGAGCTCTCACACATCGGCTCAAACAACTGCATTTTTGAGCACTGAAAACATCGATTTGAGGAGTCATCCACCGTATAGTCCTGACTTGGCACCGAATGACTTCTTTTTATTCCTGTACGTAAAAAATAATATGAGAGGTCAACGTTTTTCGACACCTGAAGAAGCGGCTGATGCGTTCAGAATGCATGTTTTGGAGATACCTCAATCAGAGTGGCAAAAGTGATTCGAGTGATGCAAAAGTGTATAGATCTTAATGGGAAATATTTTGAAAAACTATAAAACTATTCTCGATGATTAATATTTGTTTTTGTTCTCTAGTCCCGAAATATATATGAGCAACCCTCGTAACTTTTCGAGCGACTATCGTCCTGACGATCCACCAAAACTATATCGTCGATAATTTACATCACATAATCCAGCCACTATTGTCTCGTCTACGGTCTATTCTATACACAGTTTGAACGCTACTGACGTTACTATCTCTTGTCATAGTTAAACACATCCAACAAAACAATGAATAACGACTGCCTGATAGTTCTCATTTTTTTGTTGGGTGTGTATACATTACGAATGAGCGAACGGCTGTGCGAGAAGAGCTCATAAAATATATGAAGTTTGACATCAGGGAATATGTTTTTAAATAATTTTGAATGTACATTCATATTTCCCTAAACTGAGGATTATATCCAAAACATTTTGTAATTACTAATTACATTTTTTGTTCTTACTTTTTTCTTCAAATTTTCACCACTTTCATGCCAGCCCAATGCAAAACGATAGTGAAATAGCTATCGTCAGAAACCGGTCGTCATGACATACATGAAGCAGAAACAATTAAGGTCTCTGACATGAAGCAACCAAAATGATATCGTTTTGTCGATATCGTTTTTTTTTTTTTGTCTACGCGTTGTAAAACTCTCGTTTCAACGATATTGTCTCACGATAGTTGTCACCCGTTATTAGACCCCTGGTTTCATTGAAAATCGACGATGACCAAAAACCGGACGAAGGAAAGAAAGTTTCCTCTGCATAATAATAATTGATTTAGTCAATTCCAACAAACAACGTTGTGCCTATGTTACATCAACAGCGGTGTCCATAATTTTATTCAAGGGTAATCATTGGGCAATCACACTAAACATACAGTGGATCAAAGTGAAACTCGTACACCCTTCTGTGAATATGTATAAGCACGAAAAACTGAAGTTTTACATAAGACTCCTTTCTAACTGATAACACAAAATACAATTCAATGAAACTAATAAATAAAAAAAATAGAACTCACAGTATAACTACAATTCAAAGTCAAAATAAAACTCCTACAATATTTCTTTCCCATATTTTTTATCCAAATCTATAACGGTTCTTTACGATAATTTGTCCTGTCATTCTTTAGACTTCCTATAGCCTTCATTTCATTTCAATATGTGGCAAAGTAAGGTTTGATTTTACAATGGGTAGACAACGTTGTCAAACATCCTTGGAAGTCAGAAATTTGATTATTCTGCACCATAAAAATGGAAAAACTTTGCGGGAAATCGCAGATATAGTCGATCGGGGTCACTCTACAGTACAATACGTTATAAAACGTTTTAATAATAATAATTGTTGGCGCTACAGTCCAAAGGGGGACCAGGGCCTAGCTTGCTCATCAACTACTCGTGTTTTGCGCGCTACTGTTCTCTCACGAGTAGAAGGGACCTACAGTTTTTTGCCGACTCCGAACGGCGAAATTTGAGAAGCTTTCTTAAACAGTTATTACTCTTTGAGTGTTGTCAGCAGCTCGAAAGAGGTGGTGCCGTGAAATATTAGAAAAATTGGTGTTGAACTGGGAGTCGAACCTAGACCCTTCGGCGTGTGAGCGTCGCACTCTACCCACTACGCCACGGCGACCACTATAAAACGTTTTAAAGAACGTAATAATACTTTATATAAAACTAGAAGAAGCACTCGAAAGATTTTTACCGACGCTGATGAGCGCTGGATATTACGTAAGGTCAAAGAGAATCCAGCAATTAGTGCTCCTAAAATAGCGCAAGAGGCAGAATACTATCTCGGAAAAAAGTGTTGTGCAAAAACTATCCGAATCATTTTAAGGAAGAATAACTACCACGGGCGAACTGCTAGAAAAAAGCCCTTTATTTTCAAACAAAATAAAGGCAAAAGACAAGATTTCGCCATTGCAAACATTCACAAGGACTTTGATTATTGAAAAAAAGTTATATTTGCAGACGAAAAAAATGTTACCTATTTGGATCCGATAGAAAAATTTTTTTACAGTTTGGAGAAAGCCAAATAAAGAACTTAAAGAGAAGACTTTACGAGCAACCGTAAAACACGGTGGAGTTTCAGTTATGGTGTGGGGCTGTATGTCAGCAGCTGGAACTGAAAATCTTTATTTTATTGAGGGAATTATGAACCAGGATGTATATTTAAGCATTCTTACAACAAATGTAAAGGAAAGTGCCGAAAAACTTGGTATCAAAGAATGTTTTCAGTTTTATCAAGACAATGATCCTAAACACAAGGCATGGAAAGTATGATCATGGTTGCTGTATAACTGCCCGCACGTAATTGAAACTCCCCCACAATCTCCAGATCTCAATGTAATTAAAAATCTATGGAGTTATTTAGAGCAAAAATTCGACATCATCACATTTCAAACCCCAATGACCTTAAAAAGGCCCTTTTAGAGGAATGGAAGAATATACCAGCATCATAATACGAAAAATTGGTAATGTCCATGACAAACAGATTAAAAGCTGTGACTGCAAGTAAAGGACTCCCAACCAAGTACTAAAAACATATCCTGCACTTGCCAAGTGAAATAACATATGAATGAAAAAATGTATACGACTTTTACTTTGGCTTTGAATTTTTAGTAATACATTGATTTTATTTATTTTTTTTATTTATTAGTTTCATTGAATTGTATTTTGTGTTTATCGGTTGGAAAGAAGAATATTGTTTCTCACAAATAAAAAAAAGAATTGACTATTGTCCCATGTAAAACTTCAGTTTTTTATTCTGTAACACATTCTCAGGAGGTTGTACGAGTTTCATTTTGATCCACTGTACATTGCAAAGTGAAAATTTCAATGATAATGCAACACAAATTTCTTTAGCCTTGAATTAGTGGCATTCCAAATTTTAAGTGAGTCATCTTATGAGCTACCATAATAAAAGATTTATACCCCGTCAGTTGCAGGTAATTTTTTACCGTGATTCCGTTCACTGTCGCAGTGAAGTTTGACTAAACCGAATCACGGTCAACAGCTGCTCAGCATAGAGTAGAATGCCAACTCTTCAAATTTAAATGGAAAGTGCTCTTTCTTCAATCTGTTCTTTGCATTTCTCAGGTGAAGTGGGAGAACTGTGCCCGTCTGCTGCCTTGGAAAACGATAAAGAAACCAAACACTTCATTGCTGTCTACTGGGCCTAGATGAAGGGTCCTGACTAGGGCTGACAGCCTGACCGAAGACTGCACTTAATTGCACGAACGGATAATAATAATAATTGTTGGCGCGACAGTACACAGGGGGACCAGGGCTTAGCTTGCTCAACAACTACTCGTGTTGTGCACGCTACTGTTCTCTCACGAGTTGAAGGGACCTACAGTTTTTTGCCGACTCCGAACGGCGAAGTTTGAAAAGCTTTCTTAGACTCTTTGAGTGCTGTCAGCAGCTCGAAAGAGGTGGTGCCGTGAAAAGTTTGAAAAATTGGTGTTGAGCTGGGAGTCGAACCTAGACCCTTTGGCGTGTGAGCGTCGCGCTCTACCCACTACGCCACAGCGGCCACGCACGAACGGATAGAATCCCCAAATCTGACAATATTTGTATGTAAGCCTTGCGGTCGCCGTGGCGTAGTGGGTAGAGTGCGACGCTCACACGCCGAAGGGTCTAGGTTCGACTCCCAGGTCAACACCAATTTTTCTAATATTTCACGGCACCACCTCTTTCGAGCTGCTGACAACACTCAAAGAGTAATAACTGTCTAAGAAAGCTTCTCAAATTTCGCCGTTCGGAGTCGGCAAAAAACTGTAGGTCCCGTCTACTCGTGAGAGAACGGTAGCGCGCACAACACGAGTAGTTGATGAGCAAGCTAGGCCCTGGTCCCCCTTTGGACTGTAGCGCCAACAATTATTAAGCCTTGCGAGACTATCAAAAATCATGAGCACAAGGTTTTGAACCTGTTCTGTAGAGTCTTGTTCTTCAAGAGCGCAGTTTAACTTCTGCGCCGTGTCAACTCACAATCAAATGTGTTGACAATGAAGGGCTCAGTGCATTACTGACCGACGTTAGGGGCGGAGTGAGATATCCCAGTCATCCTTCACAATCTAACTAGTCTAATGGGAACGATAAAACTGTACATGCGTGCCGTCAAAATTGTTAGAAGCAGTTTCGCCTTTCTTACGCCTCTTCTCGAATTTGCGGCACTGTGAAAATCTGATTTACCTTGGGCATCGCCGATATACGAGTTTTGTTTACGAATTGATAAGCACAAACCAGCTGAAAGGAAGCTGTATCTCATCGACAGTATATGTCTTTCCGCGTTCTGCAATAAATTACAACCTGCCTCTACTAGGGCCCCAGGGATGAGTCTACTCCTTTCAACATTGTTCCGCTGTCGCAGTGAAAGCTGTCCCAAGGGGAAGCGTAATTACAGTCTTTGAGAGAAAAAAAATCTTGCGGCAATTGAGTCCCCCAGTCTAATTATAAACTTAGCATCAACGAGAGTGCTCCCTCGTCGACTTGCCCTTCCCACACGTTAACCGCAAAAACAAGCGAAGCTCTAACGACCGTTCACACAGTCACACGAGATGAAAATTTATGATCTGCGCGACATGTTGACTTCCCCGCCGACCGAAAGTAAGTTCACCTCCGTCACCAGAGCCATACGTCTGTCCTGTTCCGGGTAATTTATGTGCCCTCATGCAAATTCCTTTCATCAGGGTGCCAAGTGGAAATTTCGTTTGTACGGTGCGACGAGTGTTCGGCTGCCGTCTTTTTTGGGCTGCGTAGCTCGCAGCTCTCAAGGAGCCGTCTGCTGCACAGCTCATCCGTGCACATCAAGGACGACGATCATTATCGTCTCCGCCTCACCCGCAGCAAGCAAATACCAACGGTGCACGGAGGTGGGGGTGGTGTGTCCCGATTGCGCATAAAATGTCAAAATTATCATTTCATCATTCTGACACTGCAACGGGGAGGGCGGTAGGTGAGGAATTGGAGCACCACTTTGACATAAATTTCCAAAATTTTCTCACCCAGTGACAAATTTGACGCGAACATGGCATCGCATTTGTTTCACCACTTTTAGCAACTTCCACCGCTTCAAGCTCCGCCACCCCGAACCTGCTGTTCTTGTGTTCTTGTGTTCTTGTGCTGGTGTCGCCATAGCTGTCGTTGTCGTGTTGCAATTGTCCGCTGTCGCAGAAGATGGGATGCACAGCACATAGCGAAGCGCAGGGGCTTTTATGTTTACATTAATGCAACATGCTGAGTCGGGAATCGAGTGTGTGCGAGCGAATTGTCGTGTCGGTGCAAATGCATTGACGTAGGTGCCCCCCACTGGGGGTAGTTGCCGGCGAAGTAAGACCGAGAAAAGAATTTCGAGTGCTAAAGCTGAAGGGATGGAGAAAAATAGCGACAGAATTGTCTTGTTGTTACATGTCACTGCGTGGTTGCAATAAATAGTGTGCCATGCTCCCGTCGTTGTCGTCGTGGCATGTGCTAAGCTTGTGCGCTTCGGTCGGTGTACATGTGCTCTGAGGTTGGGTACTGGTGTGCTATTTTCAATTTGATGGAAATAAATTTATTTCGTTTGTGGGCTACCGAATATCTGAGTGATGTTGGGGTACAAGGTTCGGATTGTTCGGCGCCCTGTGGGGCTCAGATGTGTGGGGCGCTGGGAGATTGCTTCAAGTGGACAGGAAGTGAAATTGTTTCAGACGTCTGACATGGGTTCGGAATAGATGTGTGCACATGTGACGGCGGTGTGTGATGGATTTTCGATTGCAGGAAACGCCGACACTGGGTTGCAGCTTATGTTCATCAAATTGTTCTCTCGCCCCACGGGAGGGCTTGTCGGAGGGGTAAACTTTCTATTGGAACAAGCAACAATTAAGGGCGCGATTGATGCGTATGGGACAAGGACATGTTGAACAAACAAATTTGCCTATCTCAGCCTTGCGGACATATTAAGCATATCGACTGATTCTGCAAATTTGCTGGATTCTCCTCCACGGGAGGCCTAACATCTTTTAATCTGTACTGCCAGTATGTCAACTGCTTTGTACACCTACAACTTCCTGTCAAAGTCTTTGAGCAATTACTTGTCAAAGCTTTTTACAGAATTTTCGTCAACGACTTGAGAAAGAAATTCGGCAAGCAATGAACAAGAACTAGAACAGGGAAGTAGACAAAGGACTTCAATATCACAACGCGCAAGGATTTGAACAAGAAATCGAAAATTCAGCTCGATTTGTACACCAATTGAAATAATTATACCTTTAGGTACACACAAAAATTCCAGTAAGAAACTAAGAAGCGTTTCTAGTTTTAGGAATTATAACTTTTCATAAAAACATTTTTGCCGTCAAATTTCAAAAATTCTCGATTGGGGTCGAACGAAAGATCGCCAAGCCACTCAATGGAGTATGGCCGTGGGAAAGATGGAAATAGAGCGCCACGCAGTTGCCCTTCGGAACGACACGGTCCGTACCCCTAGGACTGCGACTAAGGGCAAGGATCCAATCCCCCGCAAATACAAAAAAAAAAACAACACGAAAAAAAAACAAACAGAGCAAAGTAAGGATGAAACAAGACAAAACCACATCAACTCAGCTTAAAATTATAAAATTTGTTTTTTCTTTTTATTCAGTTTTAATTCTACAAATACAGTATGTTCTCGATTAACGCAACTCTCGATTAAGGCAACTCCTCGGATTTTGCAACAACTGCATTTACCACCTTGTTGACGCTGTAATCTGAACTTTAAAAAAAAGAGTTACTCTACAAGTCCAACTTTTGTTCCTTTACTCATATTTGTTTTACATGCATGTTTGTTAGTTTAATTAATTCGGTGCACCGATCAGTCCCTTTTGAGTTTTAAAAATTGGTGTCATTAAAAAAAGGCTAAAATTAATGATTGAAAACAAAAATGTAATTTTAGAAAAAATTAAGAAAGGAGCTTCCACACGTTTATTATACCCTAAGTAGAATGTGCATGAATCTACTTGACAGAATAAAAGAAAAAAGGGCGATATAAGAAAGTTTATCCGATTTTGGAACAGCTGGACCTGGGAAGAGGATAATTTCAAAGGTTGGCGGATACCCGAATATGAAAAATGTACTGTACAAGTGGCTCCTAAAACAAAGACATCAAAATGTGCCAATTTCCAGCGAGGTCCTCAAAACGAAGGTTTCCTCATTGCATTGAAAATTCTAAAAAGACACACGGAATTTGCGTTTTGAAAATTTGCAAAGATTGACAGATTTTCCTCTGCAAATTTTGCAAAACGCAAATTCCGCAAAAACTTCAGGCTTGAATCAATTTTTAATTAAATTTAAAGAACAAGTCAAAGAGATCGACTTGACTCCTCGTTAAACTTATAATGAAGGCGAGTCCGGATTTTTCTACCGACCTATACTCAACAAAAACCTTGAAGACTTAATCGCCAGCTACGAAAGATAAATAAAGAAGGAATCAGGCTTTTCGCCTGTACCAATGCATCTGGTCTACACAAAGTTAAGTTTCCGTAAACGGTAAATCTGTACCAGGCAACTAGAAATGTTTGGATGACCTTAGCATTCTTTGAACAATTGCTTCACTCGACATTTGATTCTGAGGTAACAGAACTAAGACTAAGACAGAGCTTCATTAATTAAAAAATACAAACGCGATTATTGCAACAAACTCGCTCATTGCAACTACACTTGTTTTTATATGTTGCGTAAATCGAGAATGTACTGTACCTCATTTAATCATAAATTAAGGAAACCTTATCAATATTCCACAGCTACTTCTTATAATTTATAACTTATAACTATCTTACCTAATACACTAAACAAGGACACACGTAACGAAGGAGAAAATAAAAAAAAGGTTGACAACTCGAACTCAAAATTACAATTGTACACAAAAAATTCAATAATACAAAAAAAAAAAAAAAAATATATATATATATGCCTTTAAAATGAAACAAAATAAAATAAACCAAAACTATTTGGACTTGTTTATATATAAACAAGACTATCAACCGGAACCCAAGTCGGTGAGAAAAAATATATAAAACGAACGACTAATTAAAATTAAAAAAAAGAAAAAAAGTTCTTCCCTGGAGGGGGGGGGGGGGAGTCACCTGCCATCTTCCTGCCTTTTTTTTATTTTATGCCTTTTTTTTATTCATTTATAATGGTTTCTTTAATACTTGACAAAAATACTTAAACTAGCTTACTTATATAATATATTGATCGTAATTCTAGCTTACTGACTTCTACCAGGTACTCTAAACTAACCTAGGTCCATTTTGTTTCTGCCTTTCGGCTTCCTAAATTCATTTTTTTGTTGTAATTATCCTAATTTTATTGTTAATTTTCCACAAGAAACTTAAGTAAAAAACTTGGGGATAATATTCTTAACTGAATTTAACTTAACGTAATACTAAGAGTAAAACTTATGCTAAAATTAAAACTAACTACCAGTAACTTACGACTAAGCCTAATTCAACTTAACTATGAACATTAAACTTAACTATGTCCGTAATATGATTCGAACGCGTACACCGTGACGTATGTGTTATTTATATTGATTTCATATATATATATGTATATATATATATATATATATATATATAAATAAATAATAATAATAATTGTTGGCGCTACAGTCCAAAGGGGGACCAGGGCCTAGCTTGATCATCAACTACTCGTGTTGTGCGCGCTACTGTTCTTTCACGAGTAGAAGGGACCTACAGTTTTTTGCCGACTCCGAACGGCGAGATTTAAGAAGCTTTCTTAGACAGTTATTACTCTTTGAGTGTTGTCAGCAGCTCGAAAGAGGTGGTGTCGTGAAAAATTCGAAAAATTGCTGTTGATCTGGGAGTCGAACCTAGACCCTTCGGCGTGTGAGCGTCGCACTCTACCCATTACGCCACGGCGACCACAAGTTTTTATAATGTTTTCCGTAATTTCAAATAAATATTTCCAATTTTCTTGTTTTTTGAGGCACACCCTTTATTTTGTACACTACTGTATATACCACTCAACAAAGGGCTTCTAGAGAAATAAATGCTTCCATTCGATTCCTATGCCAATTTATATTGCTGTCAATAGATTATCCCACGGTAAATAATTATTCTTCCATAGAGAGCTTGGCGTTGACTTTGTTAAGTTCAGTATAAAATTGTTAGAGAATTTCGAAAGTTCGTTATTTTCATATTATTCTCGTTGAGCTAAGTTTAAAAGTGTAAAAATTTAGTTCTTAAAGTTTTAGTGTTTGAGTAAAATTTTATTTTAAAAGGTTCGTTTTTATAATGCCATGCGAAAGAACATTTACTGAAGCAGAGATTGGAAAAGTTATGGCATACCGGGAGTGTGGACTCTCTAATCGTGAAGCATTAGGGTGAATTAATAGATCACACGTTGGTCTAGTAAATGTGTTAAGGTTACGACCGTTTTATGGGGAAACTAAGCACTCTGGTCGACATCCAACTATTGTATAACTGCACGAGTAAAACACGAAATGGTCAGACTTGCGTGAGCTTAGTGAGGGCACCCTCGCGACGCTTGTAGAGAAAGAAAATACACTGCAAAGCACTTCTCCCATCAGTATCCTGCTTTGCTCGCAACAGGTGGCGTCTGTTTGGAGCTTACGTTGGGAAAGCTGAAAACTTATACTGTTTATCGGAGAAACTACATTAAATGAACGCTACTGACTGGTAGTACAATGTTCCAGTGTTCGAGGCTGAGCGAGAGTAGAGTTGTTTAGTTCCGGACCTACATATGTAGGTAGAAGTAGTAGTATTATGTAGTTCCTGGACGTAGTTCCACCGTCGGAACTTGTTCCGATCATTTCGTATATTCCACCTAAGCACATCCGATAGTTTCGACATGTTTGGTAGCTCAAACATGACAGATCCATCGTGAATGAGTGAATTGGAACATCTCGCAACTCAAAAAATACATTTCAGACACATGTATCAGTCGCAAAATTTTGTTGTTTCTTGTGTATTTCTTTGTCTTCTTTGTATGATGTACACCATCAACCTTACGTCAAACACTGTGTATTGCGGTGTTAAAAAAAGGAGAGAGATAAGCTATCATATTCCCTCTCCTCCTTACATTATTGTTCCGGAGACTAATACGTGTTTGAGCCTGATCATGCTGATGGAACTATTAGTGCATAGTTCCAAGGACATGTAACCAGTTTTGAGTAGTTTCGGAACTATATCGGTCCTGGAACTACATACAGTGACTCCAATAAGTATTCGCTCATACACCTATATGATAGGGAACAAATTCATAGAAAAAAACTATGATAGGTACAGTAATCAAACGTATATATTTTTATACTGTATGTAATACTGAGTATAATCAAACAAAAAAATAACAACTTAACTTTGATTACCATTCAAACCTCCAAAAAGTATTCGCTCTACAAAAATTGTCATTGGCTCTTATTTCCAAGCAACGGGATTTTTTCCAGAAAAAACTGTAACTACGAAGAGCCAGAGTCGTTGTTCATTACAGTAAGCATAAGTTGACTGTTCATTTTTATCGAAGTCCTGCGCGAGTTTTTTAGCAATTTTATTTAAAATGGGTCGAAAATCGAAGAAAACATCAAAGTAAGTGCTGAAAATTATTATAGACTTGCGTGAATCCGAAGAATCAATCAGATCGATAGGAAAAGTTGTTAATCGGTCTTATTCAACAGTCAAAAGCATTATCGATAGGTTTTCCGGCGGTAACAGCATGGCGAATGCTCCTAGATTGGGTCGCCCATGTGTCTTGACCGACAGAGAAAAGCGTGTAATTGTGAAAAAAGTGAAGCAAGATCCGAAAATAAGTGCTACAAAAATTCACACTGAAATACAAAATAAATTTGGAGTTGAAATGTTTGTAAACACTGTAAGAAATGTGTTGCACGATGCTGGCTATCATGAAAGAGTAGCACGAAATAAACCATTCATTCTTCTTCTTCTTCTTCGGATGGCGCTACAGTCCGGGGTGGACCTGGGCCTCAACCAACATGCCTCTCCAGCTAGCACGATCTCTTGCCAGATGTCTCCAATTGCGCACTCCAAGATGGTTGACGTCCTTCTCCACTTGTGTGCGCCATCTCAGTCTAGGACGTCCTCTGTTGCGTTGTCCCTGTGGTTCGGATTCGAAAACTCTTCGGGCCGGAGCAGTGCTGTCCATGCGCTCTACATGGCCTAGCCACCTTAAGCGTTGTATCTGTAGACGCTTGACTAGGCTCATGCCGCCGTACAGCCCATACAGTTCGTGGTTGAAACAGGACCAAAAATCGCACGCAGAACTTTTCTCTCGAAGAGACCAATGGCTTCCTCATCCGCTTTTAGTAGCGTCCAGGTTTCTGCGCCGTAGAGCAGGACTGGGATGATCAAGGTGTTGTACAAAGTCACTTTGGTCGTTCGGGAGAGGGCTTTATTACTCAATTGCCTCTTGAGCCCAAAGAAACAGCGATTGGCAAGAGTGATTCTGCGCTTGATTTCGGTACTGATATTGTTGTCCCTATTCACCGCGGAGCCGAGATAGACGAGGTCCTTCACTACCTCGAAGTGTCTGCTGCCCATAGTGACGCTCTGTCTGAGACGTCCATGTTCTGCGTCCTTCTTCGATGACAGCATATATATTCATAAGCACTATCAATAAAAAGAAGAGACTTATGTTTGCTAAAAAATATAAAAATGCACCGAAAGAGTTTTGGAACAAGTTTATATTTACGGACGAAAGTAAATATAACATTTGTGGTTCAGATGGTCGATGTCTGGTATGAAGAAAAAAATATTCTGAAATGGGAGAAAAAAAATCGTAAGCCGACATTAAAGCATGGGGGTGGCTCTGTACTTGTTTGGGGTTGTATGAGTGCTAAAGGGCTTGGTAATTTGCACTTTATTGATGGTATAATGGACCATAAAGCGTACATCAATATACTCAAGACAAACCTTCAATCCAGTGCAAATAAAATGGGTCTTTGTTCTAATTTTATATTTAGTCAGGATAACGATCCAAAACATACAGCCTTGAACACTAAAATGTGGCTGCTTTATAACTCCCCAAAATGGATTCAGATGCCACCTCAATCTTTAGACATCAATCCAATTGAAAATATATGGAACATTTTATAGCAAAATATAAGAAACTATAACATTCGGAATAAGGCTAAGTTGAAAACACCTTTAGTGACTGAATGGGATAAAATTACATCGGCTGTAACTCAAAAGTAAGTTGATTCTATTCCAAAAAGACTTGCACACATAATTATAAATAAAGGCGGACTAACAAAGTACTAGATGAGTTATGAATTAAGTTATTGTAAGTTTGAGCGAACACTTTTTGGAGGTTTTGAATGGTAATCTTGTGAATATTGTTGTAGTTCATTTTGTTATAATTCCTGAAGTTGTTATTTGATTTATTTGATTGTACTCAGTATTACATCTTCTTCTTCTTGTGGCGCTACAATCCGGGGTGGACCTGGGCCTCAACCAACATGAATCTCCAGGCAGTACGATCTTTCGCCAGCTGTCTCCAGTTGCGCACTCCAAGTTGGTTGAGGTCCTTCTCCACTTGTGTGCGCCACTTCAGTCTAGGCCGTCCTCTGTTGCGTTGTCCCAGTATTACATACAGAATAAAAATATATACGTTTGATTACTTTACCTATCATAGTTTTTTTTTTGTATGAATATTTTCCCTATCATATAGGTGTATGAGCGAATACTTATTGGAGTCACTGTATACCATATCTACTGCGGTAGTTCTGAATGTTGTTTCAGGTAACATGTTGACCACTTTGTTTTGTTGACTTGTCATGAAACATTTCAGATGTTTTTGACTAGTTTTGTTGCTAGACAAATGCTCAATTCTTGTTCGGGTATATCAACGTTCTTTGAAACTTAAAACATATTGTTTCAATTGTAAGAGGTAGAAGAAAATCGGTAAACATGAATGTAGGATTGAGCCGAACGAACGAACGACCAACTGAACAAACATTTCACTCAAATACATAAAACACACACGAACAGCAGCCTTACATGCATTACACACACGTATACGACAGACGCACATCACACACCATACGGACCGCTACCTGACGAACAAAAAACGCATCAAAGATGAGGAATTTAACGAACGAGGATCAAAACATAGACGAACAAATTGCCTGAGAGCCCATTCTTCGTCAAACGTTGGAATAAGTAACATCCATGTGTAAAATTATTAAAGTAAAGCTAATAAAGAACTAAAGTTCTTAAAGTAATAAAGTAAAATAATATAAGTAATATATCCTACACGAATATAACATTTATGTAGTGTTAGAAGTAGTTTATGGAGATTTAATTTTGAAACATTTACAAAGTGTTCATTTTCTTATGAGCTATTACCTATACCGCTAAGATCTCCTCGGAACCAAATAGGTCCACTAAATAGGTTCTCGAGAGTAAATAGTTCCTCGGAACTAGTTCCTAGAACAAGTTCCTTTCCACAAAAGAACCATTCCATGTTCGGTCTGGCAAAGGAACTGTTTTGCGCAACTCTACACCGGAGGTCCCAACCTTAAAAAAAATTAACGGAAACAGTGTTTTACGTGTCACTTTTGATCTGTGCATTTCGATAACTTTGGCGTAACATTAAATGAAGGCTACTGTCTGGTAGTACAATGGTCCAGTGTTTGACTCTGGGCGCTCCAGATGTCCCAGCCTTTAAACAAAAAAAAACGGAAACAGTGTTTTTCGTGTCACTCTTGGTCTGTGCATTTCAACAACTTGGCGTAGCATTAAATGAAAGCTACTGCCTTGTAGTACAATGGAACAGTGCTTGAGTATGAGCGCTACAGCGCTCTCAACCTCAAAAAAATATAAATGGAATCAGTGTTTTACGTGTCACTCTTGGTCTGTGCATTTCGACAACTTGGTGTAACATTAAATGAAGGCTACCGCTTGGTAGTACAATGGTACAACGGTACAGTGTTTGAGTATGAGCGCTCCAATGCTCCCAACCGTAAAAAAAAAAACGGAAACAGTGTTTTACGCTCCAGTGCTCCCAATCGTAAAAAGAACGGAAACAGTGTTTTACGCGTCCCTCTTGATCTGATAATTTCGACAATAGGATATCGGCTTTAAATCTCGTTATAAGTGATTGGCTTTCCGCTTGTTATGATGAAATATTTCTAATCGCGAATCGTAGTTATGCAGTTTTATTTTGAGGTGTCAAACTGAAACCATTCACTGCTCCTTTCGGTGTTCCTCAAGGCAGTCACCTTGGTCCACTTACTTATATATATCTTCTCAATCAAAGACATTACCTATGTGGTAAAAAAAATGTGAAATTTGCAACTGCGCCGAGAATATGAAGGCTGCATCATTCCCAGATAATACTGCGTGTCACGCAAACTTAAAGTCTTAGTAAACGTTAAGTCATCAAAGTATGAAAACTTTATCCAACAGCCGACAATGTAAAAAATCAACAATAGAATACAATATTGAGAATAGTTCCCTCAAATAATGAGAATAGTTCCCTCTGCCTCATCACTCATGGACATTGACGTAATGTGTAACAGAAGTTTAAATTCGTTTCGGGATTCATTGGTGTTCTTTTTCTCTCCCACTTCGTTATCTCAAGCCTCCGAATATTCGTTCTCTATTCTCTGTTGAAAATGTTCAAAACGCAGGACTCGGTTTTCGACGCAATGATGTTTGTGGGTTTTTGTTTGGATGCATGCGCATATGTGAGGCCGCATTCAGCTCATGGGATGAATTACAACAAGCAGCAAATGAGTTATAGGTGCTCTGATGGCACCTTGACAACGTTTACTTCTTCCACTCTGAATGATTTACCCAGCTGCCACTTTCGATTCAACGTCTACACCATGCCTTGTAGGCCTTCCGCGACACTGTTTTTTTATCGGCATTCGTAATTTTTGTTTGGCTGCAACAAGAAGTACTTCAAGGCAGTGACAGCACTGTGCAGACATCCCGAATGCTAAACAAGACTGGCGTAAGCCAATAATTAACATCTAATTGAACAGAGAACTCTGTGGACTGTATATGGGTCTTGAGGTGTGAAAATCGTGTTCCGAAGAAAGTTTGATTCCTTCTCCTAAAGTCGTTGTGATACATTCCATGTTACCGGACCGCCCAAGGAAAGATGTCATTTATTTTCTTCTCTAATTAAATCCTCCCCAGCAAAGAAGCAGCCTTCGTGGCGTAGTGGGCAGAGTGCGACACTTACACGGCGAAGGTCCAGGGTCGATTTCCGGCTGAACACCTCAAATTTTTCACGGTACCACTTCCTTCAAGTTGCTGACAACACTCAAAGAGTAATAACTGTCTAAGAAAAGGCTTCTCAAACTTCGCCGTTCGGAGTCGGCAAAAAACTGTAGGTCCCTTCTACTCGCGAGAGAACAGTAGCGCGCACAACACAAGTAGTTGATGAGTAAGCTAGGCCTTGATTCAGGCAGCCTTTCAGGTTAGGGTGTTTGTTATCACATATCACGTCAAGATTCCTTTCACATGTACGTAGGTCCCTTGCGCTTCTTCGAAATCTAAAGACTTCCAATAGTCTCTTTCCATTTTATTTAAAGAAACGCTGTAATGAAAATTACTTCCAGCGACCCACAAGTTGTTCGCCTTATCTATTCTTTACAGCGAAACTCACAGCAGACTGTCACGCAACCAAAACAAAGTCAAATGTGAGCAAGGACTTCGCCAATGTACCCAGGAATGAAGAAGCAACTCCCACAACAACAAACAGAGCCTCCACTTTTTTATCGGCACTCCCACTGCATGAACTTCTCTCAAAGAAACCCAAAGCCTATAACTCCGCCAGCACCATCCTCCTCCGTACACAGGGATCACAAACGAAAAGAAGCTCTTCCTCCAGGAATTCTCCGTCAAGAAATAAAAATGCATTGAAAAAGTTTCACCACCACACCCCATTGGTCTCCAGCAAATAACCGAAATTTAAACACTGTCCAGGTCTCAGACCCACTGCAATCTCTGAGGACCTTCACACAAAACTTTTCCACCCAAACGTGGCAACTCAATAAATTTCCAATTTGCACTTGCAAATTGCTTTAGGAACTCAGCTCAGCGAACACTAAACCCAGACCGGAAGGGGAACACTGGACCAAGTCAACAAGAGACTCTAAGTCAACACGAAAAGGTCCTGTTTGGGATAAAGTAGTTTAAGGCTCCCACTTCCTGTTCCTCAACTGGATGAGGCACTATTCAGTTCTCTCCAGCTAATGATCGACGAAGATTCACAGAAATTCCTATCGAAGGGCAATACCCAGAAGACCAGCAGAACAAGGAAGAATGGGGAAAACCATCCCAGAACCTTAGAGACGATTCAGTTTCTTCCGATGTGCATATGCAACTGATTTTTAAATAGCCCTTACAGACACACACACTCACACATGCAACCCCACAACAAGGATGAGAGCTGGGCAGCTTTATAGAAATTTTTATTCAATTACTGGCCTTGGCAAGGAGCCAAATCAAGGGATTTCTTTGCCATTCTTTGGCGATTCTTTTGATCCATGGCCAAGTTGTTGATGAGGACTCGCGATGGCAAAGGACGAGCGAACGAGTGCTTGGACCCGAAGGAGTGCCCAAGAATAATGGAATCAGTTCATTTTATAATCACCACCCAGGAACCAGTCGGTGCTTGTGGCGGCCCCTAGATCTGGCGATGCGGCGAGAAGAGTGTTTGTTTGAGACGAGCGTCGCCACTGGAAAATCGAAAATTTATGGCGGCTAAGACTCTCGAAAGTCCGATTCAAGATTTATAACTGGAATTGCAACAAACGACGGACACTGTGAGTCTATTTGGAATTGAGCCAGCCATCGAATACCGTCCTCACCTGAACGTCAACCGATCCAATTAGTCAGACAAACAGTTTTCAATCCAATTACTAGCGATTGCAACCTTTAAGCGGCTTTAAGGACAACAAAGGACCTCCATCGCTGTGCATTTACCTGCAAAAGCTCGCCTCTGCACAGATCACTTTCTTCGCGTTTCCTTCTCCGGCGTGTTTGCTCTCCACAACTTACGCCATCCACATTGCATTTCACCCTCAATTCATCATTCATCCGCGTGCACTGCGGGCTGGCTGGCTATAAACACTGCCGACGCCCCCGGGGACATGGTTGCCGACTGGCGCTCTCGAGAAACATTTCACTCATTTGTTCGCTTCCATTTAACTAAGTGCAATTTAGTTTTGGGCCGGGCAGCTACAAATGGGGCTGGAAAAAAATGAGGCCAGCACAGGGTGCACATCCAGCCACACAGCCATGGACCAGCAAGGCGGCGTCGGAGAGCGACAGTCGCCGCAGCAAAGCGAACGGAAAAAAGAAAGAAGCTGCACAGCGAGCCTCACATGGTTGCCTACCGTCACCGCCGCCATCGAATGCACCAGAGTGGGTAGTTTTTTTTTTAATCCTGCTTAAAAGCTGGAACCGGGAGAGAATAACTCCTAGTGGCATACATCAAGCACTGGCTGCTGGCAAAGGGGGCATTTCACGAATTGTTGGCTTTACATTGCGCAATTAAGTGTCGTTGCACTTAAAGGACATAAGCCCGTCGCGTTCCCCTCTCGTCACCCGCTCAGACATAGGGCACACAAGAAAAGTGACAAAAACGGAAAAATATACACGCCACGAGCATACGCAGCTGGACTGACTAGCATTTGCGCGATGGCGGCGTTTAATTAAAATCACCCGGCCATGCCTCGGTCGCGCCGTACCCAGACGATGGATATGGATTTTTGTCAGCAATTCAGCACTGCCACTGACACATGCACACATGGGACACACGGGCGCTAGGTGAATCATTCGCAGGCCACCTTCGAAAGGTGAATCCCTTCAACCGATGACACAGGGTTCAGGAGGAGAGGTTACTAAACCCCAGAGTGGATGAAGTTTCGCTCAAGTGCACTGTATAACTTTTTGGAGTGATGCAGGAGGAGGGTCGTTAAGGATATGTCTAAAGTTTTAATTGCAACCGTAAGAGATGAAAAGTTAAAAGGGATATCCGACCGACACACAAGCGCCCACAGACGGGTGCATTAATTAATTCTCATTTGAAAAAGGATTTTGCGAATGTGTTCCGTTGAAGTTCTAATCGCGAATTGAGCGCGTGTGCGGGGGCCTGATGGCACGTGAGAGGCACTTCCATATGTTGGAGAGATTTGATTAAGCGTTCTGTGGTGCAGTCCTTGAAGAGTAATGAAATGTGATCCTTGGGAAGAGTTCCCGTTGAGGAATTCTGTAGGTGGAGCACACTCATATCTAATCACGTTTTAAGATCGACGTGCGGAAGAGAAGATATTGCCATGGATATGGAGGGGCAGCTAAGCGAAGGCTACGCATTATCGAACGAACACGTAGGGGAGTGCGTCTTCGAAACGAGGCCGATAGCACAACCATGAAATCGCCCTGTATTAGTAAAAACTCGTAATTCTAAGTTCAACTGAATTCGAATGCCAGTATCAAGGCCAGAATAAAACGAGTTTGGGTAGGTCATGGGGCTAAAAGAAGGAGGATGTAAGGAGCACAGACGCAGATTGTAGGGGTGAACAGGCAGGGCACATTTTGCACAAGAGCAGGCACATTTTTCAGAAGTCATGGAAGGTTGCAGCTTCAAGGAACGTATCCATTTGGGAGAGGCAATGAAATGCAGAATGCAGGTATGATTAAAAAGAAGAATACATGAAGGACCCTGCCAGTTTTACAGAACGGTACAACTTGAAAGTAAAAGCGTACCGAGTTGAAGCATTTGTTAATTTGAGAAACTATCGTTTCACCTCTTGTGGAAGAAGTCCATTAGAGGTTCAAGGACCGTTTCCTTTGGACAGTCAAGGTGAAGGAGGCTGCCAGAATGTGAGTCAAATGCTCATTACAATGACTAAAGATAGACTAAGGGCGACCACCGGCACCTAAGATGGACCTCGATGAGATCAATCTGAATCCAGTGCTAATTGAGTGGAAACTCTTAGAGCTACTCTATGTTAAGACAGCTTACCACAACTGTTAAATTAAGACAGCTTACCGAAGAAAGAAATAAAATGGCAAACAATACATTCACTACTTGAACAACCAAGGGCTATAAGGCAGGCGGTAACAAAGAATTTTCAATGGAGCCAATAGCCAGAATACAATACAATACCCACAACTCAAACAATAGTTAGAACATACTCCATTCGAGCAGTGGAATACTCCCCAACTCCAACTGTTCCGTCTCACTCTTGGATTGAACTCTAATCAATCTCGGATCGAGCTCTGCTCTTCTTTTTGTTCATTCTCGGCTCTTGTTCTTCCAAATAGCAGCAGCGGCAGCGGACCAACAGTCAAGCAAAGTAAATAGAAAATTATACACAGCTGTTTAATAATTGTTGGCGCTACAGTCCAAAGGGCGACCAGTGCCTAGCTTGCTCATCAACTACTCGTGTTGTGCGCGCTACTGTTCTCTCACGAGTCGAAGGGACCTACAGTTTTTTGCCGACTCCGAACGGGGAAATTTGAGAAGCTTTCTTAGACAGTTGTTACTCTTTGAGTGTTGTCAGCAGCTCGGAAGAGGTGGCTGTTTGACTATTATAAACATAACAATTTCTTAAAGAAACACGCAATAATCATGTCAAATAGGGTCGTTGATTTTAAAGGAAGAAGATAACATTAGGAAATGGGAATTCTAAATATTCGTGATTCGTACATCACGACTGCACCATCTCCTCAACGTATTTGTTGAGAAAAACTGGTTCTGCTCCCCCCATACCTCAGCAAAGTACAAAAACAATACCGGAGAATAATCTTTTCTTCTTCTTCTTCTTCTTGTATCGCTACAGTCCGTGATGGACTTCAGCCACAATCAACATGCCTCTCCAGCCGGCAAGATCTTTCGCTAACTGCCTCCAGCTCGGCACTCCAAGTTGATTGAAGTCTTTTTCCGCTTGTGTGCGCCATCTTAGCCTGTTCCGTCCTCTGTTGCCCCAATGGCTCCGATTTGAAAGCTATTCGGGCCGGAGCAGTGATGTCCATACGCTTTACATGACATACCAATTTTAAGCGTTGTATTCAAAGACGCTTGATCAGGAACATGGCGCTGTACCAGCCCATAGAGTCGTCGTTAAATCTTCTCCTCCAGCTGCCATCAACGCAAACTGAACCAAAAATCGCACGCAATACTTTTCTCTCGAAAAGATTTAGGGCTTCCTCATCCGCTTTTTAGTAACACTCATCGTAAACTGGAATAACCAAACGAGTTTAGTCCTTCGAGAGAGGGCTTTATTATTCAATTGCCTCTTGAAGCCAAAGAAACATCGATTGACAAGAGTTATATTTCCCGCGTAAAAAAGGTTACATCGGGCGTGACACAGGGTAGCCACTTGGGCCCATTATTATTTCTTTTATTTACAAACGATGTTCACAAAGTATTTAAATTCTGCGAAATTCTAACATTGGCGGATGACTTTAAATTATTTTTGTCAATTAGTAGTACAGCCGATTGCATTAAGTTTCAGTCCGATATACATAACCTAGCGGAATGGTGTGAACATAATGGTCTAGATCTAAACATTTTAAAATGTAAAATTTTTACGGCTCATTGAATAACATCTCCAATTGTTTATGATTATTTTATCAGTATGATGAGTGGAATCTCAGCGTCATTTGCACGGTCCACAAAAAAGGAGACCCCTTTGACTGCGCCAACTACAGAGGGATTAGTCTCCTGAACATCGCATACAAGATCCTCTCTGCCGTATTGTGTGAGCGTCTGAAACCATTTGTCCATGACCTGATAGGTCCCTATCAGTGTGGTTTCAGACCAGGGAAGTCCACAATAGACCAGATCTTCACACTACGGCAGATCCTGGAAAAGACACAAGAAATGCAAATTGACACTCACCACCTATTCGTCGATTTCAAGGCTGCATATGACAGCGTCCATAGAGACGAGCTATACAGTGCCATGTCTAGTTTTGGCATTCCTACCAAACTCGTCAGATTGTGTAGGATGACGATGGAGAACTCTCGCTGCTCCGTCAAGGTCGGTACCGAACTCACCGAGACCTTCAATGTCAAAAAAGGTTTTAGACTAGGCGACGCACTGTCATGCGACTTCTTTAGCATCATCCTCGAGAAGATCGTGCGTAACTCACAAGTCAACAGCAGAGGCACGATCTTCCAGAAGTCAGTTCAATAGTTAGCTTACGCTGATGACATTGACGTGATTGGACGAACACAGCGAGCCGTCAATGAGGCGTTTGCTTGCATTGAAGTGGAAGCGGCTACAATGGGTCTTGCGGTAAATGAGGGCAAAACGAAGTACATGCTGTCATCAAGGAAGGACACACAACATCGACGTCTCGGACGGTGCGTCACACTAGGCAGCAGAAACTTCGAGGTAGTTAAGGACTTCATCTACCTCGGCTCCGCGGTAAACAGGGCCAAAAACATCAGTACCGAAATCAAACGCAGAATCACTCTTGCCAATCGCTGTTTCTTTGGGCTCAAGAGGCAATTGAGTAATAAAGCCCTCTCTCGAAGGACTAAACTAGCTTTATATAACAGCTTGATCATCCCCGTCCTACTATATGGCGCAGAATCTTGGACGTTAGCAACGGCGGATGAGGAAGCCCTTAGTCTTTTCGAGAGAAAAGTTTTGCGTGCGATTTTTGGTCCTGTTTGCGTTGATGGCATCTGGAGGAGAAGATTTAATGACGAACTCTATAGGCTGTACAGCGACATGTGCCTGGTTAAGCGTCTACGGATACAACGCTTAAGATGGCTAGGCCATGTAGAGCATATGGACACCACTGCTCCGGCCCGAAAAGTCTTTGAATCCGAGCCATTGGGACAACGCAACAGAGGACGGCCTAGACTGAAGTGGCGCACACAAGTGGAGAAGGACCTCAGCCAACTTGGAGTGCGCAACTGGAGACAGCTGGCGAAAGATCGTGCTGGCTGGAGAGGCATGTTGGTTGAGGCCCAGGTCCACCCCGGACTGTAGCGCCACAAGAAGAAGAAGAAGAATCATAAACTTGATCGCCTGGAAGAAGTTAAAGACCTTGGAGTAATATTCGACCCCAAGTTGGATTTCTCACTACATTATGATTACACCATTGCGAAGTATAATTCTATGTTAGGATTTTTAAAAAGAAATAGTAAAGAATTTCGCGACGTATCCAGTTTACAGACAATCTTTGTTTCGTTAGTAAGACCCTATTTGGAATATGCATCCATTGTCTGTGACTCACCTTACGATAATCAAGAACTTAGACTTGAACGAGTTCAAAAGAATTTCACGAGATATGCTTTCCGAAAGTTGTATTCCTTTGGAGATCTTCCTAATTATGTTGAAAGATGCAGAACAATTGGCTTGCAAACCTTAAATTGCAGGCGTAAGGCAACGTCTGCCATGTTTATTCGTGATATTATCAATTATCAATTAAATTCACCAGAATTACTTTTTCTCATAAATATATATGCTCCCCAAAAATCTCTACGGGTGAGAAACTTACTTTTTGACCAAAGGCATAGAACGAATCATGGTCGTAATGAACCTATTACTAGGTGTATAAATACATTCAATGATCTTTGCAATGAATTTGATTTTAGCTTGCCACGATTAGAAGTTAAAAACATGATTTTTGCATCGTATGTGAATTAATATAATTTATTGAAGTAATCTGTAAGACGATAAGAGTCGGTAGATGATCCATAGTCACATTTGCTGTGTAAAGCGATACTGAGAGTTAACACTTAGAGAACGTAGTGTTTTGTGTTACTCTGTGATGGATATAGATACAAGAGTGATTCTGCGTTTGATTTCGGGACTGATATTGTTGTCTTTATTTACCGCAGAGCCGAGGTAGACGAAGTCCTTGACTACCTCGGAGTTTTTGCTGCCTAGTGTGGCGCTCTGTCCGAGACGTAGATGTTATGTGTCCTTCCTTGATGACAGCATGTACTTAGGTTTGCCCTCATTTACCGCCAAACCCATTGTAGCCACCTCCGCATCAATGCCAGGAAACATCCCATTTTTTTATAATTGACGCGTGCAAAAGGGGTTGCGAGTACCCCTAAGTGACCGGATCAAGTCACAGCACGGGCCGAAGGTATAGAGGAAGAGAGGGAGAGGAGGTACCGATGCACATTGATTTTAAATGCCTGTGGATTGTAATGAGGAGGAAAAATCGCGCTGGGAAGAGCATTCCAGATTCGTGTAGTGCGGCTAAAGAACGAGTCTCTGAAATTGACTGTACGTCCGAAAGAGGGCTTGAGGGCGAATTGGTGGGCATTCCTAGAGAGGCGTGTATTGCGGGTGAATTCTTGAGGGGGAGGAATGCAACTGGCTAATTCACCTGAGCATTTCTTGTCAAAATAGCGATAAAAGAGTGACAACGAAGCGACATTACGTCGGTGTTCTACCGAGTCAGTCGACTTCGCAATATTACTGTCACCTATAAGTCTTATCGCTCGCTTTTGAATTCTATCCAGCAGGTGCAGGGAGGTCTTAGAAGCACCTGACCAGATAGGAGCGTTATAATCAAGTTTTGGGCGTATGTATGCCTTGTATATTGTAGCCTGATCAGAGGGGGTGAAGTACTTCTTCCATCGTTTGAGGAAACCTAGACCTAGATCTTCTCGACCATGATGTTACAGAAGTCACATGACAGTGCGTCGCCTTGTCTATAACCTTTACCGATATCGAAGGTCTCGATGAGTTCGTTACCGAACTTGACGAAACAGCGAGGGTTCTCCATCGTCATCCTACACAATCTGACGAGCTCGGTAGGAATGCCAAAACTAGACATGGCACTGTATAGCTCGTCTCTATGCACACTGTCATATGCGGCCTTAAAATCGACGAAAAGGTGGTGAGTGTCGATTTGTACTTCTTGGGTCCTTTCCAGGATATGCCTTAAAGTAAAGACCTACTTACAGTGAACTTTCCTGGCCTGACATCACACTGATTGTGACCTATCATTTCGTAGACACAGGGTTTCAGAGGCTCACACAATACGGCAGAGATAATTTTGAAGGCGATGTTAAGAAGGCTGATCCCTCGATAATTGGTGCAGTCAAAAGTGTCTCCTTGTGGAACAGGCGCGCGACACTGAGATTTCACACTCCGACCATATCTTATAGAGGAGCTTTTGCATGCGCCCACTAAGTCCATCGCCCACCAGCTGTTCCTGCAGCTTTGTTCGACTTCAATTTTGATATTGCCACCATCACCTCGTCTACGTCGGGGGCACGGAATTCTTGTCTATCATCGTCCAAACTGAGGAGAGCATTCTGCCTAACATAGTGGCCGCCGTGGCGTATTATGTAGAGTACGACGCTCACACGCCGAAGGGTCTGTTTTCAATTCCTGGCTGAACACCTGGATTCCTGGCGCACCACCTCTATCGAGATGCTGACAACACTCAACGAATAAGAACTGCCTAAGAAAGCTTCTCAAAAATTCGCCGTTCGGAGTCGGTAAAGAACTGTAGGTCCCTACTCGTTAGGGAACAGTAGCGTGCACAACACGAGCAGTTGTTGAGCAAGCTAGGCCCTGGTCCCCCTGTGGACTGCCGTGCCAAACAATTAAATCTGAGCTAATTGCTTACTAGACACGGTTCCTTGAAGTCATTCTTGTTCTAGTGGTTCATAAGCGACTCAGAGGTTTGCTTGTGCGGGTAAAGCTCTGAGGATTGATTGCACGTGTTGTGTCAATGTCTTCTTTATTATAATATTTGGGACCTTGGAGCTGGTTAGCCTGGTTCTTCAGACTAGTGAGAGTACCGACACCATCAGGAAATTTGCTAGGGAAGTTTTGAGTAGACAAAGAGCTAGAATGGCGTCCCTCACGGCAGGTAAGAGTAGGAATACAAGGCCACTGGTCCGGAAGTTAAAGAATCCTACCGAGAGGAACACAGTTGCGGAGCTCGACCGGAAGCTATATTCTGGTACCCTGGGATGTCAAGAGCCCCTGAACTTTAGTTAAAGTTTGACCGTGCGGTTGGTCCCCTTGTGGGAGTATCATGGTGGCTGTGGTTTATACCCAAATGGCTGGGAGAAGTGTAAGTAATCAGCCGTGCCATATGATCTGATCTGAACCAGTCACCTGGGTCGGATAAGTTCAGATGGTTATGGGAATTTACTTCTGATTCTATGTGAAGTTGGATTGTAACCGGGAGCGTGACCCACAGAAAAGCAGAGGTTTTAGGAAGGCCTCGCATTAATCCGATGTGGGGTGATTGTCCCTCAAGCATGATCTCAATTTAGTACTTGGCCAACGTTATATATGACTCTTGCGAAAATGGGCCCAGGGATATAAGCCGTAAAGGCAGGTGATCACGTAAATTCAAATCCCACATCTCTCTATATTTGTGCATCAAACCAGTGGGCTCCCTTCTCCATGAGCCTGAATTTGAGATACCCGTTAGTGTTTCTCAAATTTGTTCAGGCTACATGGAATCCGCTGGACTACGCTTAAGTGGTCACAGTTGATGCACTCGTTCGAAAATCGAAAGTTCAATTGCCCCCAAGGAATGCACTACCTCCGGTGGCACACACGCTTGCCACATCCTCATTCATGTTCCTCCGTCATGTTGTCCTTCCAAAAGGAAATTACTTCCTTAGCTAGGAGCATAGCTGGGAATGCAGAGTTTAATTACACATGGATCCCTGCAAAGGACAGGGCCATTATCCAAACGCCAAACACACCCCAGCCACATTGAATATTCAAATATGAACAAGAACAGCCAACCCCACCTCGAAGCTGAATGAAATTGAAACTCAGACGTTCCCCTCGTTGCGTCTGGCATCCAGAAATGGCATCCTGACACCATACTCAATGCCCGGCTGATGGGCGGCAAATTAAACAAAAAATCTTCCGGTCGCCCACCACCCTCTCCGAGGCTCCCTTGTTTCACATACGTGTTCTGGCAAATTCACACGCACATGATGCACAGGCAGCGGCAAACGTTCCCGTGCCTTCAGAGCGCCCATTTGTCTTCGGTTTTTGGCATTTTCATTAAAACGACATCAGAGTCAGAAGACAACGCTGCGAGAAAGCGTCGAGCGGGAAGAACAGGATTAAGTGAAAATTATGCTCTTGCGGTGACAGCAGAACGACGACGAAGGACAAGAGCCACCGCCATCGCGGCCCGAACCGTCTTCGAGGGCTTCGGTGAGTGCGAGGGTACAAGTTGGCGCTGCGACAAGCTCCGAATAAGTCGTCAGGGTGACTTTATTTTCCCTGGCAAAACCATCTGCTGCAACGATTCAAAAGTCATCATCATCCGCACGGAAGTTTTGATTTCGATGCTTCCACTCCGCAAATATGAAACCCCCCACACAATCACTCAGCCCACAAGGACCGCCGCATGAGAGTGGCGGTGACGAAGATTATGACGATGATTATGAATGAATGATTTATTGTGAAGCAAATGAGTTTTGGCACGGCGAGCGGCGTGCGGCATGCGGGGCGTTGTTTGCCGTGCTGTATGCAAACAGAGAAATTTTCGAGAGAACACTGCTGCTACACTTGCCTAAGTTGTGTCACGACGGCTGACAGGATGTGTGTACACATGCACACAGGCAGGCACGATGCGCAGCACAGAGAGTCCACGAGAGTTTTCAAGAGATCTGCAATAGATAATAATTATCTGCGATGGCACTGCAGAGGAGCGAAGCACTAGCGGGTGGCACTTGCGAATTTAATGACGCGCGCTGTTTTTGAATGGATTCACATCTTTGTTTGAGTAAACTTCAGAGATGTCGTTCTTCCTTTCCCAGTTTTTGAAAGCCGCTTTCTAGTGCTGATTATGTGCTTCGTGTGTACGAGTGTGGAATTATGCGGTGCCCTCGTCCCGTGGCGGTGGTGATGAGAAGGAAAATCTGTTGACAAGAGTGTCATCTGCTTTTTCAATACAATCTGCCTGGACTTCAGTTTTGGAAGGACTTAATTCTTCTTCCCGCTAAGCAACTAGTTTCTCTTTTTTGGTCTTTTCGCCAGTACTGAAGCTTGAGATGTCTTTCACGACCAACAGAAACGCCCTTCTTCTTACTCAAGGGACAATATGAGATCCTCAATTCTTCCAATATTCCAAGACTTAAAGTGCCCTTCATATGGTTTGATTTTAGGCATATTTGAATTAAATCCTCATGGCGTGAGTTAGGCAGAAGGAGACCTAGGTTCATCTCCAACTCAGGATATTTCAGGTTCTGTTAAGGGTCTATGTGGCCGCTGTGGCGTAGAGGGTAGAGTGCGACGCTCACACACCGAAGGGTCTAGGTTCGAATCCCAGTTTAACACCAATTTTTCGAATTTTTCACGGCACCACCTCTTTCGAGCTGCTGACAACACTCAAAGAGTAATAACTGTCTAAGGAAGCCTCTGAAATTTCACCGTTCGGAGTCGACAAAAGACTGTAGGTCCCTTCTACTCGTGAGAGAACAGTAGCGTGCACAACACGAGCAGTTGATGAGCAAGCTAAGCCCTGCCGCCCTTTGGACTGTAGCGCCAACAATTATTATATAGGGTCTGTTTTCGTTCAAAAACAAGAATAACGCAAGGTAGTGGAAAAACTGAGGTTTGTGCAGCGTGCTAAGTGAAGTAGTAGTGTGCTGAGTGAAATGGTTACTCCCTGGCTAATTTTGAAATTCTCTTGCAATGCGGTATCGTGACCCTAAGAATGGTTGGAATGTTGTTAGGGCGTTACTGAGGTGTCTTGTCTGGCGTGACAAATGGCAAAATCGACAAAGTTAAATACTGGTAAACTTAAGTTAGGTATGTATACAACAGATGTATACAACAGAGCTTTCAAGTAGGGCGTCGCATCTTTTCATGGCTTTGAATCTCTTGGCCAGATTAGGAAAGCACTGCGATATATCGGAAATGCAATCCCCATATTTAAAGAAGTTGCTTTGTATGGTAATTTAAAATTCATCCAATTGATTTAATTTAAGGACTAAAACTTCAGTATTGAAATAAGCATTTCTATTGAGGTCTGTGAATCGATCAATCTTTTGAAGCAGTGTTAAGATTGAAATCAATTGAATTACATCGCCATCTCCGAAGTCCACTTACAGTATTTAGCATTCACTTGAAGTCAACTACATTCAGTTGAATTCTTTCGGAGTTCATTATTTTACTTTAAGTCCTTCTGCCTTCGGTAATTTTTTCAGAGATCCTTTTTGTTTTTTTTTGTTTCTTTTTTTTTTTTTTGTTGGAGGTTGGGATCAACTACACTGGAGCGCTCAGACTCAAATACTGGTCCATTGTACTACCAGGCAGTAACCTTCATTTAATGTAATTTCTTGGTTTTCCGAAGAAAAACCAAGATGCGCTTCTGTGATATAGAACTTAGGTTTTCAGTTCCCACCACATCAGCGCCAAATAACCACCACCTGATACGAGCGAAAGCAGGACACTGACAGAGAAAGTGCTCTGAAGTGTCTTCACCTTCTCCGCAGAGAAGTGTGTGTCGCAGAGTGTGACATCACTAAGCTCAAGCCGACTCAGGTGCATAGCGAAGGTAAAGTGTCCCGTTAATACGCCGACAAGTCTTCTGCACTCGTTTCTGTCTAGAGTTAGCAGAAAAGAAGCGGATTTCTTGCAGACGTTTGGGAGCATACTCTTGGTCACCCTGCATCCTGGAGAGTCACGCCATCTCTGGTTGTGCTGTAGGGAGACCCAACCATCGACGGAGGCCCTGACCAATCACGCGGGTAGTCCCAAAGTGGCTTCGAGGCCTACGAATGAATCTGCTAAACCTAGCCTAGCTAATTTATCGGCAGTCTCGTTTCCCAGGATCCCGTGATGACCCAGGACCCAGACAAGTCTTAGCGAATTTAGCCTGCCGACCAAATGAAGGGAAGACTTGCATTCTTGAACTGTCTTGGAAGTGGTTAAAAAGTTGAGCAAGGCCTTGAGCACAGCTTGACTGTCGCTGCAGACGCAGATACTTCTTCCCTTCCACCTATTATTCACAATGTAGTTTGTGGCCATTAGGATCGCGTAGGCCTGGAATACCGATACGAAATTACCTAAGGAAGCGTGAAGTCTAATATTATCGTTTTCCACGAAGACCTCAGCTCCAGAACCCTCCGTTGTTTTGGAGCCGTCCGTGAAAATCCGACTACATTCCTTTCCTGGTTCAGTTTCTGGCCACAGCCAGTCCAGGATACGTGGAAAGTCGACTTTGTAAAAGCGTCGCAACTGTATTATTGGCGACCTCGCATCAGACGGCTTGTCCATGAGAGTAGTATCATAGGACATGTGGTGTGCGAGGTCATTAAAGCCCCAGTGCGAGTGTAACCAAAGACCATTTCTTTTTAGTCGGGAGAGGGCCTTGAGTGTACATCCCATGATGTGACGATCGAGGGGGGGGGGAGATTAATCAGAGCATCAAGAGCAGAGCCAGGTGTCCTGGGGAAAGCTCCTGCGCAGCCGAGACAAACTGTTCTTTGAAACTTGGTGAAGGCTCCAGTCACGTATTTGCGCAAAAGCTTGTTCCAGCAAACGACTGATGCATAAGAGAGAAGCGGTCTTATCATTGCCGTATAGACCCAAACGGGTCTGTTGGGTGATATACCCCATGTTTTGCCGAAAACTCCCTTGCATTGCCAGAAGACTGACAGCGCCTTGGAGGTTTTTGTATCAATGTGTCTTTTCCAGAGAAGTTTACTGTCCAGGATAACACCTAGATATTTGGCTTCATTGGAAAGTGGGATATTGACGCCTTTGAGTACCAGTTGAGTCAAACCAGTCATATTCCTCCTTCTCGTAAAGAGAACAACCTCAGTTTTGAGAGGGTTTACTGAAAGCCCATTCCTGGTACACCAGCTATCGATCATGTCAAGAGCCGCCTGTCCGCGTGCGCTGACGGCCGCAAGCATGATCCGGTAACCAATACGGCTACATCGTCTGCATAAGCCTGGGCATAGGTGATAGAACTATTCAAAACGGAAAGCAGAGAATCAACCAGCATGTACCATAGGAGGGGAGACAGGACCCCGCCTTGGGGGCAGCCCCTGTTAACCTCCGACATTACAAACTTGTCACACTCCGCCTCCGCGATTATAGTCCTGTTCATTAGCATTGCTCTTATCCACAACACCAATGATTCCTCTACGCCGTGAGTCCTGGCCGCGTTACACATGCCATCAAAAGTCGCATGTCGATGAAAATGCCCAGTGCGTAGTCTTTCTTCTCAAGTGCACTTTCAATTCTACCGACGAGATTTTGAAGTGCTGTCTCGCAAGATTTTCCGCGCTGGTAGGCATGTTGCATTTGAGATAGAGGGTGTGATCGCAGAGCGTTCTTGCGCTGGCGCAGTTCGACCAGCCTCTCCAAGCATTTTAGCATGAAGGAGGTGAGAGAGAGATCCTTACTGAACTATCTTTTAGGAAATGTTAGTGCAAGCTGAATTTGCTTGTAATGACCTCAGAAAACGAGCTGATATTCGGACCTTACTAACCAAATGACGCATGTCATGAGAGCTCCGTTCGAAATGGATTCATTCCGCCGGAAGCGTTTGTGTATCTAGACCGACTTGGTTTGGTCCAGAATGCAGAGGGATGTCCACTTCTCTACAACGTCGTAAGACGGACGGTGGACAAGCAGCTGCTCTACGTGAGCCATGTGGGAAATGTTAGTCCGGGTAATCTTGAGTTCAGCCCATCCATCCCCATTAGCGACAGAAATGAGGGGAAAACGGATAGGCATTTTTATTGGTGGCTAGAGCCACATCAACTGACGCAGCAGCTGTCAGTATAAGCAACTGATTGTGGGTCCCTTGCGTCCAAATTACATTTAGGTAAGGTTAGGTAGGATAGTTAAGTAGGTAAGATAGGTTATTACGTTGAAAAACAAAATAAGAAAAAGTCAAAAAAAAATAAAACAAAAACAAATAAAGTTGCAATTTAGGTGTCATAGTTTAGGATTGTTATTTTTAGGTTGAATATGTATTAAGTTAGTTTTTTAATAAATACATTCGATTACTAAGTTTCTTGTTAAACTTTTCATAATAAATAGTTTGCACGATAATTGTCGTTAAAATTGAAACAAAAAATAAAATCTGAATGCATGCTGAAAGGCAATTATAAAGGGGACTAGAATAAATAGACTTAGAGTGCCCGCATAGACCCAGTAAGATCGTTCTCAATAATTATAAATTACACCCGAGTGGGGCAGCTGCTCCCAGCCAAGTGTTTTGATTGTATACTGAACCGGTTTTGCTTTGTGTGCAGGTGCATTGTCATGGAGCAAAATTACCTTGCCGTGTCTTCCCTTTCTGGTCGTTTCTCGATCAATGCATACTTCGAATTGACCACTTGTTGTCTGTAGCGATCAGTATTAACGGTTTCACAAGGTTTTAGGAGCTCGTGGTACAGCACACCTTTCTGGTCCCATCAAACACACAGCATTGTCTTCTTGCCGAATAGATCTGGTTTTGCAGTCGATGTTTATGGTTGTCCCAGATTAACCAATGATTCTTTCCGTTTAGGATTCTTAAAATAAATCCATTTTTCATCGCCAGTAACAATACGATGTAAAACCGATTTTCTTTCGTGTCTTCGAAGTAAAATTTCACAAGTGTTTTTTCGGTTTTCCATCTGTCTTTCATTCAATTCATGTGGCACCCATTTTCCACACTTTTGGATCTTTCCCATAGCTTTCAAACGGTCAGAAATTCTTTGTTGTACAACATTTAACATTGCTGCCATTTGCTTTTGACTCAAAGTGTCATCTCCATCCAATATCGTTTGCAATTCGGCGTCTTCAAACTTTTTTCTTGGTCTTCCACGTTCTTCCTTTCATTACTTCTGAACTGTTGAAGCCATCTTTTGCATGTAGCTTCTGATCAGCATGATCACCATATACCTCGACAAGCATTCGAAGCGACTCTGCAGCACTTTTCTTCAAATGAAAACAACAAATTAATGCTTTCCACAAATCATCACGTTCTGGTACAAAATTCGACATTTTCAACACGATGAAAAAATATAATTTTGTCTGTTCAATGACTTCATATATACTAAATATTTTTCACAGATGTCATAGCAAAAAAACAAAGAAAAAGGGCTCGTTCACAACAAATGTTACCTATCGAGACATTTGTACCTTGATGGTCACTTCATACCGGTATACCTGTATAAATAACAAGTTTAAGTATTTTTATTGCTAGACTTAGGAAATTAGAAAAAATGGGAAATAAACAAAGCAAAAGCAATGGACAAAAAAACAATGAAAATGTATTCGTTTTATTTCAATTCGATTCAAACACACACACAACAACAAAAAATCCTACTCCAATTCAGCAGCATTTCTTTTTTTAAATTTTAATCTGGAAAGGCTTCATGTCGAGGCTCAAATACAAGACCAGCAAAAAAAAAGTGAAAAAAGTCTATCCACAACTGTTGAAGCGGGTAGGGGCGTAGTATGTATATGCCTGCTGTATGACTTTAAAAAACCTGGGAGATAGGATAAGTTTATTCCCAAAGCGAGTCCACTGGTTCGGCCGGTAGTTGAGAAAATTGTATTTTTTCTGGTTCACTTCTATTACCACGAAAAAGGAAAGCGAAGATTTTGTTTCGGGTCTCTTAATTTTTTGGCATACGGAAGATGTATCGTCTGAGTGTGTTCTTTTTCGTGCTTTTACTTGTGTTCCAATTGAAAACGTTGGATTAATTTCGTAGAAATCAGACTAGAAATCACACATCGTTTCTATTTTTACACTACTTCAACACAAGTTTACAAGCTGTGGTTATATAATAGTAATAATAATACAAAGGGGGACCAGGGCCTAGCTTGCTCATCAACTGCTCGTGTTGTGCTCGCTACTGTTCCTTACGAGTAGAAGGGAACTACAGTCTTTTGTCGACTCCGAACGGCAAAATTTGAGAAGCTTCCTTAGACAGTTATTACTCCTTGAGTGCTGTCAGCAGCTCGAAACTGGTGGTGCCGTGAAAAATTCGAAAAATTGGTTTTGAGCTGGGAATCGAACCTACACCCTTCGGCATGTGAGCGTCGCACTCTACCCAGTACGCCACGGCGGCTGTGGTTATATACATATATAAATTGACTTATTTATCAAGTAATACTGTTATTTTATTGCATTCATGTAAAATTCCATATAAATGTGATTATTATTTCACGTTTTATCTCTAGTTAAACAGAATCCTAATGGCAACTGAGACGATGATGGTGAAAATTGAGCATCGCGCTGTAATTAAATTTCTCACTAACCAAGGAAAAAGCCAACATTTTATTCATGAAGAGATGGTGGCTGTTTACCAGGGTTCCGCACCTTCATTATCAACTGTGTAAGAGTGGTCATTTAGTTCAAGAGAGGCAGGGAGAGCATTGCAACCGACCCCTGCTCCGGCGCCCAGGCTACTGCTTGTACGGAAGAATTCATCAAAGAATCCGAAAAAATTCTTCTTGAGGGTGCCCGAATAAATTTGAAAATGATGGCAAAGATCAACGAGCTTTCAACTGGCAACATTCACACCATTCTTCATGATCCTCTTAACATTTCAATGGACGGTGAAAGGTGGGTGCCATTAATGCTCACAGCGCCTCAGAAAAAAAGTGAGAATCGCATGCTGTAGCGGACTTTTGGAGATGTGTAGTGAGAACGCGGACGGTGGTATAAATCGAATTGTTACTGGGGACGAAACATGGGTTAGCCAATATGATTCTGAAAGCAATCAAGGATCCATGCAATGGCATAAAAAGGAGCAGACCCCACGAAGAAATTAAAAGTCACTCCGTCTGCCGGGGAGCTCATGGCCACAGTTATTTGGGACTCAAAGGGAATCTTGCTCATTGAGTACTAAGAAAAAAGTGACACCATCGACGCCACATCCTACGCTTCCACTTTGCATAATTTGCGGACTGAGTAAACTCGCATGCTTCTTCATAGCAACGCTCCACGGCAACGCGTTCACACGGCGCGATTTTACAAGGCTCCTGCGCGAGATTGCGGTTTCGAAGAAATCGTACACCCACCCTATAGTCCAGACCTTGCCCCAAGTGATTATTCCCCGTTTTCGGGCTTAAAAAGAATGTCTTCGTGGAAAAAGAATTTCAGATGATGAACAATTCAAGTCGGCAATAAATGGGTATTCTGCAGAGAAAGAAGATCTTTTTGGAGGGTTTAAACAAGCTTATCTCAAGATGCAGCATATGCATTGATAGGGGGAAATTATAGTGAAAAATAAAAACAATTTAAATTGAATTTGCATTTGCCTTCATATCGATACCGAGAATATATTGTACGCCCTTTGTATATTGCACCGGACTCATTAAAATTTGTTTGCTTAGCTTCCTGAAATTTGTTGTTCCTCCAGCCGATTTACTCGTAATGAAGGATATCCCGTGACAATTGACATGCCTTCAATTCTTGTTCACAGAGGTCCAATACAGGAAATGTCTCATGCTCTGGTTGAAATCGGGGACACATTTTGTTGTTTAAAATACACGCCTCCTCTTCCTCCAAGTTCTTCAAAACAAAACAATAATCTCTCTCTCTCTCTCACTCACTCCCTCTTTCTCCACATTCGTATTATTGCTATCTAAAATTTATATCCAATTTGTCTCTTCTTATCCATCGCCAGACAAAAAACAAACACCAGAGGACAATAGAAAAAATAAAGCGAAGACAAAAGGAAATAAAACGGCACATCCTGCGTGCCGCCCCCGCCTTGCGCTCCCCCACAAGGACTAGACAATAAAATTTGTCAATTTTCCCTTTGATTTATGTAAAATGTTCGCCAGTGGATAACACTGGTCAAAGGTCATTCGTTCGCATTCGCTTCGTATCGTCCCTCAGATCAGGACAAAGCGCACGAAAAAAATTGAAAGCTGCGAGGAAGAAAGCGAAGCCGGAGGACTTTACGAGCGAAATGTAACAAAATAGCAAACAGACAACTGCCTCAGAAACTTCCGCTTCCCATCTTGATAGGGCCCCGTAAAGAAGGCACTAAATCACTCAACTGAAAAAGATGCTCCTGCCCGATAGGTATCTTGGGTCATGTTGAGTTGTATCGCACAGCAAACGTTAACACACAGGATCACTTGGTGGCGGTGTTCTTGAGATGACCAGTTGACGGGAAATGGTCAGGGGCTAATTCGAACTGTTTGCTGGAAATTGAGGAATGGAGTTTTGTGTCCTGCCTCGGCCTGGAATGTACTTGAAACATACTGAAGAAGACTGCCGTCAAAATGGAGACAAATTTAATGGGAAGCCACTTTGATCACAAACTTTCTTCTCCTCAAATGTGAATTTAGACTGAAAACGGCTGTCTTGCTGACAGCAATCAAATTTAGGAGAATGATAGGACTGGGCGGATAGAATAATCGAGACGACAATCTTTTGTTAGAAAGAGTTACTCTGCGGGAATAGGGTTCTTTTCCTTCTTCTTCATAAATCTTATGAAGTGAAGGTCACTAAATTTAAAGAGTCCTTACAAAGAGTTTTCGAGGTCTTCTGTTCTTCTATGAATCAGTTAAAGGACTATGAGGTGCAGATGCGGATCATGATTGCCAAATTCTAAATGAACATATTTTTAAAATTTTTCTCGCCTTAGCTCATTGTCAAGGGAAGTTTTTTAGTGGCCGCGTTATTCAAGTCCAAGAATGTTCACTCTTCGGCAGCCGTTCATTTGGGTTTCACAATGGTTACTCTTACAGCTAGAGAAGGCAACACCACTGTACGAGAGTGTTATCGGTTATGCAGTACTAATTGTTGTTGCTCCCTTTTCATAATGACAACAACTTGAGAGAATTAAAACACCCCTAATATACAGCTCTGTGCAAAAAAATAGCACCACGTTGAGGTCTGCACTTTGGATGATAATTACTTTTCTCCATGCTCATGTAAAGACACGATATTTATTGTAGGACATCTGTTGGGTATCAGTAATAAAATGCAAAAAACAAGATAAGCGAAGATGCATTTTAAGACAAGAAAATTCCCGTTATACGAAATGAAACCGAAATGTTGGTGTGCAAAATAATAGCACCACAAGAAAAACGTCGTAAATAAAATGCAAAATTTAGTGGAATAGTACGGTTTTTATTTTTTATTTTTACTACTGTTCTAGTACTTCGTCTTATAACCCTTATTTTTGAGCACAGCGGCACAAAGTCGTGGCATAGAGTCGATAAGTGCCTGACATCGCCGAATGGGAATATCCTTCCACGCAGCCTGCACAGCTTTTCATATCTGTAGTGTATTTTTTGGTTTCGCTTGAAAAACAGCTTTCTTAACATCTGTCCAAAGATTTTCAATGGGGTTTTGCTCTGGAGATTGCGGCGGCCATTCCATAACTTGAACCCCATCCCTCGCAAAAAATTCCTTGGCCAATTTGCTCGTATGTTTCGTATGTTTCGGGTCATTGTCTTGCTGCAGGACCTATCTGAGAGGCATATTCCACTCGGCGTAGGGCAACATGGTTTCCCTCACTATGCCAACATAAACTTCGGCGGTCATCATTGCTTTTATCCAAAATATAGGACCAGTAACGTTGTAGGAGAAGCATCCCCATATGTTAATTTTCGCGCCGCCGTGCTTAATGGTTTTTAAAGTACATTCCGGTTTAAAGTCTTGGTTTTTTTGCCTGCGAACAAATGTCCTGGTCCCAGGAGTTCCAAATAAAACAATTGTAGACTCATCTGTCCATAATATATTACGCCATTTCGTTACTTTCCAGTTCAAATATTCTTGCGCAAACTGTTTTCTTTTATGAAGATGGACCTTTGTCAGAAAGGGTATGTTTCTGGGACTTCTGGCAGGTAGTTCCTTCTCTATCAACTTCCTTCTTATGGTTGATGTTGATACGTTCCTTTTTATTTTAGATTAGTTCCTTTTTTATTTTGTTTGATGTGATGAATGGGTTTTGTTTCATTAATCTTATAATTCTTCGCTCGTCGGTAGAGGTTAATTTCGATTTTCTACCTCTTGTTTGTTCTTTTTCAACGTGTTTTTTTTGAATAAGTAATCATTTTATTCGAACAACCAACGATTTCCCGAATAAATTTGTACGTTTTTCCGTCAGAAATTAATTTTTTTTTAAGCTCACGTTTCTTAGGAGTACAATGCACACCGCGACTCATTTTAATTGTTTATAACGTTGTATTTTAAAAATACTAGTTTCAAAATACTCAAACACTTTTATTTAAATCTTTTGACGCACAAAAAAAAAACTAAACACCACCAAACACTTCGAAAAAACTTTTTAGAATGACATGGTGCTATTATTTTGCACACCAAAATTTAGGTTTCATTCCGTATAACGGGAATTCTTGTCTTAAAATGCATCTTTGCTTATCTTGTTTTTTGCATTTTATTACTGATACCCAACAGAAGTCCTACAAAAAATATCGGGTCTTTACATGAGCATGGAGAAAAGTAATTAGCATCCAAAGTGTAGACCTCAACGTAGTGCTATTTGTTTGCACAGAACTGTATATATGTACATCAAATAAAAGCGTGCGTAGGTACTTTACATATGCATGCCCAGCCACTGCTAAAGTTCGGCCGTCCTGACAACTAAGATCTCCTGATCTCACTTAAATTTGATTTTGCATTTCCTTTTATTCGATTTATTAAACATCTTCTTGCCTCAAGCTTCCGCCTTTTCTCTATCTTGTTCTGCCTCGACCCAAATAACTGGCATTTCGTCTTTCATTTGATGTACTGCTTGTGATCAACAATTCGGCTTCAATTCAACAATAAATTTTTTTTTTTATAATTGACGCGTGCAAAAGGGGTTGCGAGTACCCTTAAGTGACCGGATCAAGTCACAGCACGGGCCGAAGGTATAGAGGAAGAGAGGGAGAGGAGGTACCGATGCACATTGGTTTTAAATGCCTGTGGATTGTAATGAGGAGGAAAAATCGAGCTGGGAAGAGCATTCCAGATTCGTGTAGTGCGGCTAAAGAATAAGTCCCTGAATTTGACTGTACGTCCGAAAGAGGGCTTGAGGGTGAATTGGTGGGCATTCCGAGCGAGGCGTGTATTGCGGGTGAATTCTTGAAGGGGAGGAATGCAACTGGCTAATTCATCTGAGCATTTCTTGTTAACATAGCGATAAAAGAGCGACAACAACGCGACATTACGTCGGTGTTCTAACGAGTCAATCGACTTCGCCATATTACTGTCACTTATAAGTTTTATCGCTCGCTTTTGAATTCTGTCCAGCAGGTGCAGGGAGGTCTTAGGAGCACCTGACCAAATAGGAGCGTTATACTCAAGTTTTGGGCGTATGTAGACCTTGTATATTGTAGCCAGATCAGAAGGGGAAGTACTTCTTGCATCGTTTAAGGAAGCCTAGACATTTCGCAGCTTTTTGGCGACCTCAAATATGTGATCGTTCCAACTAATTGTTGGGTTGATACACATACCGAGGATGGAAAGTCTTTCGGTTTCAACAACACAAGTGCCGTCCATAGATAACGGCTGATTATTTTGTAAAATGCAGCAGCCTGCCCTTTATCCAAATCAATAAGATACGGAGCATATGGTTGTCAACCTACACATCTCTGATGCTTTTGACCTCGTTTAGCCACTTGGCCTCCGTCGTATTCGTATTCGGGGAGCTTCTCCTTCAACGTGCCAAGTTGTTGAGGATCAGACGGGAGCATATACGTTTTGCCCGCAACAACCTTCTGCCCTTTTTCGCTATCGTTCGAGGTGTCCATCGTATGCTCACGAAATTTTCTGCTCCTTCGTCTATCATTTGTACAAGTTAACGCCAAACAAGTTAGCATCAAATAATTTATGATCGTTCTCACGACAATGCGTCTGGCAAGACCAAGCTATAGACGAAATTGGAATCCACGTGTGGGAGACATTCCAAGCAACAGCTCAGCGGATGCAAACAGAAACCAACGGTGGGAACATCGCTAGCAGCAGCAACACATGCTAGGGCAAGGTTTTAGGTATCTTGTGTTATTAGTGTTTCTGTTAAGTTCAGTCTTTAAGTGAATTCGGAATAAAGAGGTTCATCCTCAAGAAAAGATTAAAGAAATATTTTTTTAATAAAAACTAATAAACGTTAGTTTAATTTACACTCTCGTTGACTCAAACATTGTAAGTCTTTCGTGTTATATCCCAATTGTTCGATGTGTCTATCATTTGTTTCCGATCTTTGTCTCCTCCTTCAACTATCAGTAGTACACTTATGTACATTTGATCGAATATTGTCATTCGTCCGCTTTCGTTTGCTGCTTATTCCGGGTCTCGCACTCCCTCACCTGCTTGCTCTATTGTTCGCAGCTCAGCCTTTCTTCGCAGCATCTCATTTCCCCAGCATCTATTTTACACCCCAACAAATTTGCCTCACGCTTAAAGAACTGCAGCTCCCTTTGTTCCGCTCCTATCTTTCTCACCATTGTCGCCTGGCGGTGGCGCGCCTCGCAAAACAACGGGAATGTCGTTTAATCGTACGACTAGTGCTATGCAGACAGCAGAATGAACAGAATACCAGACGCCGATTCAGCAGAATTAATTTTTGTGTGTTCTTCCCACGTCGTATTTTCAATTATTTTCCCATATCATAGTCAGCAGAAATAAAGAACAATAACAGGAATTGATTCAAAACAAGGTTGGATTGAAAGTTGTAAGTTGCACTAGGAACATCGCGAATCCGATTATACATTCTGTAAACTATATTTTCCTTATTATTAATAAATAATTACTGTACAATCAATATTTGTTTTTTCTGTGTGTCGCTCTTGTCTGCCAATAAACGTTTTGGTCATCATCGGTGTATAGTGGTGCGTTGCTGAGTAACTAACGAATGGTGAATCGTGGTAATTCATCATCATCGGTATTTCATTCAAGAATCTCCGACGGTAACGCCAGAAGTTGAGAACCCGACTTTACACTGGCCCGACGAGAGACTTTGTTTTCCTTTTTATTTTATGCGAATGTCCCTGCATCCCAGGCATAACACTAGCGCACTTTTCGACCAGTTAGTTGGCATGCCGAGACGTTCAAACCAGCAGCGCAATCGTAAAATCGTGCACCCAAATTATGTCCATTTTGCCACTATCATTTGTAGTCCACTCTTTTTATGACGTTAACTTTTTGCACTCGCCTGTTTATTCTTTTTCCTCCTTTTATTTTGTACTACATATAAGTTAACACAAGAAATGTTCGCCACACATTCCCGATCAAATTCCACAAACACATCACCATAAACGGTATCTCCTGACAACAAGTAAATTCCCAAAGAACCGCTCACCTAGCGGCTGGGCCACTCAATCCATCAGCATTGTCACCGCATTCCATCACGTACGGTAGGAGGGATCAAGTTCAACTGTCGGAGATAAGCCGGCAAACAAGTAGTATTTCAGGTAGCGTAAGATTTTCTAATGGTCAGATTGTAAGTAGACGTGTAAGGGGTTATGCCCATTTGTTAATAAAATAAAGTTTTTTTTTTTAATAAACAAAAACGTAATTGTTAAATTTATACCAGGGTTGCCTTTTATATTTCGGGATTAAAGAACAACAACTTAAATTAATCATCGGAAATAGCTATATTATTTTTAAAAATATTCCCAATTAAGATCTATACACTTTTGCATGCGTTTGAACCAATTGTCGAAGCACTTTTGCCACTCTGATTGAGGTATCTCCAAAACATGCATTCTTAAAGCATCAACCGCTTCTTCAGCTGTCGAAAAACGTTGACATCTCATTTTATGTATTACGTACGGGAATCAAAAGAAGTCATTCGGTGCCAAGTCAGGACTATACGGCGGATGACTCATCAAATTAATATTTTGGGTGCTCAAAAATGCAGTTGTTTGAGCTGATGTGTGAGAGTTCGCATTGTCGTGGTGAAGAGTGATCCGTCTTCGGCGGTTGGTTTTACTGATTTCTTGGAAGACAACTGCCAAACAAATGTTCTAGTTGCGACATGTCCAGTTTTTCTGAAACAAGAGGCAACCATTTGCTTGGAAGTGCTTCGTGCGGGAGCAACTTTTGTTGGGTTTGGCTCAATTTGAAACACCCATACAATCGACTGTTGTCTAAATCCACGATTCATCACCTGTCACGATGTTGTATACGTGTTTCGAAGCACCGCGATCTTATTTTTGGAGCATTTCTTTCGACCAATCGACACGAGCTTTTTTTTTTGACCGATTGACAAATTGTGTGGGATCCAATGCGAACAAATTTGTTTGACGGTCAAAAGTTCATGGAATATTGAATGTATGCTGGCCCCACTAATGCCTAAGGTTATCCCAATCTTACGATAGGTCACATGACGATCTTGCCATATCAGTTGGCGCACAGCACCTATTTTGAAACCATCTTCACGAAATTCGTCATGGAGTGAACTACGACCTCGGTAGAATTTTTCTTCTTCTTGTGGCGCTACAGCCCGGGTTGGACCTGGGCCTCAACCAACATGCCTCTCCAGCCAGCACGATCTTTCGCTAGCTGTCTCCAGTTGCGCACTCCAAGTTGGTTGAGATGGTTCTCCACTTGTGTGCACCACTATAGTCTAGGACGTTCTCTGTTGCGTTGTCCCAATGGCACGGATTCACGGTTGAATTCACCATCGATAAACACAGATAAAAACACACACACATAAGTTCATCGATGCACTGTTGTTGAGTTAATCCAAGTCGAAAGTTGTAATGTATAATTGGACGAAAATTTTCACGATTTAATTCCATTTTTGGGAGAGATGAATCTTTTAAGTAAACAACACAAATAGCGCTTGTATGTCAAAACGTCCTGAATGCGTATAACCTCAAAAATTTCAAACATTACAAACATTATATATATATATATTATATATATATATTATATTACATTATATTTCATGATTGGGCAACCCTAGTGCTGCCAGATTGCAGCACTAGGGTTGCCCAATCATGAAATATAAAAGGCAATCTACGTATCTTCACATATTATTGTAGTTACTGAAAGATAAAATTCAAAAGTGCAACGTTGTTACCAAAGTAAAATGGGTCGTGGTGGGTATTGTATTCCCGAGAAACGTGCCTTAATAAAAAATCCATTTCTGAGGGTTAAGCTTACAAATTTATAAGTGAAATTATTGAGTGCTTAAAAATGCCAAAAACTACGCTCAACAGGAAGGAAATAAATTGATACTAACCACTGCCGATGAAGGACAAACAATAAAATTGGTCAAATGTAACCCGCTTATGAACGCTAGGAAAATTGAAGAGGGGTTTAATTTACCCATTTCGATATCAACAATAAGAAGAAGGCTTTTAAAGAAGAATTTACCTGCCAGAAATCCCAGAAAAGTACCACTACTGTCAAAAATCAACCTACTAAAACGAACCAAATATGCGAAAGAACACCTAAACTGGGAACCTTCTAAATGACGCAATATATTATGGACGGATGAATCCAGAATAGTTTTATTTGGTACTCCTGCGACCAGGACATTTATTCAAAGACAAAAAACTTAGAGTTTCAACCATAGTGTACTATCGAGACAGTAAAGCACGGCAGAGCAAAAATAAACGTATGGGGATGCTTTTCCTATTATGGTACTGGTCCCGTTTTTTGGACCGATGATAACCGCGAGAGTTTATGTCATCACAATGCTAATTAACGCAGAGTGGAATATGCCGCTTGGCTTGATTCTACAGCAAGAACATGACCCCATACATACGAGCAAACTTGCCAAAGAATTTTCCCAAAGCAATGGAGTTTAAGTTATGGAGTGGCCGCCTCAGTATTTAAACCTGAACCAATTGAAAACCTCTGGACAGATGTAAACAAAGCTGTATATTCAGCAAAACACAAAAATACAAAACAGCTACGGGATGTTGCGCAGGTTGCGTGGAAGAATATCCCTGTTCAACGATGTCAAGTCTCAATCGACTTCATGCCACGACGTCTTGACGCTGTAGTTAAGAATAAAAGTAATGCGACCAAGTACTAACCCAATTACAAAAACAAACCAAAAAACTTTACTATTCCATTGACTGTTACTTCATATATATGAATTTATGCACAATCTGAAATTCGGTGTTATTCCGGATAATGGGCCCTTTCTAATTTCAGAATGCACTTTTTTCTTATCTTGTTTATAAGTTTTTATACTGCTGGAAAACATGTGTTCGCCGTGGCGTAGTAGGTAGAGCGCAACGCTCACACGCCGAAGGCTCTAGGTTCGATTCCCGGACACGAATTTTTCACGGCACCACCTCTCTCGAGCTGCTGATAACACTCAAAGAGTAATAACTGTCCAAGAAAGCCGTTCGGAGTTGCCAAAAAAAACTGTAGGTTCCTTCTACTCGTGAGAAAACGGTAGCGCTCACAAGACGACTAGTTGATGAGCAAGCTAGGCACTGGTCCCCCTTTGGACTGTCGCGCTATACAATTATTATTATTATTATACTGATGGAACAAAGATGCTGTGCAGTAAATATTATGTGTTTGCATGAATATGGAAAACAGTTATTAGCTAAGTAGTGACAAAATTGTGGCAAAGTCGAACATGGTGCTATTGTTTTGCACATTTCTGTAGAAGCTTCACTTTGCGCAAATTGATTTTTTTGGTGGTGTAGACGCAAACTGAAAAATACGCCCATTAGAGGCGTGCTGAATATTGCGAGCCATTGGGAGCGCCGAAATACCTTCAACTAACCGTACAGTTTGATAATGCACATGTCTCACTCTTTTCGATTTATTTACAAAGTTATCGATTACTTACGTAGTTGTTTGATTGTGCCCATCACAAATCACGATTTGCACGAAAAGGAGCAACATTTTGAAAAAAACCTTAAAAGATCTAGAGATCTGTTCAATTGTCAGGCGATCTATTAACGTATATTTTAAACCTTTCGCTTATTATGTACCACTTCAATGAAAGCTTAGCTTGACAGATGTCATGCACAGAATGTCAGAGCTGCCAAGTTCTAACCACGAAATGAATGACCCTGTCACTCGGAGGTTCAACTCGATTTTAAAAAGAATTTATTTCTTTAAAAGACTGAAATCATGAAAATGAAGGGTAAACAGTTCTTACAAGTGACATGAATGAAGCTGCTAACAACTCTGAACGATAATTATTGTCTACGAAAAACAAAATTCTCAAACTTCGCCGTTCGGATTCGACATAAAACTGTATGTCTCTTATATTTTCGTGAGAGAACAGAAGCACGCACAAGTAGCTGATGAGGAAGCTAGACTCTGGTATACCTCGTGAACTATTTCTGTTAAATTTCAGGGACGTCATCTGCAGGAAAGAACCTTCCATGGTGAACAATTCGATGACTTACTCCATGTGCAAGTACTGTTTGAGTGTTTAAAATAATTGTATTTTTTCTAAACGTTACATTTAAAAAATTAAAACGTTCGTAAAGGTTCCTGAAGGCCAGTGCTCTCGTTGTTGTTCATGCATCCTTCGTGATGTTTCGATAGAATTCTTCTGCCTTCATTGACAGAGTGAGAGACGGAAACTCAAAATCATATAAATTCTTGAAATACGAAGGTAAGAGTATTTCAAGAATTTACATGATTTTGAGTTTCCGTCTCTCACTCTTACCGCAGGGACATCATCCTTTGATGTGGGAAATAAACTTTGCCGATGATCTAATCGGATGTTAATGTTGATCACTCTGAAACAACGAGGAGCTTGACCTGGCGAATCGGTAGGCATCTGATCCCTTACCCAAAGTCGTTTTTAAAAATCATGCCCAAATGACACAAACGGCCACCAAGTTTTTCGCCGGTGTAATGTATTTGTTGCTGAATTGTGCACCTATGTCGCTGGGCTTAATCACGAAATTTTACATAAATAGGCCATAACTGAAATGAACATGAAAAATATTTGGTCTGTGTTTGTACTCAAATGCAAGCAACACACTTCTGCGACACGGTTTTATAGTTGTGGTGCTTCTATCGCTACGTATTTCATCCCTTCTGGATTGAAAGTCAAATTGAGCATACATGGCAACCAAATCTCCCCCTTAGCATATTTCATTGAACTAAAGGGGCTTAAAGTCTGTTTTCCTCTTCATCGAATTGTACATCCGAGTCAGAAAATTCCGCTCTGAATCGGGTTTGGTGTGTTTACGAAAGTTTGAACAGGAGCATCTCTAAATCGGGCACGGTGTGTTTATGGAAGTTTGGACAGGAGCTTCTCTGAATCGGGCTTGGTGTATTTACGAAAGCTTGAGCAGGAGCTTCTCTAAATCGGGCTTGGTGTGGATTGCTTCGGGTTTCTCCACACTTCATCCTCAGATTTGATGTTGATGAAGATGGTTTTCAAACAATTGTGAACCAGACTTTTTGTGTGTGGAGTCAAATAGTACGTCTAAGATTGAGAAACAGAGCTGCAGATATACCACTGAATTTATCTTCCCTAATCTGCTTTTGAATTATTTCCTCCATTTTAGCATTACACTCTTGTTTTTTATTGAACATAACACCTACACACGGAATACCTTCTGACGGCATCACATCGTCCGGCGTCAATATTCTGTGGTCTTAAACCGAAAATTATTACGCATTTTTAAAATATATTATTTCGCCTAATTGTTCACATTTGAAATTACTTTGTATTCTGTGTATCGTGTCTTCAGATGATGTTGAAGCAGAAAGTCGTACAGAATGAACACGAAATCAACTTAAAGCCTTTTCTGCCCATTACCAGTTATACCGGTATGAGCGGCAAGACACAAATGTCTCGATAGGGAACATTTGTTGTGAACGATTCCCTATTTTTTTTTTGTTGTTTGCTATGACATCTGTGGAAAATATTTAGTATACATCAAGTCATTGAACAGACAACATCATATTTTCTCATCGTATTAAAAATGTCGAATTTTGTACCAGAAAGTGATGATTTGCTTAAAGCATTAATTTTTTGTTTTCATTTGAAGAAAGTGCTGCAGAGTCGCATCGAATGCTTGTCGAGGCATATGGTGATCATGCTCTATCAGAAGCAACATGCAAAAGATGGTTTCAACGGTTCAGAAATAATGATTTTGATGTGAGAAATGAAGAACGTGGAAGATCACCAAAAAAGTTTGAACACGCTGAATTGCAAACGATATTGGATGGAGATGACACTTTGAGTCAAAAGCAAAGGGCAGCAATATTAAATGTTGCACAACAAACAATTTCTGACCGTTTGAAAGCTATGGGAAAGACTCAAAAGTGTGGAAAATGAATGCCACACGAATTGAATGAAGGACACATGGAAAACCGAAAAAACACTTTTGAAATTTTGCTTCAAAGACACGAAAGAAAATCGGTTTTGCATCGGACTGTTACTGACGATGAAAAATTGATTTATTTTAAGAATCCTAAACGGGAAAAATCATGGGTTAATCTAGGACAACCATCAACATCGACTGCAAAACCAGATCGATTCGGCAAGAAGACAATTCTGTATATTTGGTGGGACCCGAAAGGTGTGCTGTACCACGAGCTCCTAAAACCTAGTGAAACCGTTAATACTGATCGCTACCGACAACAAATGATCAATTTGAGCCATGCATTGATGGAGAAAAAACCAGAATGGGCCAGAAGACACGGCGGGGTAATTTTGCTCCATGAAAATGCACCTGCACACAAAGCAAAACCGGTTCAGGATACAATCAAAACACTTGGCTGGGAGCAGCTACCCCACCCGCCGTATTCACCAGACTTGGCTCTTTCCGACTACCTTTTGTTTTCATCGATGGGACACGCATTGGCTTTGATTCCTACGAGGAGGTCGAAATTTGTGTGTCTGATTGGTTTGCTTTAAATGACGAACAATTTTATTGGCGTGCTATTCACAAAGTGCCAGAAAGATGGTCAAAATGTGTAAAAAACAATGGCCAATACTTTGAATAAAATATTTTTACTTTATTTTTATTTTTACTTTCCCATAAATAATTAGTGTTTTATTTTCAAATTTCATTTCATACCGGTTTACCTGGTATGCTGCACTTCCCGAGTCGTCTATGATTTCATTGACTGAGCTGTAGTCTAAGGTAAGCTCGGACTTCAACCAATTAGTATTTCCAGCTGCTAATCATACCAACTTGGCTTCGATCTGCCATAAATTCGCACATCATGTTGGTTGCAGTCTACCCTAAATTCCGTGTACATCCTCAAGTAATGGCCCACTGGCCCGGATTGGAAAACATTTTGCTTTAGATCGTGTTCCACATTTGCTCCATATTGCCTGCCGATCTCCTAAGTTATATTCATTGATAATAGATTATGGGCGTTGAGCTTTTCGTCTTGTTTTCCTTGGGTCTTTTTCCCCCTTAAGAACGCTTTCGTTATTTGACTTTGTCTGCCGCCTGACTTATTCCAACTTCTACCGCCTCCCGCTGACATCGTCTGCTGGCAGACTGATTCTAGTCTCTTTTGCCAACATCTTATTGAAGGCTCGGTTTGCATTTTTATCACACATTGGCCTCTGGTGTGGACTTGCGTGCTTAGCAAAGTGTTGCCAAAAACCCCACGTGACAGTGGGATGCCTTATCTAAAGCCATATTCGGCATTAAAGCTCTTAGTGAATTGAAAGAAACCCTTTCTTTTTTAAAATCCCTGAGCTTTAACGACTCTCAACAAACCAACATTCAGTCAATCAATTAATCTCCCGTTGCAGCTCTTCAAGCCAGCCCTAAAATTGTTGCAATGGCAATTCTCTTAAAGCCATCAAACTCCAGTTGGTCAACCACTCTTTAAACTAATCCTCAACACCTCACTCACCCACATTGGAGCCCAAGGAAAGTTGTCGGAATCCACCCAAATCACTTCCGCATAGAGACTATCTTCAGCACCCCATTAACCGCATTCGCCTCAAGTTGCTCTGCCCGTCCGCTTAGGCGCAGACTGGTGGTGTGCCCCCCCAGGACGTCTGAGTGCCATTAATTGCATCAACACCGTTAGCACATCCGATGTACGCGTGCATATGTGCGCACTTCGACATAATCACAAAGTCGTCAACAATCCACAGGCCAGTCGCCCTCAGACCCGTGTCCCCGTCCTCCGAACTTTGACGTCCCAGCCGAGCCGGAGTCAAAGTCCCGGGCAAAGCCCCATCCGAGGACAATTTAATCCTGTCCCACGGCCAAAAAGCCGTCGCTGTTGATTTAATAACGTCCACATGCTCCTACACACCGTGGTTGTTGCGCGCGGGGTGCGGAGGAGAAAGGCTCCCAATCCGGAAGAATTGACTTAAATAATTGCCAATTACGTTGCATAAACACTGAAAACTGTCCTTGCCCAGGCCGTTCTCGATACACTCGCCGGCGCACACACGCCAGAAATGGGAACCATGTTTGGCACTACTGGCAGCTGTGCTCGGCAGCGGCTCCTATTTGCGTTCTGCTGGCACTCAAATTTTCGCCGGAAAGTGCTCCGTGGCGGTTGGAATGGGGCGGTGGGGAGTTGGGGGCGTTGAATTGAAATCGACACAGGATTGGGCCTTGCCTCCGTGTATCCTTCGACGATGGAAGGATTTGCGCCTTTGTGGGCTGGGCTGCTTCACGCGACGGGCAATGACTTTTGAGTTGGTTGCATGCCGTGGGCAAGCCAAGCAGGAACGGCCGTATGTGGATTGCGGAGGCGTTTGCATGACGAGGCGGATGTAAATTTTGCGAGAATCTAACCCGAGATGGCTAGCAATTGAATTAGACTTCATGATGCGTATCCTGATGGGACGGATATTCGATTTGGGAATTAATTAATGAAAATTTGTTTAGGCAACCCATTTGAATACTGCTGGGGAGCTGGGAAGCCGGATCTGTTGTTTCGTCGGTCGGTTCGGTTTCTGGAGATGGCTTCTGTGAGGTAATTTGATGTGCATCCCCGCTCATTTTGTTTGTCTGACTTAATGGCTCCCAAGTGGAGGCACAGAAATTGAATTCTCAATTGATTTGTGATGAGAAGCAACATCGTGGCAGGGTATGCCGTGGGTTGAGATCATTCTTTCAGTTGGACCTGGAGGACTGAAGACAGTTTGTTTTCTTTTTGGAATTAAGGGCAAGGGCCTAAGGAACTGAGCAGAACCTAGAGGAATTGAACTTGTTTTTTTTAAGGTCTTTGGGCACGCCTACGTGCCATCGTCAATAGTTCGAGCAAGAGAGAAATTCAATAAAAATGAACGAATGTTGCAGTGCAGAAAATGTATTCGTAAGATTTGCTCCATGTTCGCTGAACATAAAGGAGATTGTTGGAGACTTGGTGGACACTTTGCCTTTTGAGGTTTTGAGTACTTCAAGATATTTATGAAGAATGGACCTTTGGAAAACTTAAGGGGCTAGCTTTCGAAAGTTCAACATAAAAGCAAAAACCCTGTTACATCGATCTTTTAAAATCGGTTCTTACAAGGATTTCTTAAGGTGTACAAACTTCAAAGATTTCTTAAGATATACAATCTTCTTGCTTACTGTTTTGACCACGCTTACCTATGAAAAGGATTGAAACACAGCCTGAAAGCGTAAAGGGGAGTGCAAGATTATGTTCCCTCGCTATGCTTTCTGTTTCTTCGAATTAATTGGATCCATGTAAGGTAGTCGAAGCCATTGGTCTCTTCGAGAGAAAAGTTCTGCGTGCGATTTTTGGTCCTGTTTGCGTTGATGGCATCTGGAGGAGAAGATTTAATGACGAACTCTATAGGCTGTACAGCGACATGCGCCTGGTCAAGCGTCTGCGGATACAACGCTTAAGGTGGCTAGGCCATGTAGAGCGTATGGACAGCACTGCTCCGGCCCGAAAAGTTTTCGAATCCGAACCACAGGGACAACGCAACAGAGGACGTCCTAGACTGAGATGGCGCACACTGGAAAAGGACGTCAACCAACTTGGAGTGCGCAATTGGAGGCAGCTGGCAAGAGATCGTGCTAGCTGGAGTGGCATGTTGCTTGAGGCCCAGGTCCACCCCGGACTGTAGAAGGAGAAGAAGATGTAATGTCGTCGATCCCGTTTAACAACCCAGGTGTTCTTCTTCTGTGTGTTTTAAAAAAATAAATGACAACTAACCAAAGTGAATTAGTCGGCATGTTTGTACAGTGCTGCACAAAAGTCTGCGCACAGTAATGAAATTTCAAGAAAAAAGTCTGTTAATTACTATCTGTTGCTGCCTCATGACTCCGTCACCTGTAGCCTTTTATAAACTTCATTTAAATTTAGTTTCAGACAAAAAGAAAGAAAGTAAAAATACAGCTATCATCAGAAGAAGTACTCCTTAAGGAGAAGTGGGACGTTAATTAAGGTTGCCAAATATCTTCCTTCCGAGTTTTTTTCTTTTGAATTTTCCGGCTATGTACAAAGCACTACAGAGTTTGTCTCTAGCAATACTATACATCATTCGAAAAGCCTTGATATAGCCTACAAAACGACTATGCATGATTAGTTTGAATATTGCGTTACACGTTATAGACGTGTAACCATGGAGTCCACTAACGCCGAAATTCGCGGTATTTTGAAGTTTTCCTTCGTAGATGGCATTAATAGTGTTTAAGGAGATGGTACTCTAACACTCCGAACCACGGAGGAATGTTTTCGACGATTCAGAGCCGGTGAAAACGACACCATGGATAAGCCATCCGGCGGAAGACCTGTGACGATGAATACCGATCGAATCATCAAAATCATCCAGTAATACCGAGATGTGGCATCTCGTGACATCGGCGAGGAGATGGGAGTTGGTCACCAAACCATGTTAAACGATCTATAGAAAGCAAAGATACAAAAATGTTTGATGTTTGTGTGCCCCATGATTTGACGCAAAAATACCTTCTGGACCGAATCAACGCCTGCGATATGCTGCTGAAACGGAACGAACTCTACCCATTTTTGAAGCGGATGGTGACTGCCGACAAAAAATGTATAACATACGACAATATTAAGCAAAAACGGTTGTGGTTGAAGGCCGGTGAATCGTCCCAAACAGTGGCCAAGCCGGGATTGACGGCCAGGAAGGGTTTGCTGTGTGTTTGGTGGGAAGGAACCCACTATGAGCTGCTCCCATATGGCCAGATGCTTAATTCTACCATCTACTGGGAACAACTGGACGGCTTGAAACAGGCCATCGACCAGAAACGTCCAGAATTGGCCAACAGGAAGGGTGTAATGTTTCATCAGGACAACGCCAGACCACACACTTCGTAGAGGACTCGTTAGAAGCTACGGGAGCCCGGATGGGAGGTTTAGTCGCATCCACCATATAGCCCGGACATAGCGCCAAGTGATTACCACCTTTTCCCGTTCATGGCGAACGCCCTTGGTAGTGTGAAGTTGAACTCAAAAGAGCCTCGTGAAAAGTGGCTGTCCGAGTTTTTCGCGAACAAAGAGGGAGGTTTCTACGAGGGTTAATTATGAAGTTGCCGTCTAGATGAAAACGCTAAACTACTAAACTAAATCCGATCACTATAACACTTTTTATGAAGCATTGTATAAAGAGCAAAAAAGCGGAAGATATTTGGCAACCTTATGATATATTATAATATAATATAATATTATATAATTAATTAAAAAAAAATTGGCATACTCTTTGGACAAATGCTTACACTTCAAAGTTTATCATTTCAATTGTGTGGAAGAACTGGGCTTACGTAGATTAACCCATTACCTGCCACTGTACTGATTTGAGTACACATTTCTTGAAAATTTTAATTTTTCTCCGAAAAATAGGCTTTGATTTAAATCTTTTTGAATTTTGAATCAATCATGCACATGTGCTTTGTCACTTAAAAGAAATTTGTTTATGTGGAGGGATTCTTTCATATTCTTTTGTCAGCTTTTGTGAATCGACCGTTTGGATTTTATTGGTTTTGTGTGACACTAGAAATAAAAGGTACATTTTGAAGCAAGTATGGTATTCGCCTAAAGTACCAATACTTTGATTGGATAAAATATCAAAAAAACAGAATTCCAATCAAACTTAAAAAAAAAAGAAAAATATGTATCCTTAGTAAGTGGAATTCGAAGATGGTGTACTAAATTGAGTACACTGGCCAAAACTATGATAAATATTTGTTCTTGTTGAAATTTTAGGGATATGGATTTTTCATCAATAAACTGCACCAGCTTTTATGGTCGACGTTATACAAACCTCTATATGGCTGTAATGATGTGTGATATCCCAGTTAAGGAGAAGGAGGTTGAAATAGGGATTATTCCACCGGATAAAGACACCGGATGTGAGAATATGTGCTAAACAAAAGTTTTCGTACAATGAAGCAATGTGAAAAAAATGGCTGTCATTCAATTAACATACTGTCTCAAAAAATTGTCCGTATACCCTTGACTAGATTGTAAAACATTAAAAGTACTTATCCAATTTTAACAAAAAATGCCTCAAAATAAAGGGAATCCAATATGTAAGAATAAAACGCTGGTCAAGCACTGGTACGAAAACAAAAAATATTCAACAAATAACAAAAACCTAGGTTCATGTTTTACACTCAAAATTGTCCGCACACTTACATTGCAATACACTTATCATTAATAAGATGTGTGCTTTCCCTTTGCTTTAATGAAAGCACGCAATCATTTTTTCTATTTGGTGGCGGCCGTGGCGTAGTGGGCAGAGCGCGACGCTCACACGCCGAATGGTTCGATTCCCGGCTGAACACCTCGAATTTTTTACCGCACCACCTCTTTCGACACAACACTGACAACACACAAAGACTAATAACTGTCTAAAAACGCTTCTTAAACTTCGCCGTTTGGAGTCGGCAAAAAGCTGTAGGTGCCTTCTCGTGAGACAACAGTAGCGCGCACAACACGAGTAGTTGATGAGCAAGGTACATAATCCCTGGTCCTCTGTGGACTGCCGCGCCATACAATTATTAATCTATTTTTTATGTGCGAGCTTTTCGGTATATTCGGGCGATATTTCCCACCAAACACTTTCCAATGCCATTTTAAGTTCTTGTTTGCTCCCAATGGTCTTTTGCCTTAGTTTTGTTTCCATATGAACCCACAAATGTTGTATTGGGTTCAAACCTTGACTTTGGGGAGGGATGGGGTAGAACTTGCTGAACGTTATAGATTACTCACTATTTTACAATCACTGACGAATTATTAGGGTCATTCTCGTGAACAAAGCAATATTCAGCATCAATGTGCAATTTTTGGGCTGAACTTTTCAAATTGTCTTTTAAAATTTGTAAATATTGAATTTTTTTTATACTCTAAACTCTATACTCTATAAACGCAAGATTCCATACTCCCGAAGCTTCCATTGAACCCCAGACCATGAAATTACCACCACCGTGCTTGACGGTATGAATAATGTTGGCATTCTCAAGTGCTGTTCCGTCTTACGCCAAACAAAACGTCGCCCGTCGGATGCAGAAATATTAAATTTGGATTCATCTGAGATGATGACACGTTTTCAAAACTCAGGAAGCTTATCGACGAAGGCTTTAGCGTATACTAAGCTTTTCTTTGTATTCCGTAATTTGGATAGGAAGGGTTTATTACGAGGAGCACAGGCCGTAAAGTTATGTGAATGCAAGAAATTTCTAACTGCCTGTGGGTTGACATCAATACTAGAGCCTTTTTTGAGCATTGTTCTTATTTCTTCTTTTTCCTGCCCGCAATATTTTACGTTGGATTTGTGGGGTATCCAAATTTTTGTGTCCCCTGCCTGGCACCATTTCCACAGAACCTGTAGCTTTATATTCGTTTATCACATATTGTACTGACGAATGTGTTCTTTCAACAGTATCTGCGATTTCACGTAAGCTCCGACCGTTTCCCCAGAGTTTTATTATTAATTCTTTGATATCCTTTGGAATGCCTATTTGTGTTCTTTTTTCCATTTTTAAGAGCATATCAACTTTTGCCAGCAATGTCACAGAGCGCAGTGATCAGAAACCATCAAAATAGCAGCAATTCTTTTCTCACATTAATTTTATATTATTTTGTGGGGTGTACGGACAGTTTTTCGTGTTTAAAAAGGGAAACCTGATAAGCTTATGACCTGTTATTATCAATGTTATTTTCCTCTTTAATTTTTTTTTCTATAATACACTTCCTTTAATTTAAGATATACTTTGTTGAAATTGGCCTAGTACTTTTCCAGTTATACTATTTTAACGTAAAAAGCCAGTGGTGTATAGACAATTTTTAAGACAGTGTATAAGCTACTAATAATTTTTATAGGTTAATTCCAGTTTCAGTGTCAGTTTTCAACAAAATAAATTGAAAATTATTATTCATTTAAAAAAAAAAAAACCAAAACCAAACAGAAAAGAAGTTCCGAGATTCACTCCACTCCACTCCGTTTGAATGGAAAGAATTTTAATTCAAATGGACAACTAATCATTTCATCTTATTATTTTTGGTGTTAATACTTAGTAGGATATCCTTTCATCCTTATTACCTCTTTCAACCGGATTTGCATCGATGCTACCAATTTTTCTGTATTATAACTATTTATATTAGTCCACTCAACTGACAATGCTTCCTTCAACATGTCCTTATTTCTGATATCGTAGGTGCGGATCATCCTTTCTAATGCTTCCCAAACGTGCTCATTTGGGTTGATGTCTGGGCTTTGTGATGGTGTTCGCAGCACGTGGGGAATGTTATATAAAAGCCACAGACGGGTATTACGTGCTGTATGGTTTGGGTCATTATGTTGCTGGAAATACAAGGGTTGCTTTCGGGATTAGAGAACAAAAACAAAAATTAATCATCGAAAATAGGTTTATTGTTTTTCAAAATATTCCCCATTAAGATCTCCACACCAATTGTAGAAGCACTTTTACCACTCTGATTGAGGTATCTCCAACACATGCATTCTGAACGCATCAACCGCTTTTATAGGTGTCGAAAAATGTTGACCTCTTATTTTATTTTTTACGTACGAGAATCAAAAGAAGTCATTCGTGGTCAGGACTTTACGCGGATGACTCATCAAATCGATGTTTTGAGTGCTCAAAAATACAGTTGTTTGAGCCCATGTGTGAGAGTTCGCATTGTCGTGCAGAAGAGTGATCCGTCTTCGGCGGTTGGTTTTCCTGAATTCTTATAAGACAACTGGCAAACAAATGATTGTGTTGCACTCAGAATTGAGTGTTCTGCGTTGGTCTAGTGGTACGTTTGCTACATGTCCACTTTTCCGATAAAACAGGCGACCATTTGCTTTCAAGTGCTTCGTGCGTGAGCAAATTTTGTTGGATTTGGGTCAATTTGAAATACCCATACAGTCGACTGCTGTTTACTTTCGGGCTCATACGCGTAAATCCACTATTCATCACCTCTCACGATGTCATAAACGTGTTTCAAAGCACCGCGATCGTATTTTTTGAGCATTTTTTTCGACCAATCCACACGACCCTTTTTTGAGCGATTGACAAATTGTCTGGGATCCAACGCGAACAAATTTCCTTGACGGTCAAATGTTCATGCAATATTGAATGTATGCTGGTTTCACTCTTGCCTAAGATTGTCTCAGGTTGTCTAGGTCACATGACGATCTTGCCATATCAGTTGGCGCACAGCATCAATGGTTTCTGGAATAACAACTGATTTTGGACTACCTTCGCGAAAGTCGTCTTGTAGTGAACTACGACCTCGGTTGAATTCGCCATACCATCGATAAACACTGATCCTTGATGGAGCTTCATTGCCAAAAAATTGAATTAAGTTCATCGATGCACTGCTGTTGAGTTAAGTCACGTCGAAAGCTGTAAAAAAAGTTTTAATGATTTAATTCCATTGAGTTTCAGTTTGAGTTGAAAATGTATTTTTATTTTTTTTTCAACTAATGATAACTTAACGCTAGGAACAAAATGCTTAACCTAGGTACAAAGTCGTCTTGGAGTGAACTACGATCTCGGTTGCATTCACCATACCATCGATAAACACTGATCCTTGATGGAGTTTCATTGCCAAAAATTGACTTAAGTTCATCTAGGCACTGTTGTTGAGTTAATCCACATCGAAAGTTGTAAAAAAATAATTACACGGAAATTTTCACGATTTAATTCCATTTTTTGGGTGAGATGAATCGTTTAAGTTACTGTAAACAACACAAATAGCGGTCGTATGTCAAAATGTTCTGAGTACTATGTCAACCCTTCCGATAGAGCTGGCGATTGCCAGATTGCAACACTAGGGTTGCGAACCTTCGCATATATAGTGGTACTCACTCAATCAAACAGGTGTTTGTTTATTCGAGATTGGCGTGTGAATTTTTTTTTTAAATTGTCTTAAGATAAATAAGTGAATGCTTTTAATTGAAAAATATGATTATCTAAGAACACAACTTTCTGTTATACAAAAATGTAAAAGAATGTAAATCAATCACATGCACTCAAACTGTTGGTAACATAAAGTTAACAAGAAATCTCATGATCATGAAATTATTTTGTATGTGTACATGTTATAAATATGAAACCAAGTTAAATAAACGCAGAGTTTCAGCCTACCGCTCGTCGAAGCAAGTAGTTTTTTTCGATTGTTCACCTCCCGCCACCCCTCTACATAAGTTACAAAAGAGATTAAGTTTGAACGAATGGCACCGTATTATTTGCTTGTTCATCGAGGAAAGGTTGTCATATGCTCAAATTGAGGAGAGTTGGTCAACAACACGGGTGTTCATCAGGAAAAAACAAGAAGAAAGATTGTTGAAACGGGCGGCAGATCACGTTAAACTTGTGAAAAGTATAAGTGTAGAAAATAAATTAGCAAAATGGAAAAAAGTATGCATCAGAACGTCTCCAAACTTTCATCGACTGCTAGAAGCTCACTAAGTGGATGAAATTCGGCTAGAAATGTTTAGTCGTGAGTTTCTCTCGTGTCATTAATGTGCAATAGGAATGAAGGCTGGCGGACTGCAATGATTACGAGACGAGAAAGTTTTCTAAATACAAAGGCATATGTCTTTTTAGTCCGACAAGGTCTCCGGTAAGTTATTAGAAGCATGCTCTGAAGCTATTGTTGAGTTCAGGTTGGAGGATAAGACTGTTTTCTCGGTAGCAGTGCAACCGATCGGATTTTCGCACTTAGAATGACATTTGAGGATGATTAACCAATCCACAGCTCTTTTGTAGATTTTAAAAACGCACACTACCGATTAGAGGTGAACTCTGGAGTAGAATTTTGAGTGCTAATCAATCTTAACAACAAATTTGGCATTGGATTTCGCCAGGGGCACCTCTTGTTACCTCTTCTTTCCATTATACGTAGATATATTATTACATTACTATGGGCGTGGGTGCTCACATCATAATTGAAAAAAATAATTATACTACGATCACAGATTGGACATAAGAGGGCGCAAAGCGAAATAAACTTCTGACACCGAACGCGAGAGGGCATCCCGAAGCAGCCCGCATTTTTACACTTCGAGCTGTCATTCCTGTCCTAACCTTCAGCCAGAGACCAATAGGGAGACAGTCAACTCCCTCGTCTCCCGCCCTTGAATTCATTTTGACAGCGTTTTTTATAAAATTTCCCCTCCTGAACAGCTGACGTACAAAAAGGATTTTGTTTGTTTTCAAATGAGAATACGTGTGAACTGTCTATACGGTGGATCTCCTCACTCTTCACACTGTTAAAAAGAGAGGGCATTTAAATCAAAACGTAAACATGTGTGAGTAAAGTGAGACAATGTTCGATGATACGTAAATAACTTTCAGAATTTGAGGTTATGTCTACTAAAATACGTAAATAACAGTCAAACGGTCGATGGACAAAGGGGAAATCAGCTGTTTGATAAGCTGTTCAGTTGACCATCTCCTTCCTTATTGGTTTCTGCCTTCAGCCAAGTAACTCCCGTGAAATTTTCTTTTCAAAAAAATTAATGAAATAAATAAATAAATAAATAAAAGTGTTGTTTTCTACATTTTCTCCGCACGCACCGAAATTGGTGACCCCGGCGCGTACACCAAATAAAATATATGTATATTTTTTTTTATAATACTGCACAAAATGTCTGAAGACAACGAACAAGAACCCGCCATGAGTGGGACTAAAACTAATATCAATATTACTCCGTCTGGTGAAAATTCTGTGCAAGCGCAATTATACCGGTTGCGGGATCTGTAACAGCATTTGATTTCCCATCAGGGGCAGGCAGTAACCGGACCAGAAGACTAGCGACAGGCAGTAACCGGACCAGAAGCCACGCCCGTGTACCACCACCACCATTCTGGCGAGAAAACGTCAAGTTATGGTTATCACAACTCGAGGCCCAGTTTCTATTTGATAACTCCGATGCCCGAAAATTTAATATAGTCATTGCACATCTGGACCAAACAACAATTATGGAGGTTCAAGACATAATTATCAATTCACCAACAGGTAATGCGTATCTTCGTTTGGGTTCATCTCAAGACAAGCAAATAAGGGAAATGCTTGACAAAGAACAACTGAGTGACAGGAAACCATCTCAATTTCTTCGACGTTTGAAATGATTAGCTGGAGGTACCATGACTGACGATGCTCTAAAGGCAATTTGGATTGACCGACTGCCCGTTCAAACTCAATCCATACTCGCTGCGCATCCACCTGGTACGATCAAAAGTCCCAGTAATCTGGATATTTAAAACGACAACGGAATGCTCGGTCTGTCCAGTTTGTGGGGATTCCTCATTGCTTATTTATTTACTGTAATTGATGTACTGCTCCATAAGATTTTATTTGCTTATATTAATAATAATTGTTGGCGCTACAATCCAAAGGGGGAGCAGGGCCTAGCTTGCGCATCAACTACCCGTGTTGTGCGCGCTGCTGTTCTTTCACGAGTAGAAGGGACCTACAGTTTTTTGGCGACTCCGAACGGCGAAAATTGAGAAGCTTTCTTAGACAGTTATTACTCTTTGAGTGTTGTCGGCAGCTCAAAAGAGGTGGTGTCGTGAAAAAGTGGAAAAATTGGTGTTGAGCTGGGATTCGAGCCTAGACCCTTCGTCGTGTGAGCATCGCACTCTACCCACTACGCCACGGCGACCACTTCATTTGCTTTTGGGAATCCTAAAAAGTGCTTGTTGGCTTTTATACTTGGTAAAGTAATTTAACTTGTATCACCACTGACCTTTTTCTTTCTTTGATTTCCCACATATTTCGTCTATGACTTTCCAGCCTAGTTTTGCTCTTTCATGTTTTATCTTTTATATGACCACAGTCATTTGTACTTGATTTGCTAAGTATTTAACATCTCTTCTGTCTTTCAGACGAGTCACTTTGAGAACTACGAAACATGGACGTGTGCTCACGCAAATGGATTAAAAGTGTTTTCTTAGTATGGGGCTACAGTACGGGGTCTACAAGACTCCTACCCAACTCCTCAGACTCCCCAACCAGCACGGTCTTTCGACAGCTGCGTCCGATTGCGGACTCCGGATTAGAATAAATAAGACTATCTAAAACTCAAATTCAGCCTAGGCCATCCTCTGTTGCGTTGTCCCAATGTGGTGTCTAAACGCTCTACATGGCCGAAGACGCTTGACCAGGCGCACGTCGTTGTATAGCCCCTAGAATTCGTCGTTACCATCAGCTTAAACAGGACCAAAAATCACACGCAGGACTTCTCTCTAGAAAAGACTAAGGGATTTCTTATCCGCTTTCAGTAACGTCCAGGTTTCCGGGTCACTAGAAAGACCGAGCTGTTATATTAAGCGAGCTTATATACTCTTTCGAAAGAGGACTTTATTCTCAATTGCCTTTTGAACCCACAAATAGCGATTGGTAAGAGTGATTCTGCTTTTGATTTCGGTACTGATGTTCTTGCTCCCTCTTTACCGGGGAGCCGAGGTAGACGAAGTCGTTGACTGTTTCGAAGTTTCTTCTGCCTAGTGTGACGCTCTGTCCGTGACGTCAATGTTATGTGTTCTTTTTTTATGACAGTAGGCGCTTTTTTTGCCTTCATATACAGACAAGTCTTAGTCACTTCCGATTCAATGCCAGCAAAAGTCTCATTGACGATTGGCTATGTTCATCAAACGTCAACGGCGTCGCGACGTGTTAAGAGATTAGTGGGTTGGAAACAGCGGATAGTAGCGATGCTAAAAACAAGGAAGAAAATTCTATAGCCTTAAAATACTTATATTTTTTCTCACTTATTGAGGAAACGTCAGACGTAGCACATCAACGGGCTTCAGCCTCAACATCGACCCGTCTGTGAAGTTTTGGCTTCAGCTTCAACATCGACCTGTCTGTGAACCTTTAGCTAACCCGTGATTTTTATGTGAGATTTATGGCTTTTTAAAGCCTTTTAGAAAAGAACTGGCTTCAGTTTAAAAGCAGATGGTAAAAGTACTGTTTTTTAACAGAAATGCTTTAACTAGGATTGTGATTCTGTTCGATCCTAACTGACATCGTGGACCTAACACACCGTCAACCTATACGTAGCTTAAAATTGCTTAAGAATGGATCGCATGTTTTAACTTCGATGATTCTCTAAGTCCTTTCCATTGGGATAACGCAACATTTTGGATAGCACAGAAAGGCAATTTAATGATGTTACCTGACATCCCTTGACACCTCTAATGAAATTAGAATTTCTGATGATTGTGTTAGGAGCCTCGTTAATTTCTCACATCATGTGCATGAGTGCGTTTTTGCCTCTAGCGGCAAGTCAGCTTAACCTCTTGCCCCTCAATTATGCACAGTTAGGACATGTTAAAGCATGCCCTGCTCTGACACATTCCTCGCATTGTCGCAACTGATGGTCGTTTCAATATTTAATTGGATTTCACCTCTGCAAACAAGCACTGATACTAACTGCCGTTGCAGTCTCCAATCCGTCCGCCGAATCCTTTCCAAAGCAATTAAAGAATTATTTCCCAAAACTACGACCGACTCGCCAGCGCGCTGGCCGAGTAATTAAAACCAAAACTACAAACCAATCATACACAGGGACCGGCCCACGGTATACATCCACATCCCCTGTGTCAGCACCAGCGGCACAAGCACCGAACTGCAAATAGTTAAATAGTCCTGTTTATCCCGTTTACTAATTGAAATGTTTAGGCATCGCCGCCGGTTGGAGGGTGCTTCGGTGGGGGCGACACAGGCTTGCATGTCCGAGTGGCACTTTACACAGTCATGTCCATCCGTCCGGTGACGTCGACGTACACAACCAGCACGTGGGCATTTTATTTGTGGTCTGTGCCACTAAACGCCGTACAGGTCCCGCGATTAATTAAAATTCTGTAATGTGCCTGCAGCCGGAGCGAACGACGCGTGAATCGATTGCACAGCCACTGCCTGAGGTTGGGGATGACAAATGTTGGCACAGGTGTGTCACTGTGACCGGGAACTTCGGAGTGGCAACAAGGATTGTGTGAATTTATTTTTTGTTCTGTGAAAGTGTCCTTTTAAAGGAAATTCAATACAAAATCGGGTCACCGGTGCTTTGGATGAAGCGGTGTTGTTCACACGGACCACGGGCTGATTGCAGAGAGGCAAGTGGCGATTGTCGAGTGCTGGTGTGACGTTTTATTGATTTCCAACTAAATGACGACCGAAATTGATATGTAATTGATTTGGCTCATTGCTAAATAGTTTGTTGGCGTTGTACATGATAGTGTTGAAAAGATAAGCGGTGAGTGGAGGGACCTTTCACTCTGTCCACTACCCGAGCTCGTTTCATTTCTCCGGTTTGATGCAAAATTTGGTGGCAAGGAGTTAGACCCGTGACTACACTTGACGGATTTGAAGTTCTTGCACAATGCAAACTAAATTTTTGTTTACATTGGAGTCGAGGGTCCCATGCTTGCACACACACACAGGCCTGTTCTAAGAAAGAAGGATTCCTCGCACTGTAAGCATATCAAGTTGCTTGAGATCTTGAGCATTTCTTGTCAAAATAGCGATAAAAGAGTGACAACGAAGCGACATTACGTCGGTGTTCTAACGAGTCAATCGACTTCGCAATATTACTGTCACTTATAAGTTTTATCGCTCGCTTTTGAATTCTATCTAGCAGGTGCAGGGAGATCTTAGAAGCACCTGACCAGATAAAAGCGTTATACTCAAGTTTTGGGCGTATGTAGGCCTTGTATACTGTAGCCAGATCAGAGGGTGTGAAGTACTTCTTGCATCGTTTAAGGAAGCCTAGACATTTCGCAGCATTTTTGGCGACCTCAAATATGTGATCGTTTAACTAATTGTTGGGTTGATACACATACCGAGGATGGAAAGTCTTTCGGTTTCAACAACGCAAGTTCCGTTCATGGATAACGGCTGATTATTTTGTGATCGCTTTAACGACAGTAGACAACACTGGGTCTTAATAATAATAATAATTGTTGGCGCTACAGTTCAAAGGGGGACCAGGGCCTAGCTTGCTCATCAACTACTCGTGTTGTGCGCGCTACTGTTCTCTCACGAATAGAAGGGACCTACAGTTTTTTGCCGACTCCGAACGGCGAAATTTGAGAAGCTTTCTTAGACAGTTATTACTCTTTGAGTGTTGTCAGCAGCTCGAAAGAGGTGGTGCCGTGAAATATTAGAAAAATTGGTGTTGAACTGGGAGTCGAACCTAGACCCTTCGGCGTGTGAGCGTCGCACTCTTCCCACTACGCCACGGCGACCACAAACACTGGGTCTTAGAAGCATTAAATTGCACTCTATTCTTATTTCCCCAATCAGTTATGCTGTCAAGGTCGAAACTTAATGTGCTTAACATACGCTGCCGTTCCGAATCTATGGCCGAATTGGAGGGACGTGTGTGAAGCAATGAATATGAAAAGCTGAGGGTACTGTCATCAGCGAAGGAATGAATAGGATTAGAAGTAGCACCCAAGAGATCATTTATAAAAATGAGGAAGAGTGTCGGAGACAAAACAGAGCCCTGGGGAACACCAGCAATAATATGGTGAATATCAGATGTGAATCCATCCAAAACGACATGTATTGAACCTGGTCCCCCTGTGGACTGTCACGCCAACAATTATTGTAATTACATACAAGATTCAGCCAACTCGAGACTTGAATTCAACCTGAACCATTTAAGGCGACGGATATTTTTCGATTGACTTCTGGGAAAAGTGATCAATGGACTGGAAGTAGAAATGATGAGGTTAGCGGCGGTGCCCTTGTCTGCAAATTTGTTGCGTTCGATTGTAAACACGCATATCAAAGAGAAGTGCCAATCTCTGGGAAGGCATTGAATTATATCACACCAAACAATTTCTGGTATTTGGATGCGACGAAAACCTCGAAATTTTTTTGCGGCACCACCTCTCTCGAGCTGCTGACAACATTCAATTTCGCCGTTCGAAGTCGGAAAAAAACTGTAGGTCCCTTCTACTTCTGAAAGAACAATAGCGCGCACAACGAGCAGTTGATGAGCAAGTTAGGCTCTGGTCCTCCTGTGGACTGTCGCGTCAACAAATATTATTATTAGCAGAGTTATTTATATGTCGATAAGCCAAAATAGTACAGACACATAAAATTTGTTTCCCTTACACCAATACGATATGCTCCTTCATTGGCATCAAGTCATTGGTGTTGTGGATAAGAGCAATGCTAATGAACAGGACTATAATCGCGGAGGCAGAGTGTGACAAGTTTGTAATGTCGGTGGATAACAGGGGCTGCCCCTAAGGCGGGGTCATGTCTCCCCTCCTATGGTGCTGGATGATTCTCTGCTTTCCGTTTTGAATAGTTCTATCACCTATGCCCAGGCTTATGCAGACGATGTAGCCGCATTGGTTACCGGATCATGCTTGCGGCCGTCAGCGTACGCGGACAGGCGGTTCTTTACATTATCGTTAGTGGGCTTTCCGTCAACCCTCTCAAAACTGAGGATGTTCTCTTTACGAGAAGGAGGAATATGACTGGTTCGACTCAACTGGTACTTAAAGGCGTCAATATCCCACTTTCCAATGAAGCCAAATATCTAGGTGTTATCCTGGACAGTAAACTTCTCTGGAAAGACACATTGAGACAAAAACCTCCAAGGCGCTGTCAGTCTTCTGGCAATGCAAGGGAGTTTTCGGTAAAACCTATGGTCTATCACCCAAAAGATCAATGATATCACCACTTCTCTCTTATGCGTCAGCCGTTTAGTGGAACAAAATTTCGCGCAAATACATGACTGCCGATTTCACCAAGTTTCAAAGAACAGTTTGTCTCGGCTGCACAGGGGCTTTCCTCAGCACGCCTGCTCTGATTAATCCCCCCCCCCCTTGATCACCACATCATGGGATGTACACTCAATGCTATCTCTCGACTAAAAAGAAATGGTCTTTGTTTACACTCTCACTGGGGCTTTTATGACCTCGCACACCACATCTCCTATGATACTACTCTCATGGACATGCCGACTGATGCGAGGTCGTCAATAATACAGTTGCGACGCTTATACAGAGTCGACTTTCCCCGTTTCCTGGACTAGATCTGGATCGAAACTGAACCGGGAAAGGAATGTAGTCGGATTTTCACGGAAGGCTCCAAGACAACGGAGAGTTCTGGAGTTGAGGTCTTCGTGAAACACGACAACATAAGACTTCACGTCTCCTAAGGTAATTTCGCGTCGGTCTTCCAAACGTAAACTATCGCGATCCTAGTGGCCACCAACTACATTGTGAAGAATAGGTGGAAGGGAAGAAGTATCTGCGTCTGCAGCGACAATCAAGCTGTGCTCAAGGCCTTGCTCAACCCTTTAATCACTTCCAAGATAGTTTAAGAATGCAAGTCTTCCCTTAATTCGGTCGGCAGGCTGAATTCGCTAAGACTTGTCTGGGTCCCGGGTCATCACGGGATCCTGGGAAACGAGACTGCCGATGAACTAGCTAGGCTAGGTTCAGCAGAGGCATTCGTAGGACCCGAACCCACCTTGGGATTACCCGCGTCCCTGGTCAGGGCCTCCGTCGATGGTTGAGTCCCCCTACAGCACAACCAGAGATGGCGTGACTCTCCAGGATGCAGGGTGATTAAGAGCATGCTCCCAAACGTCTGCAAGAAATCCACTTCTTTTCTGCTATGCAGAAGACTTGTTGGCGTATTAACGGGACACTTTACCTTCGCTATGCACCTGAGTTGGCTTGGGCTTAGTGATGTTACACTCTGCGACGCCTGCGGAGAAGGTGAAGACACTCCAGAGCACTTTCTCTGGCAGTGTCCTGCTTTCGCTCGTATCAGGTGGCGCCTATTTGGCACTGATGTGGTGGGAACCGAAAACCTAAGTTCTATATCACAGAAGCGCATCTTGGTTTTTCTTCGGAAAACCAAAAAATTACATTATATGAAGTTTACTGCCTGGTAGTACAATGGACCAGTATTTGAAAAAAAAAACAAAATAATCTTTTTATGAAAAATAGTTTTTTGTTGATATTTTCAAAATGTTTGTTCTTTTTCTTGTTTTTTTATATTTTGTTGAGCCTCTTTTGGTATTGATAAGAGCCTCAATTCTGCTTGGCATTCTATCAATACATGACTTAACAGTCTCCTGGATGTGTGGGTGATAATTCCACACTTGAATTGTTTTGTCTATTAGACCAGATGTTGTAGAAATAGACTTTTTAGCCACTTCCTTTTTATCTTCTCCCACACGTTTTCAATTGGATTCATATCAGGGCTATTTCCTGGCCAGTTCAATAGGGGAATATTTTCTTCCCTTAAGAATGCTTTAGTAGACCGGGCTGTGTGGCATGGAGCTTAAGCTTGCATAAAGAGGAATGGTTCTCCATTCGGGAACCATTCTTTAACCTGTGGCACCAACTGTTTCTTCAAGACTTCTTTACATTGGTCCTGTCGCATTTTGCTTTGTATGACATATGGACGCCCTGTGCCCTTGCCACTGATGACTGACCAAATCATCATTTTGGCAGGATGCTTAACAGTCTGTACAGTACAGTCGGGATGAAATTTTTCTCCACGACACCAACGAATAAACTGAGTTTTGCTGTCCAAATCCTCAAATGTGCTTCCATCGCTAAAGCACACCTGTCAATTACACAAAAATAAAATAAAACCTCTTAGGACAATACTGAATTTAAATTATTTATTTATATTTAATTTTTGATAAATTTAATATCAAATTACCGATCTCCAGAAGTTAACGTCCTTTTCTCGCAATTGTTTAGCCCAATTCAGAAGCTTTGTCTTCATTGCGCCTGTTGACTTTGGCTTCTTGGCGGGTCTGTGGGCATTAAAACCTGAATCCTTCAGTTTTCTGCAGACGGTACGATCAGAAGCCTTAAAGTTAGCTCCTTCCAGCTGACTCTTAATCATTTTGGTGGTCGCAAATCTATTCCTGATACAAATTTTCTTTACACACCTTCGACATCTTGGTGTGAAAATTGGCTTTCTTCCGCATCGACTCTTTCTTTTTGCGTTTAAATCATCAGCACTTTCAATTTTTGCAATTATTCGTCTCTCGATTAGAAAAGGTTTTTGTATTAATCAGGGCTTTCACTTCAGCCTTCTTACGTGGAGAAAAATCCCCTCTTTTGCCCATTTTTTAAAATTTAAAAATTTGGTATTTTCTTCAAATAACTGTAAATAAGCACACACTAAAAAACAATAAAATCTAACACCGTTACACAGTTTTCACACAAACAAGTTCGAAACTGCCAAATGCGAAAATGCGACTGCAAGGATTCCGTACATGTTTACACTCTATTATAAATACTTTCACATTATACATGTATAATGAACATATAAAAACCAAAAAATTTGGGAAATAGAACCACAACAATTTCAACCCTAGATTTTTTAACGTTGAAAGATGAAAATATTGCATATAATCTGAAAATTAGGAAAATGTTACAGTGCGTCTAATAATTTGGCCAGGGACTGTAGTAATCGCTCTGCAAAAGTTTCCTGTTCAGTTCCACCCTCCGCCAACACGAAATCTACCCCTGCTTTCCTACTTGCTGTTGGTGCGGTCTGTTGGCGTCAACGCAATGGCCCGCAGACTGGTTTCCCCAGCTAGACGGCCTAGGGCCACAATATGGGACATGACGACGTCGTCAAGCGTTCTCAAAATTATAATTATATATTTGAAAGACAAATATTTGAAAGGTTTCTTAAAGCGATGCAAGAACTATTTCACCCTTTTGACATGGCAACAATATATAAGGCGTGAGTATAACGCTCGTATATGGTCTGGTGCTCGTTAGACCTTCCTGTACGTACTATGAAAATTTTCAATATATTCTCGATATCGATATGATGCGTCAATGCATTTGTTACATCTTGAGATAATAAAATAATTTCACACAATACCCATTTATTGCCGACTTGAGTTCTTTATCCTCTGAAAATCTTTTTCCACGTAGAAATTTTTTCAAATCCGGAAACATGTAATAATCACTAGGGGCAAGGTATGGACTATTGGGTGGGTGTGGGATTTCTTCGAAACCACAATCTCGCGCAGCAGCCTTAGAAACTCGTGCCGTGTGAACAGGAGCGTTGTCATGAACTGTTGCTTGTTCATGACCCGCTGCGAGTTTACAACGTCTTTTCTTTTTGATTTGCTCCCGCAAATTATTTAAAGTGGAAGTGGAAGTCGGATGTGGCGTTGATGGTTTCGTCTTTTTAATTGTACTCAATGAGCAAGACTCCTGTTGAGTCCCAAAAAACTGTGGACATGAGCTTCCCGGCAGACGGAGTGACTTTGAACTTCTTCAGGGGTTCTGTTCTTATTTTATGTCACTGCATTGATTCTTGTTTTATTTTAGGGTCATAGTGGTGAACCCATGTTTCGTCCTCAGTAACAATTCGATCCATAACACCGTCCGCGTTCTCACTACACATCTCCAAAAGCAGCCTACAGCATGCGATTCTCAATTTTTTCTGAGGCGCTGTGAGCATTCGTGGCACCCACCTTGCACTGACCTTTGGAAGGATAAGATGGTCATGAAGAATGGTGTGCATGATACTAGTTGAGAGCTTGGTGATCTCTGCCAACATTTTCACATTTATTCGGGCATCCTCAAGAACAATTTTTTCGACTTCTTTGATGCTTTCTCCCGTACAAGCAGTAGCCGGGGCGCCAGGGCGAGGTTCGTCTTCAATGCTCTCTCTGTCTCTCTTGAACTCACTTGACCACTTTTGCATAGTTTATAATGGTGCGATAAAGGTGCGGTACCCTGGTAAATAGCCACTATCTCTTCATGAATAAGTTTTTGACATTTTCCCTGGTTACTGAGAAATTTAATTACACAGCGATGCTCAATTTTCACCATCATCGTCTCAGTTGCCGTTATGATTCTGTTTAACTAGAGATAAAACTAGAGTTTATCTGTTTAACTAGAGTTATCTGTTTAACTAGAGATAATAATAATCACATCTGTATGAAATTTTACATGAACGCACTAAAATAATCGTAAATAATAAATAATTTTTGCCGCTACAGTCCACAGGGGGACCAGGGTCTAGCTTGCTCATTAACTACTCGTGTTGTGCGCGCTTCTGTTCTCTCACGAGTAGAAGGGACCTACAGTTTTTTTGGTGACTCTGAACGACAAAGTTTGAGAAGCTTCCTTAGGCAGTTATTACTCTTTGAGTGTTGTCAGCAGCTCGAAAGAGGTGGTGCCGTGAAAAAAATTCTAAAAAAATTCGTGTTGAGCTGGGAGTGCCAACTAGACCCTTCGGCGTGTGAGTGTCCCACTCTACCCACTACGCCACGGCTACCACTACTAAAATAATAGTATTACTTGATAAAGAAGTGAATTTATATTTATGGTATAACCACAGCTTTACCAAGTTACCGAGAATATATTGAAGGCCCCTCGTAGATAGAATCCAACAGCAAGCGAGAAAACTTATTGATGATATTAATGCTTCGAAGTCAATCAGTTCACTTGAACATCGACGAAATGTTTCATCTCTATTAATTTTTATCGCTATTTCAGCAAAAAATACTCTTAGCCAGCTGCATTCTTCCCCTTCAAGGATTTACCCGCAGTACCCGGCTCCCTAGGAATGATCACCCTTTCACACTTAAGACCGACTTCAAACGTACAGTTAAGTCTAGAGACTCGTTCTTCAGCTGCACCACACGAATATAAAATGCTCTTTCCAGAACAACTTTCCCTATGCGCTACAGATGAAGAAAAATTCAAACTAACATCAGACTCAGTTTTCCGATGGAGACTGTGCAACACTTATGTCTTAGCACCTGATGTCTTGCGTCAACCACAAACGTTTTTTCCTCACTCCGTTCAAAACCTATTCTTCCAAAACGCCTTAGCAGCCGCACGCACCTCGCATTCCTATGGCCCTAAGTAAGATTATAGATTTCCTTTCACTCCAAGATTGCAGCTTTATCTTCTTTAAATTTAAATGGGGAGTGAGGTCGAATGAAACTTCTGTCTCTACTAAATGCGATGCGCCCCATCTTCTCGAATAATTGGGCTTACTGGGCAAAGAGACGAGCTATTGTGCCCACATTTGTGAAGGTATGTAAGTACGATAGTTTCCTTGACCGGACTAGAAGTTTCGCAAAGCCAGCTATGTCGGTGATATATTTATACATGGTATGCCTTTGTGTAGAATTGCTTAATCTAGCCGGCACGAGAGTTCTTCCCTTTGGTTTCCTTCTCCTTTTCTTTTCTGGCGATCTGATGTCCGCTCCTTCTCCATAATGTCAACGGAGAAGATTTCGGCTAGGACGCAAGCAACATCATCTTATTGCGCAGAGCCCATACACTGATCTCGTTACCTAATTTTCACATCATCTGTCCAATTCGGAGCATCGCGTATGAAAGCTGAACTGATTTTCCGTGACAGTACGACTAGTACACTAACCAGGACCTCCAATGTTTGAAAGCATACGGGACAGCTAACGAAAGTTCGTGCTGGCTGGAGAGGCATGTTGTTGAGGCCCATGTCCAACGCGGAGAAGAAGAAGACGAAGTTAAGGAGGTGTGACAACCAACCGCCCCCTTCGGAAATTTGCAGAAACGATTTACAAACGTCCAAAACTTGGTGAAAATCTTCCCTTTCATTTATGTAAAGTTTCCTCAAACTGTCTTCAGGATTGTTGATGAAGTCAACGACCCGAAGAGACTCCGAGATATACATTTATAATTTCACTCAGTCATCAACCGCAAGTTTGCACGCCTTTGGCACGGACAGCAGATCCTTTTCAAGCAGTCCACACCTAGTCCACTCCCCCTAGAGTCCATTCGACGTAACTGCACGGCACAGAGAACACAAACTAATCCAAAACCAACCAACCAACTCCCACCCACAGATGTCGTGTCCCGATGACACTAAGGGATCATTCCTTCAGACATCAAACATCACATCGCTCCGCCATACTGTTGTCCTCTGACGCCCTCCAATTCATTTTCGTTTTTAATTATCCTGTTATCGTGTTTTCCAGACCCACCACCCACCACATGACATGTCAAAGCGACACTGTGTGACTCCACTGCAAATGTCCTTTGTCGCCTAGCACCATACGAAAATAGAATAAATAAGAAATAGCATCAAACCAGAAGGACATCATCTTCCCCCTCCTCTGTCCCCGGACAGGGAGTGTCAACCCTTCTTCAGTCAAGCACACAGAAGCACTGAGTCAGACTTACACACGCATACAGCACAAGCGCAAGGTGGTGTTGTTCATAATTTAGCCGGAGTCCGATCCGATTGTGTGACAAACCATCATTGTGTCAGGACACATTCTTGCACACAAGCAGGAAGCCCCCACCAGTCTGTGTGTAATCTCTTTACGTTTGCACCGCATTAATCCTTTTCCATTACTGTTCGTTAGGTCCCGTGTGCTGGGAATTAAATCATGACACATAATCCAGTCATATTCCGTTTGTCCGCCGCGCTCACATCCTTCCGGCGTCCTTGCTGCTTTTGTTTAGTGGAGGCGGACTTGTATTTTTTTGTTTTTGCTCTGTCTTGTAATTCTGGTTGTCATTTGAACACATTTACAATGAAACCAGCAGCAGAGGAAAAAGGACATGCCAGCAATTGTCACATGCACAGCTGAGGAGTGAGAGGTCGAGCCAACGACGGAGGCGGAGGCAGTATAAACAATTAATCTTGAAACGTGTTGTCTTCATGCTCGTCGAGCATTTATAGATACTTTCATCGCCGTCGACTGCGTCTGTGTGTCCTTTTCCTGCGGTTATTGCTGAAAGTTGTCAGTTGGTCCTTCGAGCCAGAAAACCACAGCCAAGCGGAATGAGCGCATTTTGCATATCTCATCATTTGGGTTACGAGCGCCAGCAATATCCTTAACTCGGTGTAATTATTTTTGTTGCGTCCTTGGGGACTTGTTATGTGAGCGCCAGGACAGGGGGACATAGAGACAGTTCGCTATTTTCGGTTAATTCTTCGAGTGTCAATTAGAGGTGACAGGATACCGAATGAGACACAGACTTGTTTGTGCCATAACCAAGCCAGCCGCAAGGATAACGTTCGCGTGCTCGTTACGAAAGTTATAAGCTGTGTTCCAGATATGACAGCCGAGCGGAAGTGGATACAAATGCAGATAAGCGGCTAGTGACACGCGCAACTTCGCTCTGCGGATCTGTGGCAATTTTAATTAAACAAATTGCTTGTAACTTTCGAAAGCTTGTCATGGACAGCGCGAGAGGACACATCATTTAAAGACAGTATGCCCTGCAAAGTGATGGTGAGTCCCGCAGGCAATTTTGTGAAATATTTATGAATGTTGGCCCAAGCGTGGGTGGTCCGCCATTTCGTTGAGTCTCCGCCGGAGGTGATTTCGCTTAGATTCCCCGAGTGCGTGGGCAAAAGGGCGGCTGCTCTGCCAAGAGATGTTTTCAATTGTGGATCGCTTAAGGGAAATTATGCGATGCATCATTAATTAGTAGCGGAAAAGAGCGAGCAGTAAACAGGATTTTTGAAAAACACACCCCCACCACGCCTTGTGTCATGAATCGAATCATATCTGTTTTGCTTGCTGACTGCTGCTTGCGGAGAACATTGAAATTGGGCACTTTGTATGCGCATTTAAATTCGAATTACGCAAAGCATGTGTACGCACTAGTTTGTGAGGGGGTGATCCCTCAAGGATGAATTTAATCGCCTTATGGTTGGACCATCTCCTTGAGGCAATTTGAAGCACTCGTGCCTCGTTTCGGAAATGGAGCGGAAGGATGTTATGAGGCAGGTGAAGTTTCGTAATCACTCCATTCACGCAGAATAATTGAATGTTGAATAAAGAAATAGGCACGGTTGGGAAACTGTAAATCTGTGATGCGTTGGAGTTTCTTTGAGATTTTGTCTCAAAGAGTTTAGTCTCTCACAAAAACCACGTTGTCTGCATTTTGTATGACCTTAGGTCATCTGGGGCAAAGCTTGGACTCATTGCAAGACATTCTTTGAGAGTAAGCCTCTCGTTCAAATTGTTAATTCGAACTTTTAACATCAAAGCCACAATTAAACTTTTTTGAAGATCCCTATGGAGGCATAACAGACCACTCAATAAGTCCCGGGACATAAAAAGGGCCCCACTTACAAAAAAAAAGTCTAAGAAGGATGCCTTTTATTTTTCGGGATTTCAGAACAAAAACAAATATTAATCATCGAAACTAGCTTTATTGTTTTTGAAAATATTCCCCATTAAGATCTACACACCTTTGCATGTGTTTGAACCAATTGTCGAAGCACTTTTGCCACTCTGATTGAGGTATCTCCAAAACATGCATTCTGAACGCATCACCCGCTTCTTCAGGTGTCGTAAAACGTTCATTTCTCATTTGATTTTTTACGTACGGGAATAAAAAGAAGTCATTCGGTGCCAAGTAAGGACTATACGGCGGATGACTCATCAAATCGATGTTTTGAATTCTCAAAAATGCAGTTGTTTGAGCCGATGTGTGAGAGCTCGCATTGTCGTGGTGAATAGTGATCCGTCTTCGGCGGTTGGTTTTCCTGATTTCTTGGAAGACAACTGGCAAACAAATGGTTGTGTACAACTCAGACATTGACCGTTCCACGTTGTTCTAGTGGAACGGTTGCGACATGTCCAGTTTTTCCGAAAAACAGGCGACCATTGGCTTGGAAGTACTTCGTGCGCGAGCAACTTTTGTTGGATTTGGCTCAATTTGAAACACCCATACAGTCGACTGCTGTTTACTTTCGGGTTCGTACGCGTAAATCCACGATTAATCACCTGTCACGATGTCATAGACGTGTTTCGAAGCACCGCGATCGTATTTTTGGAGCATTTTTTTCGACCAAACAACACGACCGTTTCTTTGAGCAATTGACAAATTGTGTGGGATCCAACGCGAACAATTTTTTGATGGTAAAATGTTTATGCAATATTGAATCGCTACTTTTTGAAGAAGATCTTCGGTTACCAAAAAATACCCCCAACTATATGCTACCTATTGAAACGAAAACTCTTCTGTTGGTTTTGTATACCCTTAAAATGCACTTCAACAATATTTTAAAAATACTACAGATGAGCGAATGCACATTACCAAACGTAGTTTTAAGAAGTACATATAATTACTACAAACGGATATATTTGCGAGGAATGGAAAAAAAACAGCTTCTGAATGCGGTTTAAATCTTTCTATTGAGGCGGACGAGCGTCTTAATCTTTTAGAAAAGAAATTTAACTCACTTTTGGAGAATTTTGGTAGGCATACAAATGACAAATATGTCGAAGAAGCTGAATCCACACTGTTTAGGAACCACTACAGCAAACTAAACCATTTCTTAAATGAAAAAACATACTTCCTTGACAGTCACTCTATTGACAAAATAAGCTTAATTTTTAAACTGAGAAGGGAACTCGTTCAGTTAAACTTTATCCCCCACAGACCAGATTTTCCAATTCCTTGTAACCTATGTAAAATGAGGAAGAGAGAAGACACTTAACATTTTATTGGTGTTTGTCCGATTTTAAAAGAATTTCGACTAACAATTTTCGAAGAACATGTTTTAGACAAATATGAAGTAACGTGCATTTTAAATTGAGAAAAAGGATGCAAGGCCTTATACGATTATTCAGTAGCAGCACTTTGTTATAGAAAACGTATCATAGATGGAGATTTTTAATGTAAAACTTAAGTATGTATTTTTTAACCTGGTAGACGGCCATAGGCCAAACCATAAATGACTTAGGTTAAACTTTACATTGTAAAACATTTATTGAAAATAAAAGGCAAACTAACTAACTAACTATTGAATGTATCCTGGTTCCACTTATGCCTAAGGTTGTCTCAATCTCACGATAGCTCACATGACTCTTCTTCTTCTTCTTCTTCTTCTTGTGGCGCTACAGTCCGGGGTGGACCTGGGCCTCAACCAACATGCCTCTCCAGCCAGCACGATCTTTCGCTAGCTGTCTCCAGTTACGCACTCCAAGTTAGTTGAGGTCCTTCTCCACTTGTGTGCGCCACTTTAGTCTATTCAAAGACTTTTCGGGCCGGAGCAGTGGCGTCCATACGCTCTACATGGCCTAGCCATCTTAAGCGTCGTATCCGTAGACGCTTGACCAGGCGCATGTCGCTGAACAGAATAGAGTTCGTCACTAAATCTTCTAATCCAGATGCCATCAACGCAAACAGGACCAAAAATCGCACGCAAAACTTTTCTCTCGAAAAGACTAAGGGCTTCCTCATCCGCCTTTGCTAACGTCCAAGATTCTGCGCCATATAGTAGGACGGGGATGATCAAGCTGTTATATAAAGCGAGCTTAGTCCTTCGAGAGAGGGCTTTATTACTCAATTGCCTCTTGAGCCCAAAGAAACAGCGATTCGCAAGAGTGATTCTGCGATTGATTTCGGTACAAGTGTTGTTGTCTCTATTTACCGCGGAGCCGAGATAGACGAAGTCCTTAACTACCTCAAAGTTTCCGCTGCTTAGTGTGACGCTTCGTCCCAGACGTCGATGTTGTGTGTCCTTCCTTGATGACAGCATGTACTTCGTTTTGCCCTCATTTACCACTAGACCCATTTTAGCCGCTTCCGCTTCAATGCCAGCAAACGCCTCATTGACGGCTCGCTGTGTTCGTCCAATCACGTCAATGTCATCAGCGTAAGCTAACAGTCGAACTGACTTCTGGATGATCGTGCCTCTGGTGTTGACTCGTGAGTTACGCACGATCTTCTTGAGGATGATGTTAAAGAAGTCACATGACAGTGCGTGGCCTTGTCTTAAACCTTTTTTGACATTGAAGGTCTCGGTGAGTTCGGTACCGACCTTGACGGAGCAGCGAGAGTTCTCCATCGTCATCCTACACAATCTGACGAGTTTGGTAGGAATGCCAAAACTAGACATGGCACTGTATAGCTCGTCTCTATGCACACTGTCATATGCAGCCTTGAAATCGACGAATAGGTGGTGAGTGTCAATTTGCATTTCTTGGGTCTTTTCCAGGATCTGCCGTAATGTGAAGATCTGATCAGATGAGCTCACATGACGACCTTGCAATATCAGTTGGCGCACAGCATCAATGGTTTCCGGAACAACAACTGATTTTGGACGACTTTCACGAAATTCGTCTTGGAGTGAACTACGACCTCGGTTGAATTCACTATACCATCGATGAACACTGGTCCGTGATGGAGCTTCATCGCCAAAAATTGAATTAAGTTCATCGATGCACTCTTATTGAGTTAATCCACGTCGAAAGTTGTAATGTATAATCGCACGAAAATTTTCACAAATTAATTCCATTTTTTGGGCGAAATGAATCTTTTAAGTTACAGTAAACAACACAAATAACGCTCGTATGTCAAAACGTTCTGAGTACGTATAACCTCAAAAATGTCAAGCTTTACGAACGAGCTGGCAATTACCAGATTGGAACACTAGGGTTGTCTAATCCCAAAATATAAAAAGCATCCTTCCTACTTTGAATTTCTTGTAAGTAGCGCCCCCTATATGTCCCGGGGTGATATTATATAAATGTGGGATCAGGAGCCAAACGAACTGACCTACCCTACAATGACATACAAATAACGCGACGCAACAACAGCTAGGATCAGGCGGTCAAACTGTAAGACAAAATCATACGAACGCATACACAGAACACGAACAAACAGACGATGTACACGGACGATCTGACGTACACACACATACCCTTGAAAAACGGACACTCTAGCAAGATAAAAGGAAGAATAGTTAAACGAGAACAGAGAGTAATAGTTGAGCCATCGAACACGTCAGTCGCCACCAAACGCGAAACGATATTTTATAATTAAATGAATTCTGTAAATCAAAGTGTTAAAAGTGAGTTTTATTTCCCGAATCCCACATAAATCATCATTGAGTGATGTTTTTTTTATAGTATTTCTTATAATATGCTGTTTTTGTTCTCTGTAATAGGCACGCGTGATCGCCGTGGTGTCGTGGGTAGAGTGCGACGCTCACACGCCTAAAGGTATAGGTTCGAACCCCAGCTCAACACGAATTTGTCGAATTTTTCGCGGCACCACCTTTTTCAAGCTTCTGACAACACTCAAAGAGTACTAAGTGTCTGTAACTAAGTAAGTTTATCAAATATCGCCGTGCGGAGTCGCCAAAAAACTGAAGGTCCCTTCTACTCGTGAGAGAACAGTAGCGTGCACAACACGAATAGTTGATGAGCAAGCTAGGCCCTGGTCCCCCTTTGGACTGTTGCGCCACAACAAGAAGAAGATGTTATCGATTCCAAAATCATTTCACAACAGTAAATGGCATATTTACTGGAATATAATTTCTGTATCCTATAGTTGTGTTCATAAGAAGTACGTTTGAATTTTAGAGAGGTTATGCTGCCATTTGCCGAGGAGGATATGCCACTAGTTTGGGTATGTCAACAAGATAATAATTCAAAACATTCGTCAAAACACGCAAAATCTTGGTTTGATTGAAAAAGAATAACCGTTATGGAGTGGCCAGCACAATCCTCTGACCTAAACCCCATTGAGTACATGTGGGGCGATGTTAAAAATTCTGTCCATGAGGCCAAACCAAAAAACGCCAAGGAATTGTGGGAGCTAGTGCGAGACTCATGGGAAGATCTACCAGTTGAGAGATGCCGGAGTCTGGTGGACTCAGTGCCACGAAGATGCAGCGCAGTGATAAAAAACAAAGGCTTTGCTACAAAGTACAAATGGTTAGCTGTAAATAATAATGATTTCTGTTGAGAACTAGAAATCGTTCCTTCGAATAATGCATTTTGCTTACTCTACAACATTTAAATTGCTTGCTTACACTTTCCTTCTTTATGAATTACCGTCAAATTCTATGTTTTGTTGTTAATATTTTAAATTGAATTCTATGAAAGCTTTCTAAGCTCATTTATGTAAAGAGCATTATTTGCATTATGTTAAGGAAAATGTTAGTTTCACTGTAAACGATCATACCATATTCATAATGTAATGCTCATGTAAATACTTGCTCTATTTTTTATATTTTGTTCGCAATTGTAGCGAGACTTCTTGGATTATATGAATTATGACTCTTCCTCTTTCCATTTCGGACCACCAAGTAAGAAAATAGTAAATTAAGAATAAATTGCATATACTATAACGTGGTAAGCATTTTGGGTTTTTCTTATTGTCGTCACATCATCGCTGGAATAAATTTCGCTCTGTTAATAACCATTTCATATTGTTTCATTGACTTCGTTTGTCTAGGCACAGTATAATTCTAAACACTGATATTTTTAAGAACAACTGCAAAATATTACTACGACCAAAAAAAAAAAATAGTTAAAAGGTATGAACAACGTTTATTTTGTGATATACCTGGTAAGACTGAAATACTTTACTTAAGCACCTTAGTCGGCTGTTGATTAGTGATAACTCTCTTTGGGACGCCTGTGGCGAAGGTGAAGGTATTTCAGAGCACTTTCTCTGTCAATGTCCCGACTTTGCTTATATGAGGCGGCGGCAGTTTGGCTCTGACGTGGTGAGAACTGTAAACCCCAGTTCCTTTTCACAGAAGCACCTTCAAGACTTTCTTCGGAAATCCAAGAAACCACATTATACAAAGGTTACTGCCTGGTAGTATACCAGTTATACCGGTATACAGTGAGCGTCAAGATACAAATGCCTCGATAGGGAACATTTGTTGTGAACGAGCCCTTATATTTTTGTTGTTTGTTTGCTATGACATCTGTGAAAAATATTTCGTATACACCAAGTCATTGAACAGACAAAATCATATTTTTTCATCGTGTTAAAAATGTCGAATTTTGTACCAGAAAGTGATGATTTGCGAAAAGCAACAATTTTTTACTTTCATTTGAAGAAAAGTGCTGGAGAGTCGCATCGAATGCTTGTCGAGGCAAATGGTGATCATGCTCTATCATAAGCAACATGCAAAAGAAGGTTTCAAAGGTTCAGAAATAATGATTTTGATGTGAAAAATGAAGGACGTGGAAGACCACCAAAAAAGACGCCGAATTGCAAACGACAATGGATGGAGATGACACCTTGAGTCAAAAGCAAATGGCAGCAATGTTAAATGTTGCACAACAAACAATTTCTGACCGTTTAAAAGCTACGCGAAAGGTCTAAAAGTGTGGAAAATGGAGGCCACATGAATTGAATGAAAGACAGATGGAAAACCGAAAAAACGCTTGTGAAATTTTGCTTCAAAGACACGAGGGAAAATCGGTTTTGCATCGGATTGTTACTGGCGGTGAATAATGGATTTATTTTAAGAATCCTAAACGGAAAAAATCACGGGTTAATCTGGGACAACCATCAACATCGACTGCAAAACCAGATCTTTTCGGCAAGAAGACAATGCTGTATGTTTGCTGGGGCCAGAAAGGTGTGCTGTACCACGAGCTCCTAACACCTGGTGAAACCGTTAATACTGATCGCTACAGAAAACGAATGTTCAATTTGAACCATGCATTGATCGAGAAACGACCAGAATGGGCCAGAAGACACGGCAAGGCAATTTTGCTCCATGACAATGCACCTGCACACAAAGCAAATCCGGTTCAGGATACAATCAAAACACTTGGCTGGTAGCAGCTACCCCACCTGCCGTATTCACCAGACTTGGCTCCTTCCGACTACCATTTGTTTTCATCGATGGGACACGCATTGGATGAGCAGCACTTTGATTCCTACGAGGAGGTCGAAAATTGGGTGTCTGATTGGTTTGCTTTAAAAGACGAACAATTTTATTGACGTGGTATTCACAAATTGCCAGAAAGGTGGTCAAAATGTGTGTAAAGCAATGGCCAATACTTTGAATAAAATGTTCTTACTTTCCCATTAATAATTAGTGTTTTATTTTCAAAAACGGGTATACCTGGTAAATCTGAGAGCTCCACTGAAATGTAGCTCAAATTAAAAAATCTGTAGCCCTGGAAAGACATAACTGGGTTTTTGTGTAGTAGAGACTCTCAAAAAAATACTTGAAATGGGTTTCAGCAAAACGTCACTCGTAAATGTGCTCAAAGTGTGCGTAGTGCACCATAGTAGTCCCATGGACGACATTAATGTGCATTACCAAAGTAAGGTGACATCTAAATAACTTACTAAAGCCTTTGTACACTGTCCTCGGAGTTGATATTTGAGCCACCAAAGAGTAATATAAGCAAAATATGGAAACTTTAAAATGTTTTTAAAGGAAACCAGGCATTTAGACTTACAAGGACTTAGGACTGAAATTGTGGAATAGACACAGGATTTCTTGTGGGCCCGAGCGAGGGAGCGCTTCTTAACATTTCAACGTCGTGCACATAGGCAATAACTTTACAACTTGGCAAAGTCGGAAAAGTATAGTGGAAAGCGGATCAAGATTGGAAACTCGAGAAACTCTTCTAGAAGTGGAAGGAGATTACATTCCTGATCCTTTACGGCCACTGGAGGAGAGCAGCAATCTATTCTGAAATCGAATCCAAAATCATTCCAGCCAATCGGTTTTTCTTCAGATTCCAGACACAAATGCGTAGAAGATTTTAAGACACTTCTTGAATAGCCAATCGACCTCTGCGCACTCCTTTGATCTGCCAAGCTTGACTCCTTGGCACAAAGGAGTTAAGGCTGCTGTAGTAACGATTGTTTCTTTCATTCGATTTCTATTCTTATTTACGTTGCATTTGTTAGAGAAGAGGTTGTAGGCTCGTATGCGCTAAAGACGTCTGAAGGTGAATGCAACACACAACCTTTCGCTCAACAGAAGCTTCTGGGTCTGAAAAGTGGGACACAAGAAGAAGCTGAATAGACCTGTAGTCATACGAGTATGGTGCCCGTTGGAGAGGCTTGTTGTCTGAGATCCAGTATAGTCCCGAACCGTGAAGAAACTCAAGGTTGCGAGATTAATTATGTGCCTCATCAGTATGACATAACCAGTCCAATATTAATATTTTCTGGCACACTATTGAACGCCGGACCGTGTCGTGAGCATTTAAAAAGTCACACTGTATGAGGACAGCACTTAAACATAGTCGTAGGTGTCTGCAATTGCCTAAAGCCAGCCTGCTGAGGAGACAAATACAACAGATGGTAACCAGAAAACAATTTATTTACTTTCTGATGATGTCTGCGTTTAAGAAACCCTTGCCATTTATGTGGTTATTGTGTAACACAGTTACACAACCCTTGCCGACTCCGAACTCGCTTCACATTGCGGCACAAGAAGAGCTCATGAAACAAAACACAGCGATTTCCAGTCCTGGCTACTAAGTCCTGAGAAGCTGCAACTTTTCATTTCAGAAATTCCTTCGAAATTCCTCCCTTCATCACACTCCCACCTTAGGTTACAGCCTTCCACCAAGTCTTTCGTCGAAGCGCGAAAATGAATTTTAAATCAGCACTCCCCCGGCGTGGCAGCAATAAAAACAGAAAAACATTAAATTCTGGTCCATAGATGAGGAAACTGAATTTCCCCCGCCTGGAGCAAAGTTTAGCTTGCGCATACACTCGCGAACCCCATCAACAACCCGACACAACATAACTCGACGAAGCGTTCGCAGAGGAAATCTCAAAAACTTCACCCTTCGGTGGTGCTCAGCAAATGTTCTTAGTAAGTGAATACCAAGATCCCGTCTTAAGTTGGTCCGCTACCCGGCGACCCACACCTCCGCGGGGCTCTGGTCACTGGGGTACAGCCAGAAGCAGATCTGTGTGAAAATCTATCATAAATAATGACAGCAATGAATAAAATGGCGCCCGGCAAACTTTCCAGCCAACTCTTGCTACGTTCCGCCCATCCCGAGGTACCAGCACATCCACCGCTAATGGACTACTAATGATGTAGAATACCTTCTCCACCAAGCTCCACTACCGCCGCCGCCGCCGCCTTCTGACTTCTGCCATGCACTGGCGCTCGTCGACGACTAATGGAAAGAATCCCCTCCAGGGTGAATTAGGAAATTCGTTGGCATCACCGTCTCGACGACATCAACATCCTCACCACCTTCTGCAGATGCAAAGCACCTTGCTATTCCCCAACTCGACACAGGTTGCTGCACCAAGCCCCTCCCGCGCCCGGGAATGCAGGCCACGCCGCAGGAGAAAGTAACGTGCTGTTCATTTATCATGGACGAAATGGCGGGCTGGTGTCAGAACTTTTATTATGGGTCACGTCATCTCGGACTGGCATAATTAATAACCAAATGGACGGCCGCGGCAGGATGGTTTGGGGGAATTTTTTCGACCCTCAGTTCTGCCGCTTACCCGCCCACCGCGTCGAGTTTATCGGAAATGCCTGCGTCTTGTGCGGGGCACTTTGACAGTTTTGTTATTAGATTTTTGGACAAACTTCTCTGGTGTGGGCTGATGACGATAACAGCGGACGGGCAGGAGGAATGGAGACCCGGCGTAACCTTGACGCGATGTAATTACGGAATAAAAACACAACACACAGTTGAAATCGGCGTGGACTCGATTGGACGAATGTCGAGGCGCCACCGTCACTGAGAATTTTTTTTTATGTATTTTGGCAGCTCGTGTTGGATTTCTGTCATTAATTAGGCTTTGTTATTGACAAGGACCGGGAGAGGGTGTAATAAATTAGCAATTAATAACGTCAGTGCGGCACAGCAGTATGCCGGAGTGGTCCCCTCCGTATTTGGCGGAGCGCTTTCGCTTGGGGGGCGATTGATGTTGTTTGCAGGCAAATGTTAGTTGAAGTGTCAATTTATGACAGCGAATACTGCTTTCAGTAGGGCCTGAGTAGCTCAGTGTCGCTAATTGACAGAAATGCGGTCAGATTGGAAAAAGTGTAATTTTAGAATCCTTAATTGATCTGGGACAGTTACGAAGGGGTCTTGTTTGACGGTTTGTGCGGAATGTTCGTTTTAGTGCTTTACTACATAATTTTTGTGCAATCTTGTTGTAAATGTTGGAATGGATAGATTTCTTGTTGTTTATGGTTTTGTATGATCCTCAGGTTGCAAGCACTCCGAATGAAGTTTTGTCTTTCTTAATTGGCAGAGTTCGATTTTAGAATGGGGCAAAAGAAACTCTTTTCGTCGTTGGCTTCTTTGGTCATTGTTGAATTTTAATAAAACCAAGTTAATAATAATTGTATGACGCGACAGTCCACAGGGGTGCCAGGGTCTAGGTTGCTCATCAACTAATCGTGTTGTGCACGCTACTCTTCTCTCACGAGCAGATGGGACAGTTTTTTGCCGACTCCGAACGGCGAAGTTTGAGAAGCGTGTTCTTAGACAGTTATAAATTTTTGAGTGTTGTCAACAGCTCGAAAGAGGTGGTGCAGAGCTGGAAATCGAACCTACACCTTCGGCGTGTGAGTGCTCTACCCACTACGCCGCGGCGACCACAAGAATCCATCTGTCAAACTTAAATTTAGATTTCAAGTTTGAAGGTGGCTGTCAAACTTTTCTTCCTCCTTTAACTGAAACTCTACTGGCAAAGTTTAAGCTTGGTGTTAAACTTTTGGGCTCCCTGTGACACTTTATAGCTCTACGGTCGCCTTTGAACTGAGCTGCCAAATAGGATTCGGAGGACAAGATGGCTGTCAAATTTTCTCTTCTTTAAATTGAAACGATGTCAATTTTAAGTGTTTTAAATTTCGAACTCAGCTTTCAATTTCAATTGACAGGAAAGTTTTTAAACTCCTCCTCTTTTCTAAACTAGTACCAGTGTCTGAGTAAAGTGTCAAACTTCTTAATTATTCTGTTTCGATCTCGATTGTCAAATGAAAATTCGTCTTTTTTTCTTTTCAATTCATTTTTATTCACTAATTCATATTAAACTTACTTCTTCTTCTTCTTCTTGTGGCGCTACAATCCGGGGTGGACCTGGTCCTCAACCAACATGTATCTCCAGCCAGCACGATTTTTCGCCAGCTGTCTCCAGTTGCGCACTCCAAGTTGGTTGAGGTCCCTCTCCACTTGTGTGCGCCACTTTAGTCTAGGTCGTCCTCTGTTGCGTTGTCCCAATGGCTCGGATTCAAAGACTTTTCGGGCCGGAGCAGTGGTGTCCATACGCTCTACATGGCCTAGCCATCTTAAGCGTTGTATCCGTAGACGCTTGACCAGGCGTCACTAAATCGTCTCCTCCAGATGCCATCAACGCAAACAGGACCAAAAATCGCACGCAAAACCTTTCTCTCGAAAAGACTAAGGGCTTCCTCATCCGCCTTTGCTAACGTCCAAGAGTCTGCGCCATATAGTAGGACGGGGATGATCAAGCTGTTATATAAAGCGAGCTTAGTCCTTCGAGAGAGGGCTTTATTACTCAATTGCCTCTTGAGCCCAAAGAAACAGCGATTGTTAAGAGTGATTCTGCGTTTGATTTCGGAACTGATGTTGTTGTCCCTGTTTACCGCGGAGCCGAGGTAGACGAAGTCCTTAACTACCTCGAAGTTTCTGCTGCCTAGTGTGATGCTCCGTCCGAGACGTCGATGTTGGGTGTCCTTCCTTGATGACTGCATGTATTTCGTTTTGCCCTCATTTACCACTAGACCCATTTTAGCCGCTTCCACTTCAATGCCAGCAAACGTCTCATTGACGGCTCGCTGTATTCGTCCAATCACGTCAATGTCATCAGCGTATGCTAGCAATTGAACTAACTTCTGGAAGATCGTGTTGACTTGTGAGTTACGCACGATCTTCTCGAGGATGATTTTAAAGAAGTCACATGACAGTGCGTCGACTTGTCTAAAACCTTTTTTGACATTGAAGGTCTCGGTGAGTTCGGTACCGAACTTGACGGAGCAGCGAGAGTTCTTCATCGTCATCCTACACAATCTGACGAGTTTGGTAGGAATGCCAAAACTTGACATGGCACTGTATAGCTCGTCTCTATGCATACTGTCATATGCGGCCTTGAAATCGACAAATAGGTGGTGAGTGTCAATTTGCATTTCTTGGGTTTTTTCCTGGATCTGCCGTAATGTGAAGATCTGGTCTATTGTGGACTTCCCTGGCCTGAAACCACACTGATAGGGATCTATCAGTTCATGGACAAAAGGTTTCAGATGCTCACACAATACGGCAGAGAGGATCTTGTATGCGATGTTCAGGAGACTAATCCCTCTGTAGTTGGCGCAGGCAAAGGGGTTTCCTTTCTTGTGGACCGGGCAAACAACGCTGAGATTCCACTCATCGGGCATGCTTTCCTCCGACCATCTCTTACAGATGAGCTGGTGCATGCGCCCAACCAGGTCATCTCCAGCTGCTTTAAATAGTTCTGCGGACAGTCCGTCCGCTCCAGCAGCTTTGTTCGACTTTAGCTTGGATATTGCTATCTTCACCTCGTCTAAGTTGGGGGGACGGAATGCTTGTCTATCATCGTCCAAATTGAGTGGAACATTCTGCCTAACAGCGGGATTGGGGTCGTCATCGCCGTTTAGGAGTCTGCAGAAATGATCCTTCCAGATTCTCAGCACAGACTGCGACTCTACTACTAGTTGTCCATTTTGGTCGCAGCAGGCCTTGGTCCGAACCTTGTATCCTCCGGATAGCTGTTTTACCTTTTGGCAAAACTTTCGGACTTCATTCCTGCCATAACACCTTTCTATTTCCTCTACCGCGGGCTTCTCATGCTCCTTCTTCTTCCTGCTGAGAAGCCGGTGCTCTTCCCTTCTTCTTTGTTCGTAGAGTTCACGAACAGCCCGCGTTGTTCGATGCAGCGTCGCCTTATAGGCGTCTTGTTTAGCTGCGTGCGCTTGCCCGCACTCGTCGTCAAACCATGGGTTCCTTCTGGGTGGTGACGTGAAACCCAGCACATCAGTGGCAGCATCTTTGATGTCTTCTTGACAACGTTTCCATTCTTCTTCTATGCTTAGTGCAGGAAGCGTCGAACTCTGAGCGAGTTTCCGGGAGACTTGGTCGGCAAAGTTCCCAGGAATCAGCTGCGATTGTAGCTTTTCGACGTCAAACCGTTTTGGCCTTTCTCGACTCCGTTGCTCTTTCGATATCCAGGTTCTTACCTTGGCTACAACAAGGTGATGATCCGAGTCAATGTTTGCACCTCGGAAGGTTCGAACATCGAGAATACTGGAGGAGTGTCGTCGATCGCAACGTGATCAATCTGGTTGACGGTTGATTGATCAGGAGATCGCCAGGTTCCTTTGTGAATGTCCAGGTGTGGGAACCGCGTACTTATCACAGAGAGGTTTCGCCCCGAGGCGAAGTCCAACAGCCTGAGTCCGTTTCCGGATGTGTTGTCGTGCAGGCTGTGTTTACCTATGATTCCAGCAAAGATGTACTCCTTTCCCGGCTGAGCATTGAAATCTCCTAGAACGACCTTGGTGTCGTAGCTGGGGCATCGATCGTTTGTTCTTTCTAGGAGATCATAGAAGTCATCCTTGATGTTGGGGTCATCAACAGTTGAACCTTCACTATCCGAGGCATGATGTTGTCTCTGAACAAGATGATTTTTACGTGGTGAGGAAGTTAACCTCACGCACAACCCACAGACTGGTAGGCCAGGCCCATTATTTAAATCCTCGGGCAGAGGGGGTCGCTGCATACATTAGTTCACTACACAACGGGTTTTGTGATGGCTATCCAGGAGGCGCCACGTGGAGGCTGTATGTCAACTTGACCTGTGCACTAACGAGGATTGCCTTGGCAGCTCGCCATGTTGAGCGCAATCAACGACGTTGCCCTCGCGTGCATAGGCCCATGCCCCCCATACTAACTTACACACTACCTTAAAATAACTTAATGTACCTTAAAATACGTACTTATAAGCATGTATACAGTTATTAATATACACATGTATATATACTTGCATTAAAATATGTACATTAGCATACACATGAGTACACACAGGTGTACATATGCGAATACATTTTTTTTAACCTTAATACTACCTTAAAAACTAAAACTACCTTTACCTTAAAACTACCTAAGATATGTAGGTCGGCCATAGGTTGCAGCTGATGGGTACCCATAAGGTCCGCTGCAAAACAGAGACCGACTGCATCCCATAAGGGGATCTGTACTACACTTTCTACCCTTTCTACCGCGGGTCTAAAGGGTTCGACGCTAGACTTCTCTCGCTACCCAGCCACCAGAATTTTCGATGCTGCATTGCAACGTCCCGAATATCCCGCCTTAATACCGCCGTACTGAAACGGAGGAGACCTTCCTCAACTCGTTGTTCGACGGAACGGTCGTGGTTGAGTCGCCCATCCACAGTTGATCGGGCGATGTGGAAGAGGAGCGGCACCGCATTTATGTCTCGTATCAGACCGTGCTTATCGAAATAGAGAAAAGCTTCTGGGGGGACGAAACCACTGTCACCTACCCTTTCGTGGTATCGTGGATTGGGGTAGTAGGCCCCAGAGATCAAGTTATTGATCGAGTTCATCGCTCTGGCAATATGGCCGCGAATCAATTTCAACAGAAAATTGTCCACTCGTATCAGGTCCGCCCTGTTGTATAGGAACTCATTGGAATAGAATTTTTTGTACTGGGACTCTGGTGTTCTGTAAAGGCGAAGGCAAGCTAAGACAAGCCCTCTCAAATAACCGAATCTTTTCCATCAAGCTTGCACTCACGTTGAACCGCACGGGACAACCATAAGTGAGCATTGGCCGGATGAGAGCCATGTAGCAGATTATCTTCACCCTCGCATCGAGTTGACTGTTGTAAAACAGTCTCTTTGTAAGAGCGAAATCGCCTCGGGCTCGGGCCAAAGCAGCATCTACATGTTTGTTAAAATATAGATATTGGTCTAGCCAGTTCCCCAGGTATCCTACAGTCCTTTGTGCCAGTAGTTGCCCGTGTCGTCTAACAATTGAGAACTTTCGCCAATTCTTTTTTGTATCCGCCGAAGCCTTATACAACGGCGCTCTGAACAGAATGGTTTCCTACTTCTGAAAGTTGATATTCAACTTCCAATCATCGCAACTTCTCTTGAATGAGTCGAAGTTACTCTGCGCTAGCGTAGTGATGTCCCCGATCTTTTTGCTTGATCTGTACACGATCAAGTCGTAGGCGTACGCAATTACGTGAGGAAGAGAGCTTATGAAATCGCTCAAGAAAATGTTAAATAGGATCGGCGAATTGACGGCACCCTGTTGGAGACCATTTTTTACTTCAAATACACCTGAACAGGTCACGTTGCCATTCTTCACGACGAACCTCCTACTGGTAAGCATGTCACACAGTAGGTACAGTAGTGGTTTGCTAATGCCCAGCCCATTGAGCTTGTAAAAAAGTCCTTCTAACCATACGGTGTCGAAGGCCTCCTCCAGGTCAAACAGGCACGCACCCGTACATTGTTTCTGGCTCTTGTTCCATTGGATATCCGACACCAGTTTCGACGCGGCATGAATAGTGTCATGCCCCGCTTTGAAACCGAATTGGTTATCCGGAATTATATGTTTGTCCTCTGTGCAGTTGATCAGAGCTCTATTTATTACCTTCTCGAATATCTTGCTGATGTTCGGAAGGAGACTAATTGACCGGAGGTTGCACGGGTTCGAAGAATCTTTACCTCGCTTGGATATGGGTTGCACAATCGCAGTTTTCCAATGCTCCGGATAGTGTGCATTATTTAGAGCATTGTTAAACAGGATAGAGTACGTGTTAACCACATCTAGGGGGAGATGTCTTAGCACAATGTTCGAGATCCCATCGATTCCTACTGACTCTTTCTTCTTTAGGGCAGATTTGTCAATAGTCAGATAAACAATCAGTTATGAGTTAACTGTCAGTTAAGGCATAAATGCATTTTTCAATAGTCGTTTAGCAGCTATTTGAGAAATATACCATCTAACTATCTGTTAAAGATATCTGTCCGTTCCTGTGTCAGATAAAATGTAATCCCCTAGTTAAAGTAAATGGGCTGTCAAATTCAAACATGTAAATAATTACAAATTGTTTCTTTTTTAAATGGATCTTTTGGACGATGTCGACGATTTACTTATTGAGGAAGAAGAAATAATATATAATCGCTTCAATTCAACTTCAAGAAACAAAAGAGTCAAAACTGAGGAAGCGACCTGATCATTATAAGGAATGGGAAGAGGAAGATTTCAAACGAAGATTCAGGTTGCAGAAAGATACTGTCGAATACCTACTTTCATTAATAAAGAACAAAATTGTGCATAAAACAGAAAGGTTAGTTACGCAGATACATTTGAGTATACATATGTATATTTTTCATTTCTATATTGAACTTAACATTTTGGGGATTTATTTCAGAAACCAATGTGTTTCACCCATGACACAATTGTTGATTGCTTTACGGTTTTATGCTACAGAAAGTTTTTACATTGCGGTAGGAGACTTTTCCCGTGTCACTGCTTCAACTACATGCAAGATTGTGAAAAGAGTTACGCTAGCCATTGTTGCTTTGAGACCGATGTTTGTAAGATTGCCAAGAAACCAAGATGAAATTTTCCAAATACTGCAGGGTTTCTACCAAATAGCACGGTTTCCTCGAGTAGTTGCATCAATAGACTGTACTCATGTGCGTATAGTTTCACAAGGTATGTTCAGTTGTATTTCATTTGTCCTGAACAACGTTTTGAAAAATTTCATTTCAGGAGGAGATATTGCTGAAAATTTCAGAAATCGAAAAGGCTATTTTTCCATCAATGTACAAGCTATGTGCACATCAAACTGAAAGTTTATTAATGTAGTTACTCGATGGCCGGTCTCGACTCATGACAGCCTCATATTTCACAATTTTGTGGCTAAATTTCATTTCGAAAATGGTTTTGTTGGAAATGGAATAATTTTAGGAGATAGTGGATATTTCTTGAATGAATATCTTTTGACTCCCTTGAATGATCCACAAACAGCAGCGGAACGTTTGTACAATGAATCACAAATTCGAACAAGAAATACTATTGAGAGAAGCTTTGGTGTGTGGAAAAGAAGGTTTCCGGTGTTGAGCATTGGAATGCGGTGCAAACTTCCTCTAGTGCAAGACATTATCATAGCAACTTCAATACTTCATAACTTAGCTATTGATAGAAATGAGGAAGATCCACCAGTGGATCCGGATGTACATGCTGAAGCTGAAGAATCATTTGAAGAAATACATTCAAACCTCACAGGTAATCATGGCACGAGGGATACTTTCTTGGAGTACTTTCAAGCCATGATTAATTCATGAACATAATAAAACTAAAATAAAAGTTTGTTAATTTGGTTGATACGTGCCATACGCACATTTTATTTGAAACAAAAAAAGAAATAAACTCCTTTTTAAATTCTTGTATTTTTAAATTGTGTGCTTCTTGTTTTCTCTTTTCTTCGTCGTGAAGATCTTTATCTTCTGAGTTCATGCTCTTCTGTTTTATGTTGAATATGGAGGTCATGATCAATTTGCTTGAATTCTAAATCTTTTTGCACTAGTCGCTTTTGCAATTCCACCAATCCTAGACGGGATTCACCCAACTCACCATATTTAGATTTGATGTTTGTCTTTGTATTGTTTCGTCTTAAAACTGGATTGGTCTTAGTTTTAGGCGCCTTTGGAGTCCAGGTCTGATGCACCTGCAAATATAAACAATTTTTAGAAACATGTACTTCTTGTATGTTAATATTACATTACCTTCGTTGTCATTCAATGCATTTTCAACATTCAACTCTATTTGTTCCTGGTCCATCATGTTATCTGTGGCATCGTTGGAAGGGCTAGCTGGGCTTGTTTTCTGTATAGTGCCTGGTGTGATCGAGGTACTCAAAGCTGCGAAATATTTATTTGAGCATGTTTTACGGTTGTAGGAAATATTTTGCTTGTTAGGGAGTCATTGTCGTTTCGAGCTTCCAAGCCGTCAATGTTGGAACACATAGCCAGTACTTTTTCTTTCGCGACTGAGAATCCTGCAGGTGTGGCTTCTCCACCACCTGTTTTTTATATAATTCTTGGCGATTGTGTGCGGCTTTCTTTTTTGAATTTTTCTTAACGCTCTCATACTTCAGCTTCAAATTTTTAGATGATCGTATGTTCACGCCACTCGCACTGTTAAACAGATCTGCAATTTCGGTCCGCGCAGTATCTTTTTCTTTGTTGGTAATTTCATCTGTCTTTTTATTTTCTATTATGTTTCGAAATTTGAACACCAAATCCATTAACAACCGCGTTTCACTAGGCATAAAATTAACAGCCCTCTCGCGCTTTTTTGTCTGAAAGTCAACGTTGTCCATTTTAACTAATTATTACTTGAAACTTCGAAAATACTCGGGAAATTATTTAAAATATACGGAGATTTCAAGATAGACGTTTATCTGAGAGCATAACCAGCTCATTTGCTCTAACACAAACAATTACCAATTAATCTGTTTCATTCACACAAATACCATGTGAAGTTAGACACAATTGATATTTGCCGCTCTGCAAAATACGGTCAAATAACTATCCAGCTGTTAGTTTTCGATTGAAAAACTGAAACCAGTTATCTAGCAGATAAAGAGTCGAATAAATTTATTCGTTCGTTAGCAATCAGTCTGTTTATCTGACTATTGAAAAATCGGCCCTAAATGAGGTACAGTACATTCTCGATTTACTTCTTCTTCTTCTTCTTGTGGCGCTACAGTCCGGGGTGGACCTGGGCCTCAACCAACATGCCTCTCCAGCCAGCACGAACTTTCGCCAGCTGTCTCCAGTTGCGCACTCCAAGTTGGTTGAGGTCCTTCTCTACTTGTGTGCGCCACTTCAGTCTAGGTCGTCCTCTGTTGCGTTGTCCCAATGGCTCGGATTCAAAGACTTTTCGGGCCGGAGCAGTGGTGTCCATACGCTCTACATGGCCTAGCCATCTTAAGCGTTGTATCCGTAGACGCTTAACCAGGCGCATGTCGCTGTACAGCCCATAGAGTTCGTCATTAAATCTTCTCCTCCAGATGCCATCAACGCAAACAGGACCAAAAATCGCACGCAAAACTTTTCTCTCGAAAAGACTAAGGGCTTCCTCGTCCGCCTTTGCTAACGTCCAAGATTCTGCGCCATATAGTAGGACGGGGATGATCAAGCTGTTATATAAAGCTAGTTTAGTCCTTCGAGAGAGGGCTTTATTACTCAATTGCCTCTTGAGCCCAAAGAAACAGCGATTGGCAAGAGTGATTCTGCGTTTGATTTCGGTACTGATGTTGTTGTCCCTGTTTACCGCGGAGCCGAGGTAGACGAAGTCCTTAACTACCTCGAAGTTTCTGCTGCCTAGTGTGACGCTCCGTCCGAGACGTCGATGTTGTGTGTCCTTCCTTGACGACAGCATGTACTTCGTTTTGCCCTCATTTACCGCAAGACCCATTTTAGCCGCTTCCGCTTCAATGCCAGCAAACGCCTCATTGACGGCTCGCTGTGTTCGTCCAATCACGTCAATGTCATCAGCGTAAGCTAACAATTGAACTGACTTCTGGAAGATCGTGCCTCTGGTGTTGACTTGTGAGTTACGCACGATCTTCTCGAGGATGATGTTAAAGAAGTCACATGACAGTGCGTCGCCTTGTCTAAAACCTTTTTTGACATTGAAGGTCTCGGTGAGTTCGGTACCGACCTTGACGGAGCAGCGAGAGTTCTCCATCGTCATCCTACACAATCTGACGAGTTTGGTAGGAATGCCAAAACTAGACATGGCACTGTATAGCTCGTCTCTATGCACACTGTCATATGCAGCCTTGAAATCGACGAATAGGTGGTGAGTGTCAATTTGCATTTCTTGGGTCTTTTCCAGGATCTGCCGTAATGTGAAGATCTGGTCTATTGTGGACTTCCCTGGCCTGAAACCACACTGATAGGGACCTATCAGGTCATGGACAAATGGTTTCAGACGCTCACACAAAACGGCAGAGAGGATCTTGTATGCGATGTTCAGGAGACTAATCCCTCTGTAGTTGGCGCAGTCAAAGGGGTCTCCTTTCTTGTGGACCGGGCAAACGACGCTGAGATTCCACTCATCGGGCATGCTTTCCTCCGACCATATCTTACAGATGAGCTGGTGCATGCGCCCAACCAGGTCATCTCCAGCTGCTTTAAATAGTTCTGCGGACAGTCCGTCCGCTCCAGCAGCTTTGTTCGACTTTAGCTTGGATATTGCTATCTTCACCTCGTCTAAGTCGGGGGGACGGAATACTTGTCTATCATCGTCCAAATTGAGTGGAACATTCTGCCTAACAGCGGGATTTGGGTCGTCATCGCCGTTTAGGAGTCTGCAGAAATGATCCTTCCAGATTCTCAGCACAGACTGCGACTCTACAACTAGTTGTCCATTTTTGTCGCAGCAGGCCTTGGTCCGAACCTTGTATCCTCCGGATAGCTGTTTTACCTTTTGGCGAAACATTCGGACTTCATTCCTGCCAAAACACCTTTCCATTTCCTCGACCGCGCGCTTCTCATGCTCCTTCTTCTTCCTTCTGAGAAGCCGGTGCTTTTCCCTTCTTCTCTGTTCGTAGAGTTCACGAACAGCTCGCGTTGTTCGATGCAGCGTCGCCTTGTAGGCGTCTTGTTTAGCTGCGTGCGCTTGCCTGCACTCGTCGTCAAACCATGGGTTCCTTCTGGGTGGTGACGTGAAACCCAGCACATCATTGTGCTTTTGTAGCTTTTCGACGTCAAACCGTTTTGGCCTTTCTCAACTTCGTTGCTCTCTCGATATCCGGGTTCTTACCTTAGCTACAACAAGGTGATGATCCGAGTCAATGTTTGCACCTCGGAAGGTTCGGACATCGAGAATACTGGAGGAGTGTCTGACGTCGATCGCAACGTGATCAATCTGGTTGACGGTTGATTGATCAGGAGATCGCCAGGTTCCTTTGTGAATGTTCAGGTGTGGGAACCGCGTGCTAGCCACAGAGAGGTTTCGCCCCGAGGCGAAGTCCAACAGCCTGAGTCCGTTTCCGGATGTGTTGTCGTGCAGGCTGTGTTTACCGATGACTCCAGCAAAGATGTCCTCCTTTCCCAGCTGAGCGTTGAAATCTCCTAGAACGATCTTGGTGTCATAGCTGGGGCATCGATCGTATGTTCTTTCTAGGAGATCATAGAAGTCATCCTTCTCCTCTGTCGGGGCGTGAGCGCATATTAGGCTGATGTTCCCGAATTTAGCCTTGATGCGGATTGTCATGAGGCGTTCGCTGACTGGGTCGTAGCTCAAGACTTTTTGCCTAAGTCTGCCTCGATTCTCGATTTACGCAACTTATAAAAACAAGTGTAGTTGCAATGAGCAAGTTTGTTGCAATAATCGCGTTTGTATTTTTTAATTAATGAAGCTCTATCTTAGTTTTAGTTCTGTTACCTCAGAATCAAATGTCGAGTGAAGCAATTGTTCAAAGAATGCTAAGGTCATCCAAACATTTCTAGTTGCCTGGTACAGATTTACCGTTTACGAAAACTTAACTTTGTGTAGACCAGATGCATTGGTACAGGCGAAAAGCCTGATTCCTTCTTTATTTATCTTTCGTAGCTGGCGATTAAGTCTTCAAGATTTTTGTTGAGTATAGGTCGGTAGAACAATCCGGACTCGCCTTCATTATAAGTTTAACGAGGAGTCAAATCGAGCTCTTTGACTTGTTCTTTAAATGTAATTAAAATTTGATTCAAACCTGCGGTTTTTGCGGAATTTGCGTTTTGAAAATTTGTAGAGGAAAAGCTGTCAATCTTTGCAAATTTTCAAAACGCGAATTCCGTGTGTCTCTTTAGAATTTTCAATGCAATGAGGAAACTTTCGTTTTGAGGATCTCGCTGGAAATTGGGACATTTTGATGTCTTTGTTTTAGGAGGCACTTATTGTATGGAGCTCTGTCTTCGATATGAACGGGGGATGAACCCATTTAGCCATGTTAACCTCATTGAACACGACAAAGCCGATGTTCTCAGATCGCCATTGTTGCATATCTTCTGGAAGTTGTGAGTTGCTAGATTGTACACGATTCTAAAGGTCGTGGTTCTGGCGAAACCACCTGAAAGACCGCGCCTAGTACCTCCATTTTTTCCTGCAGGTCTTCAACCACAAAGAAGTTATCGTCGAGTAGTGCGTTATCTGGATCAACACCTGCTGTACTCAGTAAATGAAAATTCGTCTATGACTGGACATATGCATACACGAAGGGTGCCAATTTGACCGGCGGCCTTCTTCTCTGCCGTCTCACTGCTAAGAACCCATCAGATTGTTCCTTAGTAGTTTAATTCTTTCGCACAGATTATTCCTAAGTAGCTTTAGATGTTCGCAAAAAGCGGCAGAGCTGTTTTTGAATGCACTGTTAAAGAGGCTGGTCGCAATCGTATTCATTTCCTCTTAGTTTCCTAACTAAATAATCCTCAGTTGCCCCACATAGATCTTAGGACTGTCTGTCAGCTTGGTTGCTTGGTTTTGCTGTCTTTAGTTTCTCTGATTTGTCCTTTCTCCGTCCAAAATTAAGTAATCCATTCTACCTGGCCTCGTATTTGAATTCAACGCTTAAGAGTCGTCAAAACCATCTAGTGTTACCTCTCTCCCCAAATCAATACTTTTTGTCCATGTCAGAAAGTTGCCTCTCCCTCTCCCCGTTCATGTGACGATCATCGACATTCTCTCAAAATTGCAATAAAATCTTATTTTGAAGTCGTGGGACCTTTTTAAACTTCACAGTGTTCAAAATCTGTTTTATGAAGCTCTCAGACATTTTTTGTCGTCCCAGTTCTTTGCGTCTCAAGCTGTTCCCCTCCTCTGGTAAACTTTGTTTCATTCAGTCAATATTGATGCCTTGGCCACATCTTCTCGGCTTCATTGTTGTCCCTCAGGTCGCGGTGCAGCCCCTACACAAACCAGCCACCGACACGGAGTGTGATAATGCGATGTTGTGTCTGCGTTGAAACTTGAGCTCATTCAGGAGTGAACTCGACTCGGTTATGGCAAACTTTCAGCATGCCCCAATCGATTTGAATTTATGCGTCTCGGTTCAGGACAAAATTTTGCGTCTTGCCTCCTCGCCAAGCAAACATCGAGAGCCGGGCAAAAATCGATAGGAACCGACTATCTGAACAATCTGTTGAGTGTTCATCCCATGGGCGTGGCGGAGACGTCGTCATCGGACGCTGCCCTTTTAATCAGGCAGGCGATTATACCATCTTCGGGCGAAGTGCCGCTGCCGGACATGTAACATATTGAAATTCAATATTTTTCTGAAGCCAGATGGTGTGGCAAGGGAGGGATACCCTTCCTTCGGACAAGTTTTGTGCACAAAGCATACACTGATGTGGCCACTGGAGCCGAGAAAATGAGTGTGGATGGCAAAGGGACCCTGGTCGTAAACTCTTGGGTTCAAGGCGTCCACGAGGACACACACACACCCGGACCGGGTGGATATGACGCGTTTGTCGTTTGCCGATATGTGAGATTTCCACATTGATTACCCGGTCATTCGAGCGTGAATGGATCCGAATTGAAATCCAGTGGCGAAAGGCTCTATGTTTTTTTTTTTGCGTCAAGATGCAGGGCGGGGACTTGGATAACAAATGGAACATAAATAAGCAACACGGACTACTGGTGCAGAGGGAGGCGCTGCTGCGACTTAGTACACTGAAGTGGCAGTATAAAATCGGAGCTGGGATGCCAGAGTGGCGGTCGTGTAGGTAGCGACGGCTAGTTTTCCAAGAGTGGATTAAATCCGGTTGCGGGGCGTTGCTGTGTTGGTTAATGTCCTGGGAAATCGTTCAATCTGAAGTGAAGGGAAAATGACAATTTGGGCGTTGACAAGAAAAGTATTTTAAACAGAAACCAATAGCCGCCCACTTTAGTAGCTGTGGAATGGGTGGATGACGATGGGCATGGTTAGGCAGTCGTTATAGTGGCTGCTCGTAATCGGCCTCCCATTGAAAGTTTAAGATACGGTAGTTCCTTTTTTGTGGGTGAACTGATTCGTTTCCGACCTGTTTGCACAGAGTAGTGAGAGCCTTTGTAAAATGAGTAAGGTTTTTTTTTGGGGGTCTAGATGGGGTATCCAAACGCATATGATGGCCTGGATCTACACAGCTGTGGTGCGCCCTATTCTACTGTATGCCGTTGCAGTCCCACTATAACACTATCAGAAAAGGCCAGCGACTGGCCTCCATATGTATTTGCGGTACTCTAAGAACTACCCCATCAGATGCATTGGAAGCCACCCTCAACCTTTTGCCCATAGATATGTTTGCCCAACAGGCGGCGGGTAGTACAGCCTTAAGACTGATCTCCTCATCACAATGGAACGTGTCCCACGAACACTCAAGAATCCTTCAAAGATTAAACTTTGTATACCAAAACCTTGACTATGCGGCGCCGAAGGTCTTTTTGACACAGAATTTCCGCACTATGATCCCTGAACGAGACGTGTGGTCGGCTAACCCACAATGGATTGTTGACGCTACGTGCATCTACACCGATGGATCAAAAAAAAAACGAAGGCGTTGGTTGCGGAGTCTACTCTGAGGATCTTAACCTTAGTGTAAAATTCAGACTTACCAATCACTGTAGCGTGTTAAAAGCTGAAGTAATGGTCATTCGTGAAGCACTGTCTTGGCTGAACAGAAATAGAATATCCTCAGCTGATATCCTTATTCTTACGGATAGTCATTCAGCACTCAGGGCCCTGGAATCTGTCTCAACAAACTTCAACGGTCATGAACTGCCGCACATCCTTAGATGAGATGGCTGAGCAGTTCAACATACGCCTGTGCTGAGTGCCAGGTCACAGAGACATTCCGGGCAACTGTCAAGCAGACGAATTGGTCATGCTTGCCACAACGCAACCACTACTTCAGGAACACGAACACCTCGGTATCCTTCTCGCCACATGCAAGTTAGTCCATCCAACAGAAACTTGTCTAATGAGGAGATCGACAGGTATCTACTACAGTTGGATGACTCAATTAAACAAACAATGGACTGCACTCTACCACGGTATAGACAAACAAAAATTGAGAGCTGCTACCGCAGTGCGACAATTGACGCACTTCACCGACATAAAAGCAGACTCCTGTCAAGGTTGAAAATCTTATACAGGCGCTTTACAGACCGACGGAACGAGGAGATTAGGACACTGAAGGCGCTCATTAAGAGCATTCAAGCCTTAATAGCTCAAAATTACAGATTTTCTGTAAATTCATATTGAAACAACAAGGTTCGGGCTGTAAAGTCCAACAACCCGAGCATGTTCCCACAAATAAATAAGTTCTTCAGGAGCAGCAGGCAAAGCGATATTCCGTGTCTTAAGCTCCACAGAACAACAGACAACGAACTCATACTGACAATAGCAGAAGTTAATGTAGATAACGCTATTCTAGACGATAATCTATTCGTGATCGAAGAACCGCAAGAAAAAGCGGAAGTTCTAGGCACGACTTTTGAAGAAGTGTATAAGGTGAATGAAAGCATTCGCCCTAACTACAATCTTGAAAACCGTGTTCTGGTCAATAACTTCCGTCTCCGGTATGATCTGCAACAATGGCGATCTGAGAACACTGGCTTTGTCGTGTTCAGTGATGATAACATGGCAGATAATGCCATCGCCATTGAAGGGGTACAGCCCCCATTCATAACAGTGACGGAGCTTCAAGCAAACTTCGAATCACTGAAAAAGAAAAAGTCTGTGGGAATTGATGGGATCTCAAACATTGTGCTGAGACATCTCCCTCAGGAAGTGGTAAAGATGTACACGATCCTGTTTAACTATGCCCTGAATAATGCACATTATCCGGAGCATTGGAAGACATAGTGCACCCCATATCCAAAAGAGGAAAGGATTCGTTTGATCCGTGCAACCTTCGGTCGATAAGTCTCCTTCCGAATATCAGCAAGGTTTTCGAAAAGGTGATTAACAGAGCTCTGCTTGACTGGGTTGAGAACAAAAATATCATACCAGATAACCTGTTCGGTTTCAAGGCGGGGCAGGATACCATACATGCCGCGTCGAAACTAGTTTCTGACATTCAATGGAACAAGTGCAAGAAACAGTGCACAGGTGCGGTGCTGATTGAACTTGAGAAGGCCTTCGACACCGTTTGGTTGGAAGGACTTTTCTACAAGCTCAGTCGGCTCGGCATGCATAAATCGCTACTATACCTACTGTTTAGTATATTTGACTAAGTTTCGTAGTCAAATATTGCAACGTAACTTCGGTGAGCATATTTCATGAAAAAAATGGTCTCCAACAGGGTGCCGTAAACTCGCCAATCCTATTTAACATTTATTTGAGCGATCTTTTAAGTGCTCTTCATAATGAAATTGCGTACACAGATGACTTGATAGTGCACAGATCAGGTTCAAAGATTGAAGAAAGAAGAAGAAATTGCCACTCTCTTGCAGGATGACTTTGACTCCTTCAGACGAGATTGCGACAGCTGGAAGTTAAAAATTAACTCCGAGAAATCGGAAACCATCCTGTTTAGGACGCCATTGCATAAGGCTTCGGCGGACACAAAAAAGAATTGGCGTAAGCTCGTAATCCTACAGTAGTCAGATACCTCGGGATCTGGTTAGATCAGTATTTGTATTTTATCAAACATATAGATGCTGCTCTGACCAGGACTCGAGGCGCCTTTGCTCTTGCAAAGAGACTGTTTTACAACAGCCAACTCGATGCGAGGGTGAACGTAATCTGCTACATGGCCCTAATCAGGCCAATGCTTACCTATGGCTGTCCCGTGTGGTTCAATGTGGGAGTTTGTCTGATGGAAAGGATGCGGTTGTTCGAGAGGGCGTGCCTTCGGGCCTGTCTTCAACTTTACCGAACTCCTTGGTCCGAGTACAAGAAATCCTACTCTAATGAAGTCTTATACAACAGGGCTAAACTGATCAGAGTGGATAATTTCATCCTGAAGCTGATTCGGAGACATACTACTAGAGCAATGGACTCCGAAAATAATCTAATTTCGGGAGCTTACTATCCCACCACTCAATACCATGAAAGAGTACGCCATAATGGTTTGGTTCCTCCAGAGGCGTTCATCTACTTTGACAAGCTAGGTATGTCACAAGACAAGAAAACGGTACCGCTCATCTTTCATTTCCCCCGTTCTGCTGTGGATGGGCGGCTCAACTATAACCGTTCCGTTGCACGACGAGCTGAGGACAATTTCTTCCGCTTCAGTACAGCGGTATCGAAATGGGATATGCGGGATGTTGCGAAGCAAGATAAATGGTTCTGGTGGCTACGAGGCGAATCAAACTCCCTCGACGAACCTCCAAGCACTGGGTAGGGAATTCAACGAGGGCGGTCGGCTATTGTTTTGCAACGGACCAAATACAAGCTGCAATCTTTGGCCAACTAACATATCTTTAGCTTTAGATTTTAGATTTTAGGATAGAGTTAGGTTTTAAGACACCAAAAATAAAAAATACAAAAAAAAAAAAAATAAATAAGAAAAAAAAAACAAAAATATATGGGAGTGTATATGAGATTATACACACATCTATAGAAGTACAAAGACGCACCTGTGCATGTATACATGAACATATACCGATGAACTATATGAAAGTATACACGCACATGTGCGTACGTAGTTTAAGTTAGTAATAGAATAGTTTTAGTATTAGTATTAGTTCTAGTTCTTAGTTTTAGTTGTAGTCGTAGCTTTAGTTTAATTTATTTTTCTTTTTAGTAAAATGGCTAAGCTTTTAAGTTTTTGTTTTTCTTTTCTTAATAGATTATAGGTGTAAGTATGAATTAATGTTCTTATAATAAATACATAAAGATGTTGAAAAACACATAAAATTCAGTTAATCTTAGAGAGCCTGCGAAGGGCCAGTAAGATTATGATCATACAATATAATGTAACTATAACTAGTTTTAAGCTTTTTGTCTAGAATTTAAGTATCCCTTAGTTATAATAAAATGCAAAAAAAAAACAATAGATGTGCACAATTCTCTCCGGAGCCGGAGAAAGCAAAGGTACGAGAATCTGCAGCAATACGTGCTAATTATGCAGGACTTCGCGAGTGCTGCAGACATTGCAGAGGCCTACGTGGTAAACAATATAATTGTTTATTCCAGTTTCAATACGGCAAACACGACATGCGAATTTTAGTGTCTTCAGAGAGATATGAAAAACTGAAGCCAGAGCCGAATCATAACGAAATGTGTTCCAACCAAAGAATGTTACGCAGTAAGAAAAGCATTGGCTGAAACGTTTCAATTGTATAGTAAAGGTCACATTTCCATTCAGTGTCCAAAACCAAAAAAAGAACGTGGAACATGTTTGTGGTGCGAATAAAAAGGTCATCTTCATCTCCTTTTTATGGTGCTTCAGTCCGGGGTGGGCCTGCGCCTCAACCAACATTCCTCTCTAGCCACCACGACTTTTCGACATCTGCTTCCAGTTCCGCACTCCAAGTTCGTTGATTTCCTTCTTTACTTGTGTGCGCCATCTCAGCTTCGACCGACGTCTGTTCACAATGGCTCTGATTCGAAGGCTTTTCGGGCCGGAGCAGTGGAATCTATACGGTTTACAGGGCCTAGCCATCTTAAACGCTTAACCAGACACATGTCGCTGTACAGACCATAGATTCTGTCTTTAAAACTTCTCCTCCAGATGCAATCAACGCAAACAGGACCAAAAATCGCACGCAAAACATTCTTCTCGAAAAGACTAAGGACTTCCTCAGCCGCCTTTGGTAACCTCCAGTTTTCCGAGCCACTTTAGTCTAGGTCGTCCTCTGTTGCGTTGTTCCAATGACTCGGACTTCAAAGACTTTTCGGGCCAGAGCAGTGGTGTCCATACGCTCTACATGGCCTAGCCATCTTAAGCGTTGCATCCAAAGACGCTTGACTAAGCGCAAGTCGCTGTACAGCCCATTGAGTTCTACGTTGAACCTTCTCCTCCAGATGCCATCAACGGAAACAGAACCAAAAATCACACGCAAGGCTTTTCGCTTAAAAAGTCTAAGGGCTTCAGCATTCGCTTTTAGTAATGTACACGTTTTGGGCCTGCTTTAGTAGGACTGGAATGATCAGGTTGCTATATAAAGCAAGCTTAGTCCTTCGAGAGAGGGATTTATTACTTTAATGCCTTTTAAGCCTAAAGAAACAGCGATTGGCAAGAGTTATTCTGCGTTAGATGTCAGTACTGCTGTCGTTGCCCCTGTTTACCGCGGAGCCGAGGTAGACGAAGTCCTTAACTACCTCGAAGTTTCTGCTGCCTAGTGTGACGCTCCGTCCGAGACGTCGATGTTGTGTGTCCTTCCTTGATGACTGCATGTATTTCGTTTTGCCCTCATTTACCACTAGACCCATTTTAGCCGCTTCCGCTTCAATGCCAGCAAACGCCTCATTGACGGCTCGCTGTGTTCGTCCAATAACGTCAATGTCATCAGCGTAAGCTAAGAGTTGAACTGACTTCTGGAAGATCGTGCCTCTGGTGTTGACTTGTGAGTTTCGCACGATCTTCTCGAGGATGGTGTTAAAGAAGTCACATGACAGTGCGTCGCCTTGTCTTAAACCTTTTTTGACATTGAAGGTCTCGGTGAGTTCGTTACCGACCTTGACGGAGCAGCGAAAGTCCTCCATTGTCATCCTACACCATCTGAAGAGTTTGGTAGGAATGCCAAAACTAGACATGGCACTGTATAGCTCGTCTCTGTGCACACCGTCATATGCGGCCTTAAAATCGACGAAAAGGTGGTGGTTGTCGATTTGCACTTCTTGGATCTTTTCCAGGATCTGCCGTTATGTGAAGAAGGTCTATCGTGGTCTTCCCAGGTCTGAAACCACACTAATAGGGACCTATCATGTCGTGGCAAAATGGTTTCAAACGCTCACAGAATACGGCAGAGAGGATCTTGTATGCGATGTTGAGGAGGCTGATCCCTCAATAATTGGCGCAGTTTTGTTGACCGGGCAAAAGACGCTGACAGTTCACTAATCGGACATGCTTTGCTTTGACCATATCTTATAGATAAGCTGGTGCATGCACCTATCCAGGTTATCTCCAGCTGCATTAAAAAAAAGCAGCTGTCCGTCCGCTCCAGCAGCTTTTAAACCTTCAATTTACTAATTACAATCTTCACCTCGTCCAAGTCAAGGAGACGGAATTCTTGTCTTCGTCCAAATCGAGCAGAACATTCTGCCTAACAGCCCACATGACACCAGCACTTGATGAGCAAGCTAGGCTCATTGGGGGCCGTCAACGTAGTTAAGGAGTCTACAGAAATGATCTTTCCAGATCATTCACCTTCGGTGTGGCTTATTTCTCCGAAAAATTGCGTTCAGCCTTTAGTAAGTCCTTGTAACTGTAAAACTGAGATTAGTCTCTTTACGAGAAGGAGGAATGTGACTGGTTTGACTTAACTGGTACTTAAAGGCGTCAGTATCTCACTCGCCAATGGAGCCTAGGTGTTCTCCTGGACAGTAAACTTCTCTGGAAAAGACACTTAGAACGAAAGCCTCCAAGGGGCTGTCAGTCTTCTGGCAATGCAAGTGAGTTTGTGGCAAAACCTGGGGTCAATTAGCCAAAAGATCTATTTTTATCTATACGGCAACGATAAGACCCTTCTCCCATATGCATCAGTCGTTTGGTGGAACAAGCTTTCGCGCAAATACGTGACTGCTGCTTTCACCAAGCTTCAAAGAACTAGCTGGGCTAGGTTCAGCAGAGACATTCGTAGGGTCCGAACTCACATTGGGACTACCCGCGTCCTTGGTCAGGGCCTCCGTCGATGGTTGGGTCTCCCTACAGCACAACCAGAGATGGCGGGACTCTCCAGGATGCAGGATGACCAAGAGTATGCTCCCAAATGTCAGCAAGAAATCCGCGTATTTTCTTTTTCTTTTTCCAGTGCAGTTTATCCCAACCTCCAACAAAAAAGAAAAGAAAAAGTTATTGTAGCACTCAGTAGTCAGTTCTTACTGGCTATGGTGTGACACTCTGGAGTCTCGCCACTGCTTCAACCTGACCAGGGTTATTTTAAACAAAAACTCCCTTTTCTCTCTTTAAAATGCTCTCTAAGGCGACCGAAATGTCTGGACCACATATGTATGACAAGAAGTCACAACAAGGAAGATAATTGTGCCAACGATGCCATGAACAATGTACGAATTATTGGGAGTACAAATTAATTCTGGCGGTTTTCAAAAGATGGCGCCACCTACAAGTTGTAGCTTATCTGGAAACGTTCATTGGAAAAGTGTTATACTTGTCAGCATTGATAAATGTGCTTGGCGTCTGTTTTGAACAACAGTGGTTTTTGCATCTTAGGAAACGTCCGCACTTGTCTTAAATAAGCAGCATTTGTGGGCATTTTTGTTTTAGTTCTTAATTGTAAGGAAAGTGCAGTTGACATCCATGAAATGCTTGAAATTCATTGAATCCTCCTCAAACCAAAATCACTTCTACAAATTTATTGATATACTGAACTGGCTGAATACCAAAGACATCGATACGCCGCTGCATTCTGGCGGGGACAACGCGCAATACTGTTCCAAGCTCCAGCGTGTTTAATTACGAAGGGCATATTCAGCGTCTTTTCATAGAACAAACAAAGCTTAAAACTTTACAAATAAAGTTTGAGTTTACGTCTTCATCAACAGCGGAATCAACATGATGAGGAAACCGAAACACTAAAGGCGTCTCTTTAAACAACTTTCACTTTCCATTAAGCGGTGACACGAATTTCCGCATTCTCCATCAAGAGTACTCACCAAAGACTCCAGCAAGGTCACGACCACAGAACAACCACAACTGTCATCAACCGTTCACCCTTCTCACAGTCAAGCAGGCAACACCCTTCATGACATGTGCTCATCAACAAACCCGCACATCAACCTTGACTAACGACAGACACCAAAATCAATGTTTATCCACCCTGCCACCTGCCTGACACCTTTATGAGCTTCTTATGGTCGCACACCACATCCCTGCGGTTGAAACCCCCCGTTCGTGATTTTCGCCCGTTAGCGTTTCCAATCCCCGAACGTCAAATATTTCTCCACCGCTCGGCATGCGTGCCGGCAATCTATGCACTTAGTCCTCCAATTTTATTGCTCAATTCCCTAACTGTTTACTTTGTAATTACCCAAATATTTTACAGGGCCCGCGCCGACCGAAACACCGGGAACCATGCTAATTTGCAATTACATGCCACTCCGTCACTTTCAGTTGATTAATCGTCAATTTAGGGCCCTCGCGCGTAGATTGCGCGCCGCGTTGAAGTGGATTGTGGCGGCCACCAAGCGGCTGTGGCTGCAGGCCGCGCTGAGTGACTTTCAATTAGACAGCGCCCGGCCCAGTGGGTCGGGTGGGTCATTTTTTTGCCTTGTACGAGATGTATCCTTGCTAATTCCGAGTGACATAAATTAACCACTTGTCTGCACAAGGGTACTTTTCATCGCACCCACCGTGGTACAATTAGTCCTTTATCTCGGGGCTCTGTGCGGGCAGGACCTCGCCCCCTGCCGCCGCCGATCTGTGTGCACTTGTGTCGATGAAAAGTTGTTGAACTCCCTTTGTCAAGCGCCATCCGGCTGGCGAATGACCGCAAATGGAGTGAATAATCGCCTGTTTAACAAAAATGACCGGCGGAAGGGGAAGCGGGTGGCATGGAGCACAGCGAACAAAAAAAAAAAAAAACAAACCAAGCGACCATACCGCCCGTACGCCTAATAATGTCGACGAAGAGAAAAACCACAGAAACCAGCAAAACAGCCGGCGGTGAGGCATTCATGCAGGCCGGAGAGTTCACGCTGCTGAATGCCACATAAATCAGGACAAAGATAAAAAGGGATAACCGCCGCCACCACCATCACCACCGTTATCCCCGTAGCCGCCCTTAGAACCTTACACATGCCAAAGGCTTGGTACTGGTACAGCTGCCGAGTGGGTGAGTGAAATGCAAAACAAACGAAAGGAAAGGAGAAAAAAAATCAACAAACACAACAAGCACGGCAGAGAAGAATAGGGACAAAGGATCCGTGCTGTCGCATTCGAAGTCTGGTGGCTCGATACAGGCACCTAGTTGCCGCACGATTTTGGCCGCAAACTTGGTGACACTTTTATGAACAGGATTTTGCGACCATGCCTACAGGAAGCCAACGGTAACTTCTCCGTGCATCCTCTGGAATGGGATAATCGAAGGGATTTTGTGTCCTTTCGTTTGCCACGACGCGATAGGATTACACTCGGCGACGGAAATGTTAAGACATGGCGTGCGGACTTGCACTTGTCGCTTATACGAATGAAGTCAAAGTCTGTTTTTCTAGATTCGGGATTGAAAGACCTCCTGAACAGAATTTTTTGGCTTTCAAAAGCTTCCCAATCATGTGCGCCTACTGGCTATCAAGCCAGCTGCCAGCAAAGAGCTGAGTTTCAAGGCACACCGTAGAGGATATACTTGACGAAACGGTGGTTGCAAACAGGTGCTTGCAGCCATACGAACGCCTTCAGACAAGAGTGAGTCAGAAAACGAGATCAGTTCATGAGCTCTATAAACAAAGAAAATAAAAGGAACATACCACGCTCGGGGTTGAGGAGTTTGATACGTGCTGCGACAATAAATAAAACCGATAGCTTCACCAGAAATAAAAGCTGATATTCTTGGAATGCACTGTCACGGTGGGTGTGGGCGAAAATTTCATGTCGAAGGTTTCAGGCGTGACAAAATTCTAAAGACTTAACATTTCCTTACCGGACATTGCTCTTTCGAGCTTCTGACAACGTTTAAGGAGAGAGGGGAGGGGGGGGGGTTTGGGGTAGGTGAACAAGTTCTCACTCGAGTAAGTGCTAAAGAAGCTTGGCCAAATTGTCTTCTGTGACGCCATCTTATTTAATACCTAATATCGGAGTGGTCGCCGTGGCGAAGTGTGTAGAGTACGACGGTTACACGCCGAAGGTGTAGATTCGATTCTCGGTGAATCACCTCGAACTTTTTCACTGCACCACTTCTTTCGAGCTGCTAACAATACTCAAAGAGTAATAACTGTTTAAGAAACATCTTCTTAAAACTTCGCCGTTCGGAGTCGGAAAAAAACTGTAGTTTCCTTCTAATAGTGAGAGAACAGTAGCGCGCACAACACGTGTAGCTGATGAGCAGGCTAGGCCCTGGTCCCTCTGTGGACTGTCGCGCCATACAATTAGTATTAATATCGCACTAAAGCCTACAGATAGGAAAGCAGAGAGCTTGGGTAAGAACCGCAGCCGATCCTGTGAAATTCAGAAAATTCTTTTCCGAAGATAGGGCTTCAATGATGACAACGGCCTATCGACAGCAAAACACTCCACTTCAGTTGGACGATGATAGACATATAGAATCATGACTAAGTCAAATGAATGTGCAGAAAAAAATTGATCAGGGAAGTCCACAATAGGCTGGATTTTCACCTGCGGCAGATTCTGGAAAATGCCGAACAACACCTACCACCTATTTGTTGGTGTCAAGTCTACACATTGAGACTGTACTTCACATTCATTTCTGTAGTCAGTCTTCAAATAAGTTCACACATGACAGCAAGTAGAGGTAAGCAGGTTCATGTGTGATTTTGGCATTCTTACAAAGCTAAATGGAGAGTGATAATGGCAATGGAGGCTTCTTACTTCTCCAAGACCGCTAAAGAACTTAATGGGGTCGTCAATGTCAAACAAAAGTTATAGAAAAGACGCTTAGCAGTCGAATTCTTGGGAATATTGTGTGAAAATAAGAAGGAACCCAAAGCGCTCTTGTTCACACGAATGACATTCGTCAATGGACGACGTCTATGGACGACGTTTGCTCCCTTTGACAGTTCAACGCTGCCTATATTTATCGTAAAAGAAATATGGAATTCGAAAACCCAAAAAAAGCCGCTATTGGTACCCTTGCTATTACCGCACAATTAAGAAGAGGCTCTAGATGCAATCGAAGGAAATCAAAGTTTGAAAGTGAAGATGGAGAAAATGAAAAACATCAGCATTCTTATAGTTATCCATCTTTGATTGCTGCACATTGTTGCTTACAGTAGTGACATGCTTAACAAAATTACCAGTTGCTTGTCTGTTTAACAAAGTCAAGTCTGGGTGGTTTTAGGTGCTAACAAAATGAAATGCTTGATTTAAGCATTCATTTTAATCTCAATAGAGTACAGCGCACCAAAGAGTGGGGCACAGCTTTACTTCTAGTTAAAATTTTAGTTTACAAAGTAAGACAAGTTAAGACCCATTCAGCCATTTTTGACAAGTCTCCATAGCGTCCTATTTAGGCTTCTGAAGTGTTTATCTGATTATGGGGACCCATTGGGATGTGACGATGAGGCCACTTAAGCGAGGCTTTTCTGCCCATTTCATGTGGAAATCTTGGGAACGAGTTAAAAATATAGGCGTTGGTAAATGCGATTTGAAGGGAAAATTGTAACTTGTATTCATGCAAAACGGAGCAAACCTGTTCGAATTCAACTTGCAGTAGGAAAATTGACATTAAACTACTTCCTACGATTCAACTCAACTGGAGCTTTGATGACCTCGCACACCGCATCTCCTATGATACTACTCTTATGGACATGCCATCTGATGCGAAGTCACCAATAATACGAATATATGTAGCTGCGTCGCTTATACAAAGTCGACTTTCCCCGTGTCCTGGACTGGCTTTGGCCAGAAACTGAGCCGAAAAGGGAATGTAGTCGACTTTTCACGGACGACTCCAAAACGACGGAGGGTTCTGGAGCTGGGTTGTGGAAAACGACAACATTAGACTTCACGCCTCCTTTGGTAATTTCGCGTCGGTCTTCCAGGCGGAACCCTTTTTGATCCTGATAGCCACCAATTATATTGTGAAGAATATGTGGAAGGGAAGAAGTATCTGAGTCTGCAGCGACAGCCAAGCTATGCTCAAGGCCTTACACAAAACTTCAATCACTTCCAAGATAGTTCAAGATTGCAAGTCTTCCCTTAATTTGGTCGGCAGGCTGAATTCGCTAAGACTGAATCCCAGGTCATCACGGGATCTTGGGAAAAAAGACTGCCGATGAACTAGCTAGGCTAGGTTCAGCAGAGGCATTCGTAGAGCCCGAACCCACTTTGGGACCAACCGTGTCCCTGATCAGGGCCTCCGTCGGTAGTTGGGGCGCCCTACAGCACAATCACAAATGGCGTGAGTCAGGGTGATGCAGGGATGCAGGGTGACCAAGAGTATGCTCTCAAACGTTAGCAAGAAATGCGCGTCTTTTCTGCTATCTCTAAACAGAAACGATTGCAGACGATCTGTCGGGACATTTTACCCTCGCTATGCACCTAAGTTGGCTTGGGCTTAGTGATGTCACACTTTGCGATGCCTGTGGAGAAAGTGAAGACACTTCGGAGCACTTTCTCTGTCAGTGTCCCGCTTTCGCTCGTATCAGGTGGCGGATATTTGGCGCTGATGTAGTAGGAACCGAAAACCTAAGTTCTATACCACAGAAGCGCCTCTTGGTTTCTGTTCTCAAAACAAAGAAAATACATTAAAAGAAGACTACTGCCTGGTAGTACAGTATCAGTATTTGAGTCTGAGCGCTCAAACCCAACCTCCAACAAAAAAACAAATATGCCATAATTAGTGAACTTGTTGTGAAATGTCGTAGTAAATTAGTCGTACATTATCCCATCGAATACGCAGCTTAACATTTCATGTCTTTTCAAGTGGAGGTTTTATTGTTTCCCTCCAACTGTTATTTAAATCTTTGAACCAAAAATCGTTACACGAAAAAAAGGTAGTTCTCCATCAGTTAGGTCTTGTAAACTACACCCTTAAGCAAGCTAGATTACAAATAGTTCGTTAAAATACTAAAATATTATACTATGCAAGAACTAAAGTAGCTATCAATCTTTTTCCATTCCACTTTCTTTCACCAATTTCGATATGGTAGTCTGCGAAAAGCCTGTCATATGTCCTTTTCTTTTTGGACAAAAAAGTGGCCACCTCCCACCCACCCATAGCACCTACGATTCAACTTTCTAAGTTCATAGAAACCGTTATAATATGTCAGCTTACGAAATATTTAATTTTGCAAACTTGTGGCCGCCGTGGCGTAGTGGGTAGAGTGCGACGCTCACACGCCGAAGGGTCTAGGTTCGATTCCCAGTTCAATACCAATTTTTCGAATTTTTCACGGTACCACCTCTTCCGAGCTGCTGACAACACTCAAAGAGTAATGACTGTCTAAGAAAGCTTCTCAAATTTCGCCGTTCGGAGTCGGCAAAAAACTGTAGGCCCCTTCTACTCGTGAGAAAACAGTTGCGCGCACAACACGAGTAGTGATGAGCAAGCTAGGCCCTGGTCTCCCTTTGGACTGTAGCGCCAACAATTATTATTAAATTTGTCTAAAAATGCCGTGGCGTAGTGGGTAGAGTTAGACGCCCACACGTTAAAGGGGTAGGTTCGATTCCCGGCTCAACAACTCGAATTTTTTACGGCATCACCTCTTTCTATCTGCTGACAACAGTCAAAGAGTAATAACCGTCTCAGAAAAAGCTTCCCAAGAACTTCATCGTTTGGAATCCGAAAAAAAAATCTAGGCCTTTCTATGCGCTATATGAGTAGCTGATGAGCAAGCTAGGCCCATGTTCCTCTGTGGACTGTAGTGCCACCCACTTATTTTTATTGTTACACTTCTTTTAAGCCGGCAGTACGACTTCCGCAACAACAGGCCAACTCTTAATCTGATTGTATATCTCACCGACTCATCCGACTTATGGAACCATTCTTTCTACAATGTAGAAGACAGCAAGAACGTTGATTGAAATTTAATTTGACAGAGTTTGACATCAGCCTCTTTTGTCGAATGTGCGTGCTTCTTTAATAAATTAGCAACAACCTTTCGAACAAATACAAATTATGTAAGACGGATTAAACTCTGATATTCTTTAAATTAATTCTGGTATTCCCATGGATCCGTTTTGTCTCTGACACTATACCTAATTTTCTCTTGGCTTTAACTTTTAATTGAATCCACTTTTTCGCTCATGGCTTAAGCTATTCGTGTTCAATACTTGGCTCAGAATCCTATTTTTCGTACTGTGAAGTCTTGCTTGTTTTATTAGTTCCCTGAGCTTCCTCCTCCGCCCAAACCATCCAGTAACGCCATCGCACAAGAGAATTGAATGTACAGTAAACGAGTAAAAAAACAAAATATTACGATATTGTAACAAACTTACTTTTAGTAATAATATTTGTATGGCGCGACAGTCCACAGGTGACCAGGGCCTAACTTGCTCATCAACTACTCGTTTTATGCACGCTACTGTTCTCTCACGAGTAGAAGGGTTTTTGCAGACTCCGAACGGAGAAGTTTGAGAAGCGCTTACTTGGACAATTATTGCTCTTTGACTGTTGTCAGCACCTCGAAAGAGTTGGTGCCGTGAAAAATTCGAGGTGTTCAGTCAGGTATCGAACGTAGACCTTCTGCGTGTAAGCGTCGATCTCTACCCACAAAGCCACGGCGGCCGCAAATTTACACTTACTGACACTTACTATTGTACAACATCCGCATTCCATCAGTAATACAGCCCATAAACGAGATAAGAAAAAAAAGGTTAATTCTGAACCTTGAAAAAGCCCGTTATCTGGAATGTCTCCGCATTTCGGATTGTGCACCAAGTACAAAAATTCAAAAATATGAAGTGATGGTCAAAGATGTAGTGAAGTCATTTTTTTTTTTTTTTTTTCGTTATTGGGTTAGTACTTGGTCTAACCCAATACAGTACTTGGTCGTGGTCGCCGTGGCGTAGTGGGTAGAGTGCGACGCTCACACGCCGAAGGGTCTAGGTTCCATTCCCAGCTCAACACCAACTTTTCGAATTTTTCACGGCACCACCTCTTTCGAGCCGCTGACAACACTCAAAGAGTAAGAATTGTCTAAGAAAGCTTCTCAAATATCGCCGTTCGGAGTCGGCAAAAAACTGTAGGTCCCTTCTACTCGTGAGAAAACAGTTGCGCGCACAACACGAGTAGTTGATGAGCAAGCTAGGCCCTGGTCCCCCCTTGGACTGTAGCGCCAACTATTATTATTAGTACAATATTTGTTGGCTACGTTGGACGATTTTTGTAAGTGTTTTGCTTGGTAAAACCGGGAACATAAGCTGATGTCTTTACGATATTCACTGTTGCTCATTATTTATCAAAGAACTCTTGTCCGCCTGTTATAATTTTCAAAGCTTGTATTTTTTATGCAAGAATAAAGTCGAACTGTCATTACTGAATCATTGAGGATTTGCTTTTGATGTAAGGTTCGTACATTTTTCATGGACTTACCAAATTTTGTGAACTAGATGGATTGCGTTCCGACAAAAGTATCAGTGTTGTGATTGTAGTTCCACATCTTTCGTATGGACCTGGATAGACTTGTGTCGTCAATAATTGTCCTCTATTATAACGTTGTCTGAGCAATGAATTAACCCTTTTAGGAACCCTGTGCATTGTGTCTGTAACATAGGAGTCGCACTGTGGGATTCCACAATGAGCAGTCTTCCTTCCACTCGGATTCCCCTCCAGAGCGTTGTCTTGCACATATGGTTCACTCGAATGAAAATTAAAATGTCCTTAAAATGATTTTTGCACTGAATTCACGTTTACAGAATGTGATCCAGCTTCACTTCTGCCTTTTGCTTTTGCCAATTGTGCTGTTATATTATTATTTTGGATTGAATTTTTCATTAAAATAATCCACCAGAGTGCGCTAGTTTCCATGTTGATACAAGTCAATATAAACGCCTTTTGCATCAATTCCTTTTGCTAGGCTTAAAAAAAGTGTTTCCTTTTTCTCTTCAAAATATTTATTCATTTCCGTTGAGCTCTTTATTGGCGGATAATCGTTTTTCACTGAGACCCTTTTAACTGCGAAAACATGAAATAAGCACAAGTTTCGAGGTCCGCATGCTTTTTTGTCAAAAGCTGGTAGTTAAGCTACTAGAAGACGTCTTCTAACCGTCACAGCACTCACCGAAATTTGGAGTTCATCCCTTCCCTGTCTGGAGCTTATTGATGGATTCTCCTTTGCGATGTTGATAATTTTTCGGTTGGTTCGCTTAGCCGTTGAATTTCTTTGAATTCACAGTCGCACAGAGTAGACAGAAAACTTGTGTAAACAGAAGCGTTGCTCAAAACAAGCAACACACTTGTTATTTCTTTCGCGAATGATACAGAGTATGGCGGTGTGGCGTGTATGGTTTCGCCTCAATCTTAAGGTTACTGTCTCAGAACAGAGCCATGTCTAAATTTGACTTTCCTGCAAAACTTGTTGTTCAGTTTAAAAATACAAATTACATTATATAAATAACTACACTATTTTATTATACTAAATCAAGTTTGTGTGAAGTTAAAACACTGCATTATCATTGATGTTAGTAGTTGGTCGACTAACCTTTATTTTTAAGTATAGCGTCACAACGTCGTTGCATGGGAATATTCTTCCACGCAACCTGCTATTTTGTATATTTGGGTTTTGCTTCATTAATAGCTTTTCTTACATCTGTCCAAAGGTTTTCAATGGGATTCAGGTCCGGAGTGGGCCACTCCATAACTTCAACTCCGTTGCTTTGGAAACATTTTTTTGGCCAGTTTGCTCGTATGTATGGGGCCATTATCTTGCTGTGGAATTCATTTAAGTGGCATATTTCACTCTACGTAAGGTAGCATGGTTTCTCTCATTAACTAACATAAATTCCGGCGGTTATCATCGGCTTTACCCAAAAACTGGGACCAGTACCATAATGGGAAAAGCGTCTCCATATTATATATTTTTGCTCCGCCGTGCTTGTCAGTCTTGATACATTCTTGGTACATTCTGGTTGAAATTCTTGTTTTTTTTCGTCTGCGAACAAATGTCCTGGTCCCAGGAGTACCAAATAAAACTATTTTGGATTCGTCCGTCCATTATATATTTCACCATTTAGAGGGTTCCCAGTTCAGGTGCTATTTCGCAAATTTGATTCATTTTATTAGGTTGATGACAGCGGCGGTACTTTTCTGGGAATTTTGCCAGGTAAATTCTTCTTTCCCAGTCTTCTTTTTATTGTTGATTTCGCCACGGGTATATATAACTCCTCTTTTGTTTTCCTAGCATTCATTAACGGGTTAAGTTTGACCAATCTAACTGTTTGTCTTTCATCGGCGGGGGTTGATTTCGGTTTTCTTGTATTTATATATACTCTCTGGAAAGTATTTTTTGGCATTTGCGATCATTTTATACGAACACCCAACAATTTCATATACAAATTTGTAAGTTTTACTTTCAGAAAGTATTTTTTTATAAATGCACGTTTCTCGGGAGCACAATGCACTTCACGACCCAACGCAATCAAATCTTGACTACGATGAAAAGATTGATCCCACAGTGCAAAAAAAAAGCGTCCAAGGACTCATTTTGTGTTGATTGACGTCTCTCGTTCTGCTCCTAAAAAAGCTTTGACATTTTATCGCACTTGAATCCGAGTAATATTTCTTTCACCTTTCCTGGTTTCCCTTTCTGAATTTTCGAAGCACAACTTCAACATTCGGACCGTCCCTAAAATTCACAAAAATCACCCCTGTATAGTACGACGCGCTACAGAGTGTAATCCATTGACACACAAAACGTGATTCCATTCCTTTTTTGCGGTTTTCTTCAATCTGCGGTACGGGGAGATAGTGTTGCACTTTTTTCTCTACCATTCCTGCTCATTATCTGATTTATATTGCAGAGGCCACAGGTTCTGTGGGCTATGCAACCGCATGCATGGTGTGTTGTTGCGACGACGACAGTAGCTTGTCACGGGACGAAGAAAAGGAGTGCAACCGGGACAAAAAAAAAATGGAGGAAACATATACCGGGAGGATGTCGTCAGCCTTGGGACAGAGGCATGGTATAATGTGTGGCCCTTTCTATCGGTACATTGTATCAGTGGGTGTCATAAGCTTTAATTCAATAACAGGGTTTCTGTGGCACAGAGGGAGAGGAAGGATCAAGACGGGTGATGGCGCAAGAATGCCGGGCTGTTGGTAGTTTATGGCGGAGGGTGTGATTGTATTCGATGTTGTAGCTAATTTCAGTTAAAAGGGTTACATCAGTGGCGTACAAGTTGTATCCCTCGTTTTGTGTTTGCATGTGTTGGCGGTGATGCGGTAATTGGAAGTGAAAGGGATGCGCTGCAGTAAGTAAGCTGAGAGGATATTACGAGGGTGGGTAGAGGAGGAGTGGATACGAATGAATTGAAGACTAGTTGAATAGGTTATGTGGAGACTTTAAGTTGCTGCGATGGTTCATCCTGATCCTGTGAGTACAATGAAGGCTAGAAATTTGTGTTGCTTGTCGTATTGATAGAGAGTAAGAGAACAATTTTGCAACGAGGTGCGGAGGAAAAGATTGATTGAAATGAGTGTTTAAAGGAAAACATATTCGACAGTGACAAGTGTCATATAAAGGGTTTTCAAAGAAAGACTTGACTGCCTTTTTCAAGATTTTTGACATTAATTCAAACACTTTCAAAGAATTTTAAAGTATTTTTGATATGGTCAGCAATGCGCTAAGCTGGAAAGCTAGGCCCGAAACACGCGGTCCAAAACGAGTGACGGCTAAGCGAACTGACCGAAAAATTATCAACATCGCAAAGGAGAATCCATCAATAAGCTCCAGACAGGGAAGGGATGAACTCCAAATTTCGGTGAGTGCTGTGACGGTTAGAAGACGTCTTCTAGTAGCTTAACTACCAGCTTTTGACAAAAAAGCATGTGGAAAAAAGATTTGAATTCGCAAAGTTTCACAAAGATTGGCCTAAGGAGAAATGGAGAAATATTCTGGGGAGCGATGAAAGCAAAATAGTCTTATTTGGGTCCAAGGGTTGTCGGGAATATGAAAGAAAGAAAGAATGCAGAAATTAATCCCCGTTATACAGTTAAAACTTTTAAACACGGAGGAGTAAAACTAATGATTTGTTTCTCATATAATGGGGTTGGACATATATATCCTATCAAGAATATAATGGACGGTGCTGAGTACGTTAACATTTGAGAAGAGGTTATGCTGCCATATGTCGAGTTTGGGTATATCAACAAGATAATGACCCAAAACGTACGATAAAACGGGCAAAAGCTTGGTTTGATGAAAAAAGAATAACCGTTATGGAGTGGCCAGCACGATCTCCCGAACTAAACCCCATTGAGAACTCGTGGGGTGTTGTTTAAAACTCTGTCCATGAGGGCAAACCAAAAAAACGCCAAGGAATTGTGGGAGGTAGTGCGAGGTTCATGGGAAGCTATACCAGTTGAGAGATGTCAGGAGGTTGGTGGACTCAATGCCACGAAGATGCAGCGCAGTAATAAAAAGCAAAGGCTTTGCTGCAATGTACTAATGGTAAGCTGTAAATAATAACGATTTCATATTGTTTCGTTGTTTTCTGTTGTCTAGGCACAGCATAACTCTTAACACTGATATTTTTATGAACAACTGCGAAATATTACTACGACAAAAAAAAATAGTTAAAAGTTACGAACAACGTTTAATTTGTGATATACCAGTTAAGACTGAAATACTTTACTTTTGTATACGTTTTTTGAAAAAAATTATAAAACAATTTAAATTATTTTTCTTTTTTGAGGAGCACTGCTATTTTTAAGAATTATCTGCCATATCTATACAGAAATGAGTGTGGAAAACTTGGCGGCGTACTAGCGGGTTATTTCACTTTCGCTAAGCACCTAAGTCGGCTGTTGTTTAGTGATGACGCTCTTTGGGACGCCTGTGGCGAAGATGAGGGTACTCCAGAGCACTTTCTCTGTCAATGTCCCGCATTTGCTTATATCAGGTGGCGGCTGTTTGGCTCTGACGTGGTGGGAACTGTAAACCCCACTTCCTTTTCACAGAAGCACCTTCAAGACTTTCTTCGGAAATCCAAGAAACCACATTATATGAAGATTACTGTTATACCGGTATGAAGTGAGCGTCAAGATACAAATGTGTCGATAGGGAACATTTGTTGTGAACGTGCCCTTATTTCTTTTGTTTGTTTGAAATGACATCTGTGATAAATACGAACAGTTCGGCGTGTGAGCGTCGGACTCTACACACTACATCACGGGTACCACTACTAAAATAATAGTATTACTTGATAAATAAGTGAACTTATGTATATAACCACAGCCCGAAGGCCCCGGGTAGATGGAATCCAACAGCAAGCGATAAAGCGTATTGATTATAATAGTGCCGCGAAGTCAATCGGCTCGTTTGAACATCAATGAAATTTAACATCTCTAATTCTATTTTATCGCTATTTCAAAAAAAAATTCTCCAACGAGTTAGCCAGCTGCATTTCTTCCCTTACAGAATTTACCCACAGTACCCGCCTCGCTAGGAATGATCACCCTTTTACACTTCAGCCCAACTTCGAACGTTTAGTTAAGTCTAGAGACTCGTTCTTCAGCCGCACCAAATGAGTATGAAATGCTCTTTCCAGATTAACTTTCCCCCCATAACAATCCGCAGGCAGGATACAAATGTCTCGATAGGGAACATTTGTTGTGAACGAGCCCTTATTTCTTTTGTTTGTTTGAAATGACATCTGTGATAAATATTTAGTATACATCAAGGCATTGAACAGACCACATCATATTTTCTCATCGTGTTTAAAATGTCGAATTTTGAACCAGAAAGTGATGATTAATTGCGGAAAGCATTAATTTTTTGTTTTCATTTGAAGAAAAGTGCATCGAATGCTTGTCGAGGCATATGGTGATCATGCTCTATCAGAAGCAGCATGCAAGAGATGGTTTCAGCGGTACAGAAATAATAATTTTAATGTGAGAAATGAAGAACGTGAAAGACCACCAAAAAAGTTTGAAGACGCCGAATTGCAAACGATATTGGATGGAGATGACACTTTGAGTCAAAAGAAAATGGCAGCAATGTTAAATGTTGTACAAAAAACAATTTCTGACCATTTGAAAGCTATGGGAAAGACTCAAAAGTGTGGAAAATGAATGCCACACGAATTGAATGAAAGACAGATTGAAAATGGGAAAAACACTTGTGAAATTTTGCTTCAAAGACACGAAAGAAATTCGGGTTTGCATCGGATTGTTACTTGCGATGAAAAATGGATTTATTATATTCCTAAAAGGAAAAAATCATGGATTAAACTGGGACAACCATCAACATCGACAGCAAAACCAGATCGATTCGCCAAGAAGCCAATGCTGTTTGTTTGGTGCTGTACCACGAGCTCCTTAAACCTGGTGAAACCGTTAATACTGATCGCTACCGACACCAAATGATCAATTTGAACCATGCATTGATCGGGAAACGACCAGAATGGGCCGGAAGACACGGTAACGTAATTTTGCTCCAAGACAATGCACCTGCACACAAAACACTGTACGTGCGCGGCTCCATAAAAAGTAGTCAATACGGTAGCTTTAATAGCAAGAACAAGGTGGCAAATGGACTGGTTCCTTTCTTGAGGCTCACCATGCTCACTCTTCAGTAAGTCGATTGCAAAATGGTGGCTTTTGGCGTCGTTCTGTTGAAACCACATGTCAACCAAGTCCATGTCTTCCCATTTCGGTCAAAAGTAAACAGTAATCATGGAATGATAAATGATGAGCAATCACAATAACGTGACGCTCCTTATCGTCGACGAAATAGTATGACCCAATATCATCGCCATGTTCATGTAAACCGCACCAAATAGTTATGTTTTGCAAATGAGCTGGCGATTCATGAAGAACATGTGCGTCAACCCGACCAATAACGAATATTCTGTTTATAGGCGAACTCGTTCAGCCAAAAATATGCTTCGTAATGGCAGTCATTTTGGTGCATCTTCTCCAGAACCCAATCGGAGAAAGAACATCGCTTCAAATGATCCATCGGCATCAATTCTTGACCCAGTTTGATTTCATAAAGGGTGTTCCAAAAAGAACGCAAGACTTAAATTTTGCCCCATTCGATTTGTCATTTTTTGACATTTGAGCAATTATTATTGTTTGTTAGTAGAAGGTATAAGGTTAATAAAAATGGAGCGCTACACGAATGAACAACGCATTCTCATTGTGAACATGAAAATGCTGATTTTGCCGATAAAATCATCTTAAGTGACAAGGCCCATTGCTTTCTTGATGGCTTCGTCAATAGGCAGAATTGTCGCATTTGGGGCGAGGAAAATCCTCGAGTGATTCACGAGAAGGAAATGACGTGTGTAGTGTGGATTTTGGGCTGGGGGAATCAATGGACCTTTTTTATGAAAATCAGTTAGGTAAAGCGCAAACAGTCAATGGTGTTCGGTATTGTGGAATGATAACCAATTTTTTTGCCTAGAATTGAAGAAATGAATGTGGAGGGGATGTGGTTTCGACAAGACGCCGACACATCTCAACAGCCAGTCATTTAAGTCAGTCATTTAAATCTTGCGTTCTTGTTGGGACACCCGTTATATGTGCAAACCAGTTCTTAAGAAAACTACGCCATAATGTTGTCTGTGCGGGGCCTAGTTCTTGTAAATGACGCGGAAGTGGCTAATTCAACCAAGCAGCGATCATTTCGAAATTTCGACCAGCATGTTCCCTCATTGACATAGTAACATCGCACAACGAAAAAGTAGACACAGTTTTGTAAACTAAACCTTTTATTGCCTATCAACTAAGATGAGAATTATCACCGAATCGAATCGTCTTAAAGTTGCAGTCAGCGACCCCAAATTTCTGTAGAAATGTTAGTGATTTGAAGACTTTGCTCGTTTTTCGTGACTTCGCTGAATAAATTGACGGTGAGAGTTTGATTATAAGTTGAAGAGTGGGCCCACAAATGAAATTCAAATTTGTGATGTTATGTGGTGGCTCATCCTTTATTAGAACTTATGGGGTAAATGTTTATTTAAAATTAAATAAATAAACAAAATAATAATAATAATTGTTGGCGCTACAGTCCGATGGGGGACCAGGGCCTAGCTTGCTCATCAACTGCTCGTGTTGTGCGCGCTACTGTTCTCTCACGAGTAGGAGGGACCTACAGTTTTTTGCCGACTCCGAACGGCGAATTTTTGAGAAGCTTTCTTAGACAGTTATTACTCTTTGAGTGTTGTCAGCAGCTCGAAAGAGGTGGTGCCGTGAAAAATTCGAAAAATTGGTGTTGAGCTGGGAATCGAACCTACAACCTTCGGCGTGTGAGCGTCGCACTCTACCCACTACGCCACGGCGGCCACAAAAATAAACAAAATAGAAAAGTAAATAAAGTTTTGTAGTGGAAGAAATGCATTGTTTTGATATATTAAAAATTAGAGGTTATAAAATGAAAACCAACAGCAGGGTTGCCATATATGTGAACCGTTAACCTCTAGCAAAAGCGAACTTTCTTGGTTCTTAATTGTTCGCGTTGTCGAAAGTCTGCTGTAGCTGCTTTTGTAGGATTTACAAACAAATCAATTTAATGGCCGTACAGGTCGCTGGCTTCTACAGCAATAACGCGTGTTGTACGTTCTAGAGTACAACGAGTAGAAGGAACTTACCGTTTCTAATTAACTCTAAGAGCAAAATTTGAGAAAACAGATCATACTTTGTCAGAAACTAAAAGTGATACGTTCGTAAAGAGGGTGAGTGGTATTCAGTTCAGAAATTATTTATTCATTTAAAGCAGAATATGAATTGGATGTAAGTGGTGCCAAATTCTTTGAACCCAATTGTTTTGTTAGCCTAATTGGAAGGTGAGGAGTGGCCGCCGTGGACTAGTGGATAGAGTGCAACGCTCACAACTTACATTCAGGATAAGGTAGAATAAGTTAGGATTATGTATAAATTATAATATTACCAAAAAAAAAAAAATTGTTATTTAATTTAAGATAGTTGTATGTAGGTTAAGTGTTTTAATTAGGATAAGGTAATAAGTTTTTTATACAAGTTTTCTTAGTATTAAGCTATCTAGAATTACGTTAATACTGTAAACATTTACAAATCAATAATATCACGAAGCTAAAAAGCAATAGAAATTAAAAACAGATAACCTTAGAGTGCCCGTCTAGGGCCAGTAGAATAGATTTGTAAGTTTTAAATAAATAATAAACAAGTTAAGTATTTTGTCTAGATTTAAGAAAATTGACTGATAAACAAAAAATACATTTTTAAACTTAAAAAGAGTGCAAGGCTCACACATCGAAGTTCCAACCTTGAAATTTTCACGGCTTTTTTTTCTCGAATTTTTTCGAGCCACTGACAACAGTCAAAGGGTATTGATTATCTAACAAAACATGTTCTCAAGCTAAGCCGTTCGGAGTTGGCGAAAAAATTGTAGGTCATTTCTACTCGTGAGAGAACAGTATCGCGCACAATATGAGTAGTTCTGCAGCAAGCTAGGCACTGGTCCCCCTGTGGATTGTCGCACCAATCAATTAAATCTGAGCTACTTGCTTACTAGACACGGTTCCTTCAACTAATTCTTGTTCAAGTGGTTCATAAGCGACTCAGAGGTTTGCTTGTGCGGGTAAAGCTCTGAGGATTGGTTGCACGTGTTGTGTCAATGTCTTCTTTATGATAACATTCGGGACCGTGGAGCTGGTAAGCCTGGTTCTCCAGACTAGACAGAGTACCGACACCATCAGGAAATTTGCTAAGAAAGTTTTCGGCAGACAAAGAGCTAGAATGTCTAGCTGCTGACAACAATCAAAGAGTAATAACTGTCTAAGAAAGCTTCTCAAATTTCGCCGTTCGGAGTCGGCAAAAAACTGTAGGTTAATTCTACTCGTGAGCGAAAGGTAGCGAGCACAACACGAGTAGTTGATGAGCAAGCTAGGCTCTGGTCCCACTGTAGACTTTGGCGCCATACAATTATTATTATTATGGTAAGTGTGAAGAGGTAAAATAATGCATGCATGCATGAATGCTGTTGTCCTGAATGTGTTCTAGGAATATGCGCTGCAGTAGTTTATGCTATAAAAGCTGTTCTTCATGGAATTCCTAAATAAGCCAGAACGTCGAATTTTGAAGGTGTGAAGGAGACTGAGACAAATGAATTCCTAACTCCGCATTGGGTTCACAACTACGAACTTTTCTAACTCATAGATGCTGAGGTTTTAGTTGAATGTTTAAGTTTGCTGACGTAGTCGAAATGTAAAACACATTTTATTATTTGATAGTTGGTACTTCAGCTGTCAATCAGTAATAATAATAATAATAATTGTTAGCGCTACAGTCCAAGGGGGGACCAGGGCCTAGCTTGCTCATCAACAACTCGTGTTGTGCGTGCTACTGTTCTCTCATGAGTAGAAGGGACACACAGTTTTTTGCCGACTCCGAACGGCGAGATTTGAGAAGCTTTCTTGGACAGTTATTACTCTTTGAGTGTTGTCAGCAGCTCGAAAGAGGTGGTACCGTGAAAAATTCGAAAAATTGGTGTTGAGCTGGGAGTCGAACCTAGACCCTTCGGCGTGTGAGCGTCGCACTCTACCCACTACGCCACGGCGACCACAAACAAACTTTAATTGATCAGTTGTGTAGTTTATATTTGATGCCTCTTGGAAAATGGAAAGTCAATACGAACACTTTTATCATATTTTGTTTTTATATTTCCGGAAAGGAAACAACGCATCGCAAGTAATGTGCTGTTTATGATGACGCAGCTTTAACAAAACGACAGTTTCAAAATTGTTTGCCAGTTTTGGTGATTTTTTAAAGATGAAAGTTTAAATTGATGACGACCAAATTAAAGCAATAATCGATTTGGATCGTCACATTACCAAACCTGAGATTGCAGAGAAGCTTCATGTATTACATACTTGCATTGGAAATCACTTAAAACAACTTTGCTATGTACCAAAACTCGATATTTGGGTTCCTCATGAACTGAAAGAAAGTCATTTAGCACAACGCATTAGCATCTGCGATGGAAATGATCCATTTTTAAGAAGATCGATAACTGGTGATGTAGGATGTGTTGTTTACAACAGTGCCAATCAGAAAAAATCACGGAGCGAAACAAATTGTGCGAAATCTCAGTTTTGAACTTCTAAACGAAAAAAAGAATAATACACATATTATATAATAAAAACAGATATAATACACACAAAAATTTCGCGAATAAAAAAAAGGAACAGAATTATTAGAAGATTTGAAGGCTTTAATAAGACTCGTATAGTGCCGAAAAATCAATTTGAATAAACGTCGTCTGGATCTCATCGAGAGAACCCAGACGACGTTTATCGATTTCGATTTCCTCCTTTTCGAGCGCAAGCAGTTCCTTATGCTTAATATCGTCCTTCTCTGCTTCTTTTTTAAGAATTTCAAAGGGTCTTCTTCCTTCTTTCTTTTTCTTTTTGGAGTTTCAACACATCTATCGTCCTCTAGAGAATCATTTTCTTGTTTGAATTGCGTACTGGCATAAGGGAGGTTTTGTGGAGGAGACACACTGTGTCTTACACCGTAGGCTTCATCAAATACTTCACGAAATTCCCACGTTGTGGCTTCTCTACCTGACTCCTTATTTCGTTTTTTATCCTTTTATATGTTGTTGTTAGATTATCGAACTTCTTCTTCACTTCTAGAACATTCAATTCTAAAAGTGGGTCTGCAATCTTCATCTTGCAAAGAATTTGTTTCCATAAAGTAAGTTTCTGTGGTCGCCGTGGCGTAGTGGGTAGAGTGCGACGCTCACACGCCGAAGGGTCCAGGTTCGACTCCCAGTTCAACACCAATTTTTCTAATATTTCACGGCACCACCTCTTTCGAGCTGCTGACAACACTCAAAGAGTAATAACTGTCTAAGAAAGCTTCTCAAATTTCGCCGTTCGGAGTCGGCAAAAAAACTGTAGGTCCCTTCTACTCGTGAGAGAACAGTAGCGCGCACAACACGAGTAGTTGATGAGCAAGCTAGGCCCTGGTCCCCCTTTGGACTGTAGCGCCAACAATTATTATTATTAAAGTAAGTTTCTTCTTTTTGCCGGCGTTAAATGCTATTTCCATGGCTTTTGGATTAATAGCTATATAAGACTGTTTGCTTAAACGTGAACTTTGTTTTCCCTTTTAAAATACTCAATGGCATTGAAAATCTATAACAAATAAGAAATACACAATACTTACTTACATTTTTGCAGTTTAAAACTTTCTGCAAAAAAACGCGCCTTTTCTGCAGTCAAAAAATAGTTACTGCACAATCTGCACGACTCCGATGACAGATTGACGTTTATGAACAGTAGGTACTGCAGGGCGCCTAGGTTAGCCCGACTGAAAACCTGCATTATTAAACATGGATAACGCAGTCCTTTGTTAGTCTGACGTTTTTGAAAACACCCAAACATTGCAATGCAGTTGTTTATGAAAACAAAACCTTAAAAACGAATTGCAAACAAATTTCATCATAATTTCACATAAAATGATAAAGATTCGGATCTCTTCAAACAAATCCAAAAAAGAGGATTCTGGGAAGTACCATTGTATCACAATGTATGAAATAATCAACCGGACTAGTTGAAATCCCTAACAATCCCGAAAAATGGTCGCACTCTAATTTCCACAGACGTGCGGTGTGTGCAGTGCACTGTGGTTAGCCCAACCCCAATTAGACAAGCAAACAGAACGTTTCTCGCATCCTCAGACACGCGCTATCCAGAGGAAGACCTCTTCTGACATCGTTCCCTAATTGCATTTCATCTGTTCATTGTGCCTGCCACTTCCATTTGCCACTCCTAATGAGGTCAAAAAATGCACACTCTCCCTATCTTGTAATCGCGCTGTACACACACATCGCCCAGTTCAAAACGAACTCATTTCCTCCAAGCCACAGAGAGCCATTAACACGAACATATCTCTGCCATTAATTTCATTATGTTAATTATTATCCTTTTGTCTGTCATTCCATTCTGTTTGCGCATAATTTCTTCAAACACTGAGTCTTCATCCACTCGCAGCGGAAAAGCTCGACAGACCTCCCGCCTAAGCAGCACGGCACACAAACAGTGTGGGTTGTGGGCTGAATTAGTCCGCTGTAACCCCATTTTACACTCGTACAATACACGAATGCAACGCACACGACCGCCAGCCTGCCCGCGCTGGTATCCATCCCGGCCAGTGGCAGCTCATACCGCAGAGCTGCAATAATGAATTTATGATACCGAAATATCACTTCTTCCAGTCTAGTTGGCATTTTAATTTAAGTTTCGTTTGCACTCGCACTTGCGACTGAAAAACAGCAACAGGACCAACAGCAGCAGCAGTGGCGTGGCTCTTCTGTCGTACCCGCATCTCTTTTATCATCATCAAGGCGCTGGAGCGTGTTCGCTCCTTTCGACTTTTTTCGGTGTCCCGTGGGGAGGCGCCGCTCCGCACCAGGCAAAACGTTTAGAAACTCTGCGAAAAGTATTGGCTGGTCGTGCAACAAATGGCAGAATAAAATTTGTTGGCCTTCCCCATTCCGGTGTTGGATTCTTGGGTGCTCGACAGACGGAGTGGGAATAAGTTCCCACACAGAGCCTCTGGGGAGTTCTTGATGTGAAACTAACAGGGCACATGCAATATCCTATTTGTGAGGACTGCTAGTGATAAGATGCACTCAGAGATGAGAGTTGTTGGCGATACTTTGCTCATCGAGGACGGCCTATTTAGTTGGCGTTGAAGTTTTGAACGAACAATGGGATTTCGGAATGACGGAGTGTTAGATTGTTAAGAAAGCACGTCAGCAGACGTTTATTTTGATGGCGAACTTTCTGTCGAGCAGAACCATGAAGCCTGAGTCTCAAGGGGTGACGTTTTGATCGGTGACGTTGGTGGTCCATTTCTAGACAGACATGCATTCATTCCACAAATATGCTTGAAAGTTGAACACCTCGCCTCAGACTGAAATCCGCTCGGGGCTCAACAGGAATGTTTGCTGTTGGAATTTGATGCACTGCTCAGTTTTGATTGCTGTCGGTAAACTGATGGACTAACTATAAGTAACGGGAATGCAACAAGTTCACTGGGGGTCCTTTGGATGACATGGATAGATCCGTGGAACCGCTTGCGTTAAAAAAGAATTGCAATATCAGCAAAATGTGAGTAAATGATCCACGAAGGGATAATTTGTGCAAAGCAAGGAGGCGGTTCAAGTCAAATCCTAATCGATTGCGGATCCCCGAATTATTTAAAAAAAACAATAGACGCCCAGCAAGGCAAGACACTCTAGTTAGTGACAGTTCCAAAGTCAGAGTAAAATCGTTTGCATAATTTTGAACAAGATTTGAACTCCTCGTTATTTTTGCTTTAGGTGTAGCAGTCGCTTACAAAAATGTTTGCATATTTTTGGGGAGAGAAATTGGTACGTCAAAACTCTGCGCCAATTTCCTGTGCGAGCGTGCAGTGTACGACAATTTACAATAAAACGCACTCTTTGAGTCACAAATGTACTCTACATCATCGACACACGGATCTGAACACCCCGATGTTAAGGCAGGACATCGTTATATTGTACACACTCAAACTATGTAAGACAGTTGTTCATCCGTCGGGCCCCTATTGTTGAGCCGGCTTCATTCCGCCTGAAGCTTTTCTTAACCTACGTGCGAAAGGCCTGATACAAGATAGGGAAGGGTGCCCTATCATCTTCCACGTCGCACGCCGAACAGTAGAAAAGCAACTTCAATACGAGCCGGACGTCGCTCGCAGTCACGAGGACCTCGTACCCGCGACAGAGCAGTCTCTGCAAAGGAATGACATTTTTACTGGTGGTGAGCCGCTAAGTTCTTAAAGAAAATGACGGGATAGTTGAATCAAAAAAAGTTCGATTCAGTGACCATTAAGCCGTGATCATGACACCATTTTACGGCATTATCAAACTCGTCCTGCATTGCTTGCGTTGCCGCGTCCACAGATCTATGGCGTAACACTATCGCCGTGTCGTCTGCAAAATGAAAACTCTTTGGACTTCGTTTGTGTATAGGAAGAATAGAAGTGATCCTAATTTTGACCCTTGAGGGACTCCATATTGCACGAATTATGGCTTTATGTCTGATTGACTTTGACACAAAATTTCCTGTTGCGTAGGTACTGCTAAGCCAATCTGCTATCAAACCTCTAATGCCAGCATTTTCAGGAGCCTATATGAAATTCAAAGGTCTTACTGAACTCGACAAAAGGCACTAGCACTAGCACTAGCAATAAAATCTTGTAGCCTGTTTAATATGATCTCTTCGAGTCACTTTTCTACTACCGGCAATATAGAGATTGGCATGTAGTTACCTATCTCGCCTTTCACACCTCCTTTATAAATTGGCCGAACTACACAAGTTTTCAGAGTATTGGGAAATTTTTGTTTCGCTTTTATCATATTTATTAATTTACCAATTATCTGAGCAAATATGTCCGCGTGACTTTTTATATCTCCGGCTCTTACACCATCAAAACCTGGTTACTTGGCTTCATTGAGCGAAATGATTATTCTTCTTATTTCTAACAAGTTGCATTCGTGAAAAACAATGATCTGGCTAGAGTCAAATTTCTGTATGTAGAAGTAACAACCTCACATTTGTGGATAATCTTAATCTGAGTGCTGAAATTAATTGCTAATGAACTAGCGACATTACTTTCACACATTTTCCCAGCAGCCCAGTTTATAATGAAGGTGCGGAACCCTGGTAAAGAGCCACCATCTCTTCTTGAAAAGTTTGTTTTTGAAAGATTGATTTTCATGACAATATGCCCAACAAAGGTTGCAAACTACAGTGCTTCAAGTGACGCTACTTTTGCGATTTTTAAAACAGTGCAAGGAACTGAATTTCGAGAGTTGTTTAAACACTGCTTTTTGTTGGAAAAACAAATACTGTGCAAGCTCAGCAACGGCTTCGTCAAAATCAACTGTTTGTCGGTGGTATGCTCACTTTAAACGTGACCGTACAGGCACCGACGATGCTGAACGCTCTGGAAGGCCGTTTCAGGTGGTGACACATGAAAACTGAGAGATTCTGAGATCTGTTTGAAGCTGTTTCGCCGGTATGTCATAATGGATGAAACAGAGATCCACCACTATACTCCAGAGTCAAGTCGGCAGTCAGCGAAGTGGACAGCAGCCGGTGAACCACACCCAAAGCACCCAAATTGGACATTGAATTGCTTCCGCAACCACAGTATTCTCCAGATCTGCACCCCAGTGACTTCTATTCCTTTTCAGATCTCAGAAAAAAATATGAATGATCACCGATACTGAAGCCTTTTTTGAAGCCAAATATAAATCGTTCTTTAAAAAAGGTGTCGAAGTGTTAGAGCGGCGTTGAGCTGATTGTATCACTCCTAAAAAAAACTATGGTGATGATTAAAGTTATTCGACTTGTCTAGAAAATATGTTTTTGTTGGTTAGTCCTGGGGTTCATTTAGAGATGTGTTAGAAGGGACTCTAGAAAAGATCCTTGAGGCACTCCGAGATCAAAATTCTGAACATATCTGCAGCTGTTGGGTACTTTTACTATAAAATTTTCTGTTTTTAAGACAGCTCTCAAAGCAACCTAAAATTCTTCCGCGGACGCATATCTTTTTCAGAATTTGAATTGTTTTCCAATGACAAAGTGTGTTAAAGGCTTTTCTTAGGCTGACTAAAGGACAACCTGCACAACCGGTTTTACTTTATAAAGATCAGACAAACCTGTAGTGATAAAGAAGACGCACCCTACGGAGTTCCACAAGGATCGAAATTGGGGCCAATTTTTTTCATTCTATATGCCAATGAGCTTCTTCGCATTTTTAAGAGAGCCAAACTTTTTGCATATGCAGACGATACTGTGATTGTAGTGTGCCATAGGTCCCTGGAGGCAGCAACAACAATTATGCAAAAAGAATTTGGAAATGCAGCTAAATGGTGTCATGATCAGGGTCTAACTTTTAATGCATCAAAGACCAAAATGATGCATATTAGAAACCCGCGGTTTGCTGTAACCCAACAACCTGCAGTACATCAGCTAGCTTCCCTATAGCGATAGTGGAAAGCTACAGGTACCTAGGAGTCAAAATAGATGAGGGAGGAGTGAGGAGTTACGCATTACCTTGAGAAAGACACCTTACGGGCTGACCCATTTAAAGTACTATGCCACAAATAATCTATTAAACAAGTATACTATACATTAATAATAATAGTAATAATAATAATAATTGTTGGCGCTACAGTCCAAAGGGGGACCAGGCCCTGGCTTGCTCATCAACTATACATTAGTGGAATCCAAACTGAAGTATGGAATACTTGCATGGGGCAACGCTTCAGCAACACATTTAAGAAAAACTTCAAAAATCACAAAACGCAGCACTTAAACGGACAAAAACATCTACTCGCGGAAATAGTGAACATGACGGCTTCAAAGTCCTTCAAATTAAATACATTTTTAAGATCACTCTTATATTGGGGTACTACGACGATAGACGATTTATAAGCCCAATTGGCCATGGAATTCATACAAGAAGACGTGCCCAAAATATGCTTAATGAACCTCGTTTTCGCAACAAATACGGCAAAAGACTATTAAAATGCAGTGTGCCTGAGACACTTACCAGCTATACCGGTATGAAATCGCAGTTTTTTTTTTTAAATAAAACACTGATTATTAATGGGAAAGTAAAAACATTTTATTCAAAGTATTGGCCATTGTTTTCTATACATTTTGACAATCTTTCTGGCAATTTGTGAATACAACGCCAATAAAATTATTCGTCTTTTAAAGCAAACCAATCAGACACCCAATTTTCGACTTCCTCGTAGGAATTTAAGTGCTTCTCAGCCTATGCGTGTCCCATGGATGAAAACAAGTGGTAGCCGGAAGGAGCCGAGTCTGGTGAATACGGCGGGTGGAGTAGCTGCTCCCAGCCAAGTGTTTTGATTGTATCCTGAACCGGTTTTCCTTTGTGTGCAGGTGCATTGTCATGAAGCAAAATTACCTTGCCGTGTCTTCTGGCCCATTCTGGTCGTTTTTCGATCAGAGCATGGTTCAAATTGGACATTCGTTGTCGATAGTGATCAATATAAACGGTGTCACCAGGTTTCAGGATCTCGTGGTACAGCACACCTTTCTGGTTCGGCCCATTCTGGTCGTTTCTCGATCAATGCATGGTTCAAATTGATCATTTGTTGTTGGTAGCGATCAGTATTAACGGTTCCACCAGGTTCTAGGAGCTCGTGGTACAGCACACCTTTCTGGTTCCACCAAACACACAGCATTGCCTTCTTGCCAAATCGATCTGGTTTTACAGTCGATGTTGATGGTTGTCCCAGATTAACCCATGACTTTTTCCGTTTAGGATTCTTAAAATAAATCCATTTTTCATCGCCAGTAACAATTCGATGCAAAACCGATTTTCTTTCGTGTCTTTGAAGCAAAATTTCACAAGTGTTTTTCCGGGTTTCCATCTGTCTTTCATTCAATTCATGTGGCACCTATTTTCCACACTTTTGGATCTTTCCCATAGCTTTTAAAGGGTCAGAAATTGTTTGTTGTGCAACATTTAACATTGCTGCCATTTGCTTTTGACTCAAAGTGTCATCTCCATCCAATATCGTTTGCAATTCGGCTTCTTCAAACATTTCTCCCATCAAAATCATTATTTCTGAACCATTGAAATCATCTAATGCATGTTGCTTATGATAGAGCATGCTCACCATATGCCTCGACAAGAATTTGATGCGACTCTGCAGCACTCTTCTTCAAATGAAAACAATAATTAATGCTTTCCACAAATCATCACTTTCTGGTACAAAATTCGACATTTTTAACACGATGAAAAAATATGTTGTTGTCTGTTCAATGACTTGATGTATACTAAATATTTCTCACAGATGTCATAGCAAACAAACAAAAAAAAAAAAATAAGTGCTCGTTCACAACAAATGTTCCCTATCGACACATTTGTATATTGACGCTCACTTCTTACCGGTATACCTGGTAACGCGCTTCGTCAAGAACTAAAAAATGTCTGAAATCCCGAAACGTACAAGAAATAAATGTGTAAAAACATATTTTCTAAATACAAGAACTGAACTATAACTCGAATGTGAGAATGTTTAACTGTTACTGTAATTTTAAATTTTTGAAGTGAAATATTTTAAACACAATTAACTTCTCATTAAAATTACTATTTTGTCTTTAATTTGTTTAAATACTAAAATAATGGCCACCGTGGCGTAGTGGGTAGAGTGCGACGCTCACACGCCGAAGGGTCTAGGTTCGATTCCCGGCTGAACACCTCGAATTTTTCACGGCACAACCTCTTTCGAGCTGCTGACAACATTCAAAGAGTAATACTTGTCTAAGATAGCTTCTCAAACTTCGCCGTTCGGAGTCGGCATAAAACTGTAGGTCCCTTCTACTCGTGAGAAAACAGTAACGCTCACACCACGAGTAGTTGTTGAGCAAGCTAGGCCCGGGTCCCCCTTTGGACTGTCGCGCCAACAATTATTATTGTAAATAGTGATTTATAATTTTTCTTAATCTAAGCTAACATAAACATAACTGTCAACAATTGAGACACAACCTTCTACAGAAAAGCCCCTTGGCTTCGCAGAAACATATATCCTTTGTAAACTATTGTATTATGGATAATAAAACCGAGTTGAATTGAATTGATTTGGACGTTACCTAATATGAGTGAACAAGACAAAGTGAACAAAGCCAGTGAGTGAAAGTTTTTGTCCATATTAGAATGTCAAAATTTGTTGCTTCATAAAGTCTTTGCACTTATCACCACAGGCTCAGCTTACAGAAATTAAGTGTTCATAAATCCTAAGACTCCCATTCTACTGATTTACAACACCCCCCATTCATTTCCATTTCCCGACTGTGTGCATTCAAAGTGTCACAGAACATTTTAAATTCCTTCTAACATCAGTCATGTACAACAGAATTTTTTTGTCAAATTCAGATTCCTGCACGGGTAGAGCAACACAAATGTGATTGTCGCTCTTCGGTCCAGTTGACTAATCTCAATTCGCAGTGAGTCATTCCACTTGGTCGACTCAACAGCCAAAACAAAGCGAATGTGCTCTTCTATCTCATCAATCATCCTTCCAGGGAGCGGCGGACAAACGCACTCAGACCGAAAAGCCATTTCGTTTTAGGGTCAGCAAAACTGCACAACTTCCCAAAATAATCAAATCACGAGCCGAACTCCCTGCCACCGAACAGGTCTGCCTTTTTTTTTGCTTCTTCTTTTATAGCCAGTGGTGAATTCCCATTTTTCCCCTTTCAATTTGCCTGTGAAAACTCTGCCCGTCGAACCACACCTCCAGCTGCTCTCGCTTCCGCGATTTTATTCTCATTTTCGGTTGAACAACTCGCAAGCAACACAATCAAATGAACACATAAAACTCGTGCAGGGCAACGTCAATGAGCTAACGCACCAATCATGGTTCACAGCTCCACGTCCCACACGCTCCACGTTCCTTTCAAAAGACAAACGCCAGGCTATTTCCGCATGCAACAAAATGTTTGCCAGGGAAAGTTGCACCGTCGCTTCACTGGCAACGCCCGGAGACAGCGCACACACAACCGGAAGGAAGTTCAAATATAAACTGAAAATGGTTGTTGAAATGTAAAAATTTATACCGCCATGATTGGCAACGGGCGATAGGGGCGGGCAGACAGGAACTCCTAAAAAACTTTTGCACCAGTGCCGAACTTGAGCACTAAACTTGTTTGCTATTTCGCACACAAGACCGTGAATAAAGTTTGACCAGGAGACGTTACTTTTATGATCCCGTCACTGGTGTGTTGACAGAATAACGCAGCGCCAAGGCGGTGATTGTATTCTAATAGAATGGCGCCCGGAACCCGACTTTAAACAATCAATTTCCAGCACCCGGCCAATGCACTTCGATTTGACTGTAATTTTCGAAGCATCAAAACTTGTTGTCAACGCGACACACGCGATGGTGGTGGCAGGAATGGCTGCAGTTAGGGTTGACAGCGCCATTTTTGGGTTATTGAGTTGGGTTTTTCATTGATTTTAAAACTTTGAGGGCAGCTGGGAGTGTACAGGGTACAGGGCGACGATCGGGCTATACAGGGCGACGATCGGGCTGTACAGGACGACGATCGGGCTGTACAGGGCGACGATCGGGCTGTACAGGGCGACGATCGGGCTGTACAGGGCGACGATCGGGCTGTACAGGGCGACGATCGGGCTGTACAGGGCGACGATCGGGCTGTACAGGGCGATGATCGGGCTGTACAGGGCGACGATCAGGCTGTACAGGGCGACGATCGGGCTGTACAGGGCGACGATCGGGCTGTACAGGGCGACGATCGGGCTGTACAGGGCGACGATCGGGCTGTACAGGGCGACGACCGGGCTGTACAGGGCGACGATCGGGCTGTACAGGGCGACGATCGGGCTGTACAGCGCGACGATCGGGCTGTACAGGGCGACGATCGGGCTGTACAGGGCGACGATCGGGCTGTACAGCGCGACGATCGGGCTGTATAGGGAGACGATCGGGCTGTACAGGGCGACGATCGGGCTGTACAGGGCGACGATCCTTCGTCACAGTGAACTTAGTGAGATCGGACGTGTTTTTCAATCGCTCAAGTGATTTCTTGCCAAAGTTAATAGCTTTAATTCTTAGTTAAACAATAATTCAAACAAGGGAAAAGACAGTGACTTTATTGTGTATTTATATACAAATCATAAGAAAAATTCTCATTTAATTTTTTAATAGTGTTCATTTAGTCTTTGCTAACATTTAAATTATCTATAAACATGCATGTGTGCGGACATTGCGGTGATAATCTCTTGGTAGAAGAGTTTGCTGAATGCTCGGGCTGCAAGCGAAAACTGCATTTTCATTGCACCACCGTAAGCGAGAAATCGTGGAGAACCATGGGCACAAGGAGAGATGCCTGGCGGTGCCAAGCATGTAGGTATAACCCAGATGCCCAGACTACCGCAGCAACCAACAATACGGTAGTATCTGTTCCTCAAACTACAGCAGAACAGCCTTCAAAAAGAATGAGGGAACACAGCAGCCCCGTTGGTACTAGTAACACCGCTCCATCAAACAACCCAGCTGTTATAGCCGAAATTCGTTTGCTGAGAGAGGAAATCAAAGACATTGCTGCAAGCTGTAATTTCCTAGCAGCAAAGTACGATGACCTCTCTGCACACATAAAGAAAAATAATGACTTAATGGACAATATTACAAAAGAATTAAATGAATTGAAATCAACTAATGCACAAAAAGATGTCTTAATACAAAGTCTCCAAACACATATTAACACCATGGAGCAACAACTAATAAAAAATAATATTGAAATCAAAAACATTCCCCCCACTCCACAAGAAAACCTTACAGAAATAGTGAAGGGAATTGGCAAAACAATCACGTTTCCATTAAACGACTGCGATATTTCTGATATTTATCGAACAAAAACCAAAAACCCAACAAAATCTGTCATCATTGCAACATTTGCATCCAGTATCAAGAAAAAAGAATTCATTCATAGAACACGCTCCACTCGCCCCATCAAAATGAAGACTGTCTTGCAAAACAGCAATGTCAGCTCAAATGTGAGTGTCAATATTCCAGACAGTACGGTATATGTCAACAATCAGCTGACAAAGCAAAATAAACACCTACTATGGATGGCTAAGGAAAGAGCGAGACAACAAAACTGGAGGTTTGTGTGGGAGAGCGCTGGCAGAATACTTGCCAGAAAAAATGAGAGTACTCAGCCGATCTTCATAAATACGGTTAATGATGTGAGTAAAATCATAAACTCTCACTAACAGGTTTGTTTGTATACAAAATGATACACAAACATTTTTTACATCAAAATGGATTTGAATGAAGTTGCAGTTGACATAAATTGTAGGGTAATATATGGCTTCAACAGTATCAATTTAAATGAATTAAATGAAAATAAAAATTGTTACTTATGTTTTAATATAAGGGCATTAAGGAAGAATTGGAATGACTTTTGCCTAAATATTAATCACGTCATGGATATATTAAATGTCATTGTGTTAGTTGAAACAAATATTGATGAAAAGGAGATAAACTATTACAACTTAGAGGGTTTCCAAACGGAATTCCTGAATCGAGATAAACGAAGAGGAGGGGGAATATTGATGTTAATTCGTAATGAATTACAATATGAACGATTATCAACAAAAAGTAGTTCTTATGAAAGCATCATGATTAAAGTCAAAGAGGAAAATAAGTATACGTATATAATGGGAATATATAGACCACCGGGTTTCAGTAAAAAAATGTTTATTGAAGAATTTGGGAACAGTGTTGGTCAATTAAGAAGTAAAGACGAAATTGTGATCATGGGTGACATAAACATTAACGTGAAGGATCTGAATTTGTATGGTGTCAAGGAATACCTGGAAATGCTGGCGTCATTGGGATTGATAAATATGATTACGGACTTTACCAGGGTAGATCCGAATACTGGATCAAAATCAACAATTGATCACATTTTGACAAACACCTTGTACCACCAAATCAATTCAGCCGTTATTGAAAGCAGTATCACCGATCATTATGCTGTCATATACTTCCGGCCAATGAAAAGATCTGTTACCGACGAGAGTTCATTCAGCCTATCCTGTATATCAAGCGTCAAGGTTGATGAACTAATCAGAGAAACCAATTGGGATGATATTCTAAGTAATAATGACACAGTCTCATTATATGAAGCCCTTTCTGAGAAAATGACGTCTATATACGAAAAATCGACAACTGCGAAGAAAATGAAAAACAAAAGAAAGCTTAATCCTTGGATGACTCCTGATCTAATTGCCAAATGTAAACAAAGAGACGAAATCTACAGAAAATGGAAAAATAACAGACTTAACAAGACATATGAAACAGAGTATAAGACATTCAGAAATAGACTAAACAAAGAGTTAATCGCCCAAAAATCGTCCTTCTACAAGACAAAATTCAATCAAATAAGATCTGATCCGCGTAAAACATGGAGTCTTATAAATGAGATACTTGGTCGTAAAAAGCTTGGGGTTGATGAAATTGTTCGCAAGAATTTCTCTGGAAAAATGTGTCTTGGTAGACTAGCCAGTGTGTTTGCGACAAACTTTAGCAGCCAGATAAGAGACATCATTCACCAATGTAACGTTGTCACATCCACACACACAAGATCAACTAATGTCCGTTCAATGTTTATACAAGAAGCCAACTACTCTGAAATCCAAAGCATAATTATGTCGCTGAACGATATGAAGTCACCAGGATTCGACGGAATAAGGGCAGGAGACATAAAAAGGCACATCGACATATTTACTCCAATTGTCTGTAAGTTGATAAATATGAGTATAAGCGAATCGAAAATCCCTAATAGCCTAAAAACTGCAGTAGTACGACCTGTGTATAAAGGAGGAGTGAAAAGCGAAATCAGCAATTACAGGCCGATATCGATTTTACCTGTAATCGAAAAATGTCTCGAAGAAGTTATAGCAAAAAGACTACAAGACTTTATCGCAAAGAATTCTCTCATACACTCAAGTCAGTATGGATTCCAGAAGAATAAAAGTACGGGCAAGTTATTAGGTGAATTCGCAAATTGTGTCAACGAAAGCTTAAATAAAAGCCATCATGTCTTAGTGTTATTCGTAGACTTCAGTAAAGCTTTTGATACCCTGAATCATGACAAGCTAATCGAAGCACTAGAGCATGCTGGGATAAGAGGATTGGTCGCGAATTGGTTTAAAGAATATCTACACAATAGACAATTCTGTGTAAAGATAAACCAAACTTGCAGTAAAAACGAAAGTGTACAATATGGAGTCCCACAAGGGTCTAAACTAGGACCAATTCTGTTTATTTTATACACTAACGAGCTCTTACGAGTATTTAAACTGGCAATACCATTTGCTTTTGCAGACGATACAGCGATAGTGGTGCGTCATAGGTCTCTGCATACGGCAACCGAAATAATGCAGAAAGAGTTTGACAGGGCAGTCAAATGGTGTCACGATCACGGACTTGTGATCAATGCGTCAAAGACTAAGATGATGCACATACGAAGTCCACAGTTCAAGGCCACCCAAGAACCAATACTCTACAGAAATAACTCCTGTAACAGATCAATTAGTTGTCCAATTGAGATTGTTGAGAACTATAAATATCTCGGCGTCACAATTGACAGCAATTTTCTGTGGGATACGCATATTGATAAGTTGCGCGCAAGCCTTAAAAAAGCTTTGTACGCACTTACACATTTAAAATTTCATGCCACAACGCCAGTGTTACGACAAGTTTATTATGCTTTGGTGGAATCTAAACTAAGGTATGGCATTCTTGCTTGGGGCAGTGCTTCTGCCACACATATCAACAAACTTAAAAAACTCCAAGATGCAGCACTCAAAAAGATAGCTCCATATAACCAACGCAACACTCCAGAGCAATCAAACTTTAAAATTCTCTCAGTAGACGACATCTTTAAGATGACCTTAATCCTGGAGTACTATGAAGACAGTCGGTTTATCGTGCCAATCCAGCATGGACTTAATACCAGAAGACGGGCTCAAGGTATGCTACATGAATCCCGTTTTCACAACAACTACGGCAAGAGAGAGTTAAAGTGCAGTGTACCAAAAATCCTCAACACCCTACCTCAAGATCTAAGAAGTATTTCAAACATAAGAACAAGAAAATCTCGAATAAAAAGTTTCCTTCTGAATAACACAAACATTTAAAAACTATAAAGTCAATTTTGAAAATTTTTTTTGAAATTTTTTATATAACAATTTAAATTGTTGTTAAATTGTATAATTTTATTATGAATTTATTGTATGTAATGAATTATGTTTATATTGAACTAAGTTTACTTAAACAGATTTTTTTATATTGGTAAAGCAACCTTCTGCAGAAAAGCCTAATAAGGCTTCGCAGAAACACTTGATTATTGTTAATTAATAATTTGAATAATAATAAAAATCAATCAATCAATCAATCAACGATCGGGCTGTACAAAGCGGCGATCGGGCTGTACAGGGCGGCGATCGGGCTGTACAGGGCGACGATCGGGCTGTACAGGGCGACGATCGGGCTGTACAGGGCGACGATCGGGCTGTACACGGCGACGATCGGGCTGTACAGGGCGACGATCGGGCTGTACAGGGCGACGATCGGGCTGTACAGGGCGACGATCGGGCTGTACAGGGCGGCGATCGGGCTGTACAGGGCGGCGATCGGGCTGTACAGGGCGGCGATCGGGCTGTACAGGGCGACGATCGGGCTGTACATGGCGACGATCGGGCTGTACAGGGCGACGATCGGGCCCTGTCTTAGTCTTTTCGAGGGAAAAGTTTTGAGTGCGATTTTTGTCACTGTTTGCGTTGATGGCATCTGGAGGAGAAGATTTAATGACGAACTCTATGGGCTGTACAGCCACATGCGCCTGGTCAAGCGTCCACGGATACAACGCTGAAGATGGCTAGACCATGTAGAGCATATGGACATTACTGTTCCGGCCCGAAAAGTCTTTGAATTCTTGCCATTGGGACAACGAAACAGAGGACGACCTAGACTAAAGTGGCGCACACAAGTGGAGAAGGACCGCAACCAACTTGGAGTGCGCAGCTAGCGAAAGATCGTGCTGGCTGGAGAGGCATGTTTGCTGAGGCCCAGGTCCACCCCGGACTGTAGCGCCACAAGAAGAAGAATATGGCTTCCAAAGTTCTCACGAAAATGGAAGTAATCCTGTGTGGTGGTCTGTCTTTAGGTTTTGTGACTGTTTGGAAACATTAAACAAAATCGTTAGTGAGACAAGTTTAACAACTTCTTGATCACACCGTCATAAAAACACCTGAGACAGCACCCAAATTTCTGCTCCAGGTACGCAGCCAAAATCCAAATGATTAATAACAAAACTTCGTCTAATTGATTTCGACTCCGTTCTGCACCATGAATCACTGACTGTCTCCAACTCTGCCAGGACGACAGAAAATTGTCTAAACTCAGAATCATTAACTTGCAATTCCTCCTGCACAAACAAATACATTACCGTGAACGTACCGAATTCGGATCTCTCTACCCCCAGTCCCGCCCCAGAAAAAGGAACCGGATAAGCAGGCACAGGCGAAAAAAATTGATTAAAAAACTTTTCACATCAGATACGAGTGCAAGGACTAATTGCAAAAAAAAAAATAAAATATCCTGAACGAACAGGATTCCCCCATTTTTTTCCAACGGAACGGGAAAAAAAACGACGAACGAACTCCAAGAGATCCGTTTCCTTCGTCTTGTGATAAATTAGCTTTTAATTACTCCCTGTGTGTAGATAAATCCTTGGCCAGCGACAAGGGATACCGGAGCCACAGAGTTAACTGAGTACACAGAGGCTACACAGGGTACACAGAGGGTACACATCTCTCAGCAGCACCGCAGCGAGAACGTTCGACATTCTCAGGCTTCATCTGTGTCCTGGTTGGCGTACTCCTCGATTCTCGTTTCCCCTTCCTGGAGGCGTTTTTGTTTCGCCCCGTCTTCCGTTCGTGAGGAGGGAGTATTTTTTCCCTATTTTACGTTTTCCTTCGGCACTCACTCATTTCGAGGTCAATTCAATTGACTAATTTAATTGGAAATTGAAATGGAATTGCTTTTAATTTGTTGTCCTTCTGAATCGTTGCTGTATTCGTTTTTCCTTCATTCCCCCTGGGTGACTGTAATGCTTACGAATGAGCGAAGCTATTAATTGTAATTTTCTCATAAAATTTGAAATTGAAACTGTGGCGTCGGCGTCTGTGATGGCGGCGTTTTCACGATGGAAATGCTAAAACAATCGATAACTTTCTCGAATGTTTTTATTATGCTCGTATGTACCTATCGCATGTAGAGGATCCTTGGAAAATTTATTCACGTTTTACGAGTGCAAACGGATTTGGCAGGACGCTAAACACCGAATGGTTGACGAGCGACGACGTTACCCAGAAGGGCGCAAGCATGTGAAACGTACCGAGGCCCACACAACCCCAGTAGCAGTGAGGAGACAAGTGAAACATGTAAAGGATAATAAAATTTGTATTTGAATTTAGTTGAGGCACAGATGACTGTGCCAGGGGGCTGACTATAAAGACGCTGACACAGAGCGCGACGAAAGCACTTTTACTGCTGCCACTGTTAAGACGAAGATGGATGTCGGTGCAAGAGATGAAACCTATTTCACAAAAACGAAATACTCATAGGTTTTAGGACGGCATATGTGCTTCGCAAACGGCGGGTGGGTAGGGCTGAAGTGAAAGGGTGGCACATGAAAATCCTTTTTACGCCAGCTGAGGATATAAAATCAAATGTGCTTCTGTGTGCGACATCATCTGGCGACACTTGTTAGTGTAAACAAATTCTAATTGCATGGATTTGTGCTGATTTTGAAATTGAATCGCTGTGTCGTTGAGATAAGACGGGCTCCTAGATTTCGTACACACGGGTAAGTTGATGGAAGCGAAGTAATAACAGCACTTTGGCAAATAATTGAGAAGATCCTGTTTTATGATTTTGCGAAATTTAGTACATACGCAGGAGATTTCAGATTTCAGACTACAGCCTTTATAATTACAATCAGTTAATACAAAATGACATGAGCAACAGCTTCTGTAGTTGAAATCTGTACATCATGACAAGTGATCCTTGACGTCCCATTCTCATTCAGGTATCGCAAGGAGGTTTCCTCTGCTAAAATCCGGACATTTCTCAGAGGCAATTGATGCATTAGTAGAGATTGTGGACTACGACTACAGCTACTGTTTTTGTTGATTGCGTCGGGATGATCCAGGCATTTGTTGAAACTGTTTGGAAGTAAAGGTGGTTCAATTTGAAAAAATTAACGAAAAGAACCGACTCTCGTTACCCAGTTTCTGGATTTCCCATTTCTTCCCTATGTGCCCAGTGGGACTCTACATCGCTGTAAGCCCCGGCAATACCCTCTCCATAAAAAATTGGAAAAATGATTTGCCTCCTACTTCTCTCTTCATCTTCTGTTTGGTGTTGTTGTTATTGTTACTGCTGCTTCCCCTTTTCATCTTCTTCTTCGTCTTCTTCTTCTTCTTCGTCTTCTTCTTCTTCTGCGTCTTCTCCTGTGCCTTCTTCTGCGTCTTCTTCTTCTTCTTCTTCTTCATCGTTGTCTTTTCCTTCTCCTTCGTCTTCTTCTTCCTCTTCCTCTTCTTCTTCATCGGCGTCTTCTTCTTCCTTTTCTTCTTCTTGGTCTTCTGTTTCCTAGTTTTCTTCTTCTTCGTTTTTTTCTTCTTCTACTTTCTCTTCTTCTTCGTCGTCTTCTTCTTTTTCTTCGTCTTTTTCTTCTTCTTCGTCTTCTGTTTCTTAGTTTTCTTCTTATTAGTTTTTTTCTTCTTCTACATTCTCTTCTTCTTTGTCGTCTTCTACATCGTCTTTTTCTCCTTCTTCTTTTTCTTCTTCTGTGTTGCGTCGACAGGGACTCATACGCCATGTGATGAGGCCGTTTTCGGATGAGATGTCCGAATGCCTCTATTTGAAGGAATTTTGGGACTGAAACCGTGATGTTAATGACCTTGTAGCGTATCCGTAAGCAGTGGACTAGGCCTTTGTCGCCACACAACCAGCAAAGTTCGTCGATGTGTTCTCCCTTTTAGATGTCAAGAGAACCAATAAACGCCGAAAAGCATCGGATGATGAAGAACTAACTGTTGATGACGCCAGCAAACGTTATAAGGACAATGATTTTCGACTTTGCACATGGAATGTGAGGTCCCTTAACAGGCGACCAACTTGCAGGGGCCCTTGACTGCTACAAGGCAGACATCATCGCCATACAGAACGTGCAATGGGATGGGCCTGGCATAAAAACGATGAAAAACTGCGACATTTACTACAGCGATTGCTACAGATGCGGATGTGGATTTGCTGTTCGAGGTAGACTCAGGCAAAAAGTCTTGAGCTTCGACCCCGTTAGAGAACCCCTCATGACAATCCGCATCAAGGCCAAATTCGGGAACATCAGTCTAATTTGCCCTCACGCTCCGACAGAAGAAAAGGATGGCAACTCCAAGGATGACTTCTTTGATCTCCTAGAAAGAACATACGATCGATGCCCTAGCTATGACACCAAGATCGTTCTAGGAAATTCCAACGCTCCGCTGGGAAAGGAGAACATCTTTGCTGGAGTCATCGGTAAACACAGCCTGCACGACAACACATCCAGAAACGTACTCAGGCTGTTGGACTTCGCCTCGGGGCGGAACCTCTCTGTGGCTAGTACACCTGGACATTCACCAATTAACCCGGCGATCTCCTGATCAATCCACCGTCAAACAGGTTGATTACGTTGCGATCGACGTCAGACACTCCTCCAGTAACCTCGATGTCCGAAGTTTCCAAGGTGCAAACATCGACTCGGATCATCAGTTTTTTTTTTGTATCAAAGGTAAGAACCAGGATATCGAGAGAGCAACGGAGTCGAGATAGACCAAAACTGTTTGACGTCGGAAAGCTACAATCGCAACTGATCGCTGGGAATTTTGCCGACCGAGTCTCCCTGAAACAAGCTCAGAGTTCGACGCTGCCTGCACTAAACATAGAGAAAGACTGGAAGCCATCAAAGCAGCTGCCACTGATGTGCTGGGTTTCACGTCACCCCACAAAAGGTACCCATGGTTTGAGGACGAGTGCAGGCAAGCACATGCAGCGAAACAAGATGCGTATAAGGCAATGCTGCATCGAACGACGAGAGCTGTTTGTGAGCTCTAAAAACAGAGAAGAAGGGAAGAGAACCGGCTTCTCAGAAGAAAAAAGAAAAATCACAAGAAGCGCGCGGTCGAGGAAATGGAAAGGTGCTTTGGCAGGAATGAAGTCCGAAAGTTTTACGGAAAGGTAAAACAACTATCCGGAGGATACAAAGTACGGACCAAAGCCTGCCGGGACCAAAACGGACAATTCGTAGTAGAGTCGCAGTCTGTGCTGAGAATCTGGAAGGATCATTTCTGCAGACTACTTCACGGCGATGACGGCCCAAATCCCGCTGTTAGGCAGAATGTTCCACTCAATTTGGACGATTATAGACAAGCATTCCGTCCCCCCGACTTAGACGAGATGAAGATAGCAATATCCAAGCTGAAGTCGAACAAAGCTGCTGGAGCAGACGGACTGTCTGCAGAACGATTTAAAGCAGCTGGAGATGAGTTGGTTGGGCGCATGCACCAGCTCATCTGTAAGATATGGTCGGAGGAAAGCATGCTCGATGAGTGGAATCTCAGCTTCGTTTGCCCGGTTAACAAGAAAAGAGACCCCTTTGACTGCGCCAAGGGATCAGTCTCCTGAACATCGCATACAAGATCCTCTCTGCCGTATTGTGTGCGCGTCTGAAACCATTTGTCCATGACCTGATAGGTCCCTATCAGTGTGGTTTCAGGCCAGGGAAGTCGACAATAGACCAGATCTTCACATTACGGCAGATCCTGGAAAAAACCTAAGAAATGCAAATTGACACTCACCACCTATTCGTCGATTTCAAGGCTGCATATGACAGTGTGCATAGAGACGAGTTATACAGAGCCATGTCTAGTTTTGGCATTCCTACCAAACTCGTCAGATTGTGTAGGATGACGATGGAGAACTCTCGCTGCTCCGTCAAGGTCGTTACTGAACTCACCGAGACCTTCAATGTCAAAAAAGGTTTTAGACAAAGCGACGCACTGTCATGTGACTTCTTTAACATCATCCTCGAGAAGATCGTGCGTAACTCACAAGTCAACACCAGAGGCACGATCTTCCAGAAGTCAGTTCAATTGCGTGCTTACGCTGATGACATTGCCGTGAGTGGACGGACACAGCGAGCCGTCAATGAGGCGTTTGCTGGCATTGAAGCGGAACCGGCTAAAATGGGTCTGGCGGTAAATGAGGGCAAAACGAAGTACATGCTGTCATCAAGGAAGGACACACAACATCGATGTTTCGGACAGAGCGTCGCACTAGGCAGCAGAAACTTCGAGGTAGTCAAGGACTTCGTCTACCTCGGCTCCGCGGTAAATAGGGACAACAACATTGGTACCGAAATCAAACGGAGAAACACTCTTGCCAATCGCAGTTTCTTTGGGCTGAAGAGGCAATTGAGTAATAAAGCCCTCTCTCAAAGGACTAAGCTTGCTTTATATAACAGCTTGATCATCCCCGTCCTACTATATGGCGCAGAATCTTGGACGTTAGCAAAGGCGGATGAGGAAGTCCTTAGCCTTTTCGAGAGAAAAGTTTTGCATGCGGTTTTTGGTCTTGTTTGCGTTGATGGCATCTGGAGCAGAAGATTTAACAACGAACTATATGGGCGTTAGAGCGACATGCGCCTGATCAGCCGCCTTCGGATACAACGCGTAAGATGGCTAGGCCATGTAGAGCGCATGGACACCACTGCTCCGGCCCGAAAAGTTTTCTAATCCGAGCAATTGGGACAACGCAACAGAGGTCACACAAGTGGGGAAGAACCTTAACAAACTTGGAGTGCGCAATTGGAGGCAGCTAGCGAAAGATCATGCTGGGGAGTTGTTTTATAGATATATTGATATATTGGTCTAACAACAACTGCTTTTAAAGTTTCTGGTATCTTTGATTGCGTTATATTTATGTTCACTAGTTTGCACAAGATTGGATCAATGGTTGCAGCATGTTTCGTAATGTCCATTGCCCTAATTCCATCGATACCAGGCGACCTGGTTTCGCCAAGCAGATTCACTCCTCTTAAAATATCCGATTTATCGCTTTCTTGGATAAAAATAGAACTGTCTGCTATTCTGTTTGTGCGAATCGAGGTAATCGAATCGCAATGGTTGTCATGTTTACAATTTGTTCTTTGAACCTTTTTGCAAGTTCACTCGCAAGATTACTCAAGCCCATTTAACCACTGGAAATCTTAATAAACCCAAAACAAACTAGCCTTTTTTCCCCAAAATTTCGTCAATTAAGTTTCATTTCTTGAGTGGGTCTAACTTAGCTTCATTAAACTTGGTTTTGTAAAAAACAGATTTGAAAGCAGAATTCAGAATAGAGAAATTCTGTAAGTCAGTTAAAATTAAAGAAAACGATGCTTTCCATCACCGTGACAAGTAAAGGGTGATTTTTTAATAGCTATAGGAAAGCTTTTCAAAAAACAAAAAAACACTTAAAATTCAGAAAATTCATGAAATCTATATTTAAATCGATAATACGGTTGATATAATTTAATGTTTGAAGATTATTTCATGAAAATATTAGCCTTGACTGCACCTTAAATGGTCCGCTTAGTCCAATTTTGACATACTCTTTCCAACAATTCGGCCGGTATCTCATGAGTAAATGCGTCAAAGTCTTCCATTGCGTCAATTGAAGCGGGATTGTCTGTATAGACATAAGCTTTAACATAGCCGCAAAAAATTAGTCTAAGGGCGTTAAATCGCACGATCTAGGCGGCCAATTGACCGCTCCCGAACGTGAAATAAAATGTTCACCGAACTCGCCTCTCAATAAGTCCATTGTTGAACGTGCTGTGTGGCATGTGGCACCGTTTTGTTGCAACCACATGTCATGCAAGTCAAACTCTTGCTAAAAAAATTGGATATAATCTAACCGTAGTGCTCACCATTCATTACGATTCGCATCATCTTTGAAGAAGTACGGTGCAATGATGCCACTAGCCCATAAACCGCACCAAACTGTGACTTTTTCTGGATGCATTGGTAGCTCTTGCAATGCTTCTGGCTGATATTCACTACAAAATCGACAATTCTGCTTATTTACGTACCGGTATGAAACACCGGTTCGAAAATAAAACACTAATTATTAATGGGAAAGTAAAAACATTTTATTTAAAGTATTGGCCATTGTTTTCTACTCATTTTGACCACCTTTCTGTCAATTTGTGAATATCACGCCAATAAAATGTTTCGTCTTTAAAAGCAAACCAATCAGACACCCAATTTTCGACTTCCTCGTAGGAATCAAAGTGCTGCTCAGCCAATGCGTGTCCTATCGATGAAAACAAATGGTAGTCGAACGGAGCCAAGTCTGGTGAATACGGCGGGTGGGGTAGCTGCTCCCAGCCAAGTATTTTGATCGTATCCTGAACCGGTTTTGCTTTGAGTGCAAGTGCATTGTCATGGAGAAGAATAACCTTGCCGTGTCTTCTGGCCCAGTCTGGTCGTTTCTCGATCAATGCGTGGTTCAAATTGATCATTTGTTGTCGTTAGCGATCAGTATAAACGGTTTCACCAGGTTTTAGGAGCTCGTGGTACAGCACACCTTTCTGGTTCCACCAAACACACAGCATTGTCTTCTTGCCGAATCGATCTGGTTTTGCAGTCGATGTTGATGGTTGTTGCAAATTAACCCATGTTTTTTCCGTTTAGGATCCTTAAAATAAATCCATTTTTCATCGCCAGTAACAATATGATGCAAACCCAATTTACTTTCGTGTCTTTGAAGCAAAATTTCACAAGTGTTTTTTCGGTTTTCCATCTGTCTTTATTTCAATTCATGTAGCACCCATTTTCCACACTTTTGGATCTTTTCCACAGCTTTTAAACGGTCAGAAATTATTTGTTGTGCAACATTTAACATTGCTGCCATTTGCTTTTGACTCAAAGTGTCATCTCCATCCAATATCGTTTGCAATTCGGAGTCTTCAAACTTTTTTTGGTGTCTTCCACGTTCTTCATTTCTCACATCAAAATCATTATTTCTGAGCCGTTGAAACCATCTTTTGCATTTTGTTTCTGATAGAGCATGGAGCTCTATCAGAGCATGGAGCATGGAACAACACATGGAACAGCAGAACCATATGTCCCGACAAGCATTCGATGCGACTCTGCAGCACTTTTCTTCAAATGAAAACAAAAAATTAATGCTTTCCGCAAATCATCGCTTTCTGGTACAAAATTCGACATTTTTAACACGATGAAAAAATATGATGTTGTCTGTTCAATGACTTGATGTATACTAAATATAAAACAGATGTCATAGCAAAAAAAAAAATATAAGGGCTCGTTCACAACAAATGATCCCTATCGAGACATTTGTATCTTGACGCTCACTTCGTACCGGTATACCTGGTAAATGAGCTTCGTCCATATTTGACCATAAAATAAGCGCGTGATGAACTTCCCTTATAAAGCGCGCATTTTGATAATAAAATTCAATAATTTGCAAGCGTTGTTTGTTTGTAAGACGATTCATTGTTAAACTATAGACCAAGATGTTTAACGGTAAAACAAAACACGAAACGTGAGTCAGCATTTTAAGCCAGTGTTGCCAAAAAGATAGTAGCTGAAAAATCACTCTTTATAAGTTTACGTTTTTCATAATCCTCAACAAATCCTTAGTCGGAAAAATGAACTAAAATAAATCGAGTTTATGCGAAATTCTCTCTGGCTATTGCAGCATTTCCTATAACTTACCTTGAAAAGGCTTACTGCAAGCAATCATTCCAAACCCATTCAGATTTACACCAAGTCTTAGAATTCAGACAAAAAACCTTTAATTGCAGTTCTCTCCAATGAAGTCAAAATGTTGGTTTGTTGCGCTTCGCATTTCCAGGCACTGAAATCAACCTTTTTTCCAACAAACCTGCTCATAGTCCGTGTACAGTAAATGTGGAAAGAATTCTATGGAAGTTATTTAAATTCAGTTCCATTACCGATTCTGGGAATGCAACCGGAATGGGAAACATGGGTGTCAATTTCCGAGGAAATAGAATCTCCAGTTCGTATCACTTCGATTGGATTTGTGTTGTCTCGCCCAACATTTCGAGGGAAGTCATCGCTTCTCATTTTCATGTTAATGGATGTATTAATAGATATTTTTTTTAAATTCGATCAACATGTGATTCCTGAGAAACAATTGCAAGCATATGACTCAGGAATGAATGGAGAAAAGGATGAAATATACTACAGTTTGATTGTTTCTAAGAAATCAACTTCGAATATCATTCTCACTTTGTCTATTAATCATTTCATTCTGCACCATTTCCACCTTCGAAATAAAGTACAACAATGGCGTTCTGAGAATCATGGTTTCGCCAGATTTAATGACGAAAATTATGCAGATAATTCTGTGGCCCAAAATGGCTCTAGTGGCATACTTATTTCAAAGGAGGATCTCAAAGACATTTTCAACAGTTTGAAGTGCAAAAAATTCACCGGAATAGATGGAATACCGAATACTGTGTTGTGTCGTCTCCCTGACGGGGCGGTAGATATACACACGATCTTGTTCAACAATGCTTTGAGTAATGCACATTACCCTGAGCATCGGAAGACGGTGGAAGTGCAACTCATTACCAACACGGACAAAGATTTCTCGCTTCTAAAAAATCTTCGCTCTATAAGTCTTCTCCCTTGGATAAGGAAGGCTAAAAAAGTCCTGATACAGTGAACTGAGGACAAAAATATAGTACCGAATAACCAATTAAGATTTAGGGAGGGGCATGATACTGTGCATGGTCGCCTTGGAGAAGTGGGCAGAGTGCGACGCTCACACGCCGAAGGGTCTAGGTTCGATTCCCGGCTGAACTTCTCGAATTTTTCACAGCACCACTTCCTTTGAGCTGCTGACAACACTCAAAGAGTAATAACTGTCTAAGAAAGCTTCTCAAACTTCGCCGTTCGGAGTCGGCAAAGAACTGTAGGTCGCTTCTACTCGTGAGAGAACAGTAGAGCGCACAAAACGAGTAGTTGATGAGCAAGCTAGGCCCTGGTCCCCCTGTGGACTGTCGCGCCAAAAATTATTATTATAATACTGTGCATGCCGCGTCAAAATTGGTTTCGGACATGCAGTGGAACAAGGCAAAAACCCAGTGCACCTGTCTGCTTGCCTTGTTGACTTGGAAAAGCTATTCGACACCGTCTGTTTAGAAGACCTCTTCCTTAAGTTGACGAGGTAGGGTATAAGCAAAGAAGATTTACAATATGGTGACAGGTAGAAAGTTTGTTGTTAAGAGGGGCTACAATGTTTCTACTAAAGTCTTTTGCATTAAAAATGGGCTTCAGTAGGGCGCGGTGTACTCACCAATTCTTTTCGTTGTTTACACCAGTGAAGTAATGGCTCCATGCAATACCTGATCGCGTAGCTGACGTTTAATAGCGTACAGGAAAGCGGCGAAGATTGAGGTAATTAATATCGCCTTGCAGTGTGACTTCGAGAAAACCCAGCAATTTTGCCACGGCTGGGATTTCAAAATCAACTACCAGATGTGTGAAACCATCCTTCTCAGGACACCGTTATTCGAAGCCTCAAGGGATACGAAAAAAAAACTGACGTAACTTCAGCATCCTGGACCCACGGTTACAGTCTTCTTCTTCTTCTTCTTCTTCCTCTTCTTCTTCTGTTTTTTCTTCTTCTTCTTCTTCTTCTCCTTCTTTATCTTCTTCTTCTTCTTTATCTTCTTCTTCTTCTTCTTGTTCTTCTTGTTCTTCTTGTTCTTCTTGTTCTTCTTCTTCTTCTTCTTCTTCTTCTTCTTCTTCTTCTTCTTCTTCTTCTTCTTCTTCTTCTTCTTCTTCTTCTTCTTCTTCTTCTTCTTCTTCATCTTCTTCTTCTTCTTCTTCTTGGGGCGCTACACCCAGGGTGGACCTGGGCATCAACCAATATTCCTCTCCAGCCAGCACGATCTTTGGCTAGCTGACTCCAGTTGCGCACTCCAAGTTGGTTGATATCCTTTTCCAGTTATGTGCGCCATCTTTGACTAAGCCGTTCTCTGGTGCGTTGTTCCAATGGCTCAAATTCGAAGACTTTTCAGGCCAGAGCAGTAGTGTCCATACGCTGTTCTTGGCCTAGCCTTCTTAAGTGACAATGGTAGTCCCAATAGACTGCTCAGCTGGGATGGGCCTCAACTATCTCAAACGTTTTCCCTTTGGAAAAAAGGGTACCACGTCATCTTTCCTCGGGGACGACGAAACCCAACCAATCGACCCAATAAAACCACGGATCTCAATCGCCATAAGGACCGCTACCAGAACCGACTTCTCGTTGGAGTTTATGGGGATTCGATATATCGGCTTCTGTTCAGCGAACTTCCGCCCACACGTAATCCTCGAAAGAGTCACTATTGACCCAGTCAACGCCAGGCTCGGTGGCCAATTCCCCCGAAAACACTACAGACCCCACAGCAGACAACAACACTAAAATGGGATTAACGGGTCGAGGGTGACCCCGAAGCCTAACCGACCGCGTGGTACGGTACTCGTACCAAAACAACAACGGGACTTTCTCCGAAAGAAAACGGGCAGCCTTTTGCTGCGAAACTATAAGCACGCGAATTCGGACGCTGACACGATTCACTCACTTGTTCTAATTATTTTGAGCCCCCAGAAGGGAGTCCCACAAATGTATATATAAGGTTGTCAATAATCTCCTCTCCTCTCTTCCAAATATCTCCTCTCCTCTCTTCCGCTCTTTTACTCTTCATTCAATGCTTCATAAAAAGCTTTACAGTGATTGGGTTATGTTAAAAAATGCTTCGTTTTGTTCAAAAATCTGTTTCTATCTAGAAAGCAACTTAATAATACCCCCCATAGAAGCCCCAACCCTATTTGCGAAGACCTCGGACAGCCACTTTTCACAAGCCTTAAATAGAAAAAATTCCCCCAAGGGGTATTTATACGTTTTGTCTTTCTTTTCCTTGTCAGTGGTCCTTCCACGCTCCCTTTTTCGCCCTCGTCCTCTTCCTAAGTCTGCCGATCTCGTTTGGTTTTTCTTTTCCCTTTTTTTGTTTCTTTTTTTTTTTTGCACTACTTGAACACTTTTCGTTTTATTATATTTTCTGTCTTTTGCTTATTTTTCTTTGCGTTTCTTTAAAAAAAAGTCACCTTTTTTGGTTCCCGTTGTTTTTGTTTGTCTTTCGGTTTCTTTCGTTCTTTTTTTTTTTGCCGAGATGGAATCAATTCAACTGCTACGCAAAGATTGATCGGAATGCTCTCTGCACATTCCTCACATACCACATCGATCATGCACTCCACCCACTTGTTCGCCCATTCCCTATTCACCTCTCTCATCCATACGGATTTCCACTCAATGGAAACATAATACGAGGGTTGCCTCATATATTTCGGGATTAGAGAACAAAACCAAATATTAGTCATCGAAACTAGCTTTATTGTTTTCCAAAATATTAAGATCTACACATTTTTGCATGCGTTTGAACCAATTGTCGAAACACTTTTACCACTCTGTTTGCATAAACCGCTTCTTCAAGTGTTGAAAAAAGTTGACCTCTTATTTAATTTTTTACGTAAGGGAATAAAAAGAAGTCATTCAGTGTCAAATCAGGATTATACGGCGGATGACTCATCAACTCGATGTTTTGAGTGCTCAAAAATGCAGCTGTTTGAGCCGATGTGTGAGAGCTCGCATTGTCGTGGTGAAGAGTGATCCGTCTTCGGTGGTTGGCTTTCCTGGTTTCTTGGAAGACAACTGGCAAACAAATGATTGTGTTGCACTCAAATTTGCCAACTCTGCGTTGTTCTAGTGGTACGGTTGCGACAAATCCAGTTTTTCTGAAAAAACAGGCGACCCTTTGCTTGGAAGTGCTTCTTGCGCGATCCACTTTTGTCGGATTTGGCGCAATTTGCAACACCCATACAGTCGACTGCTGTTTACTTTCGGGCTCATACGCGTAAATCCACGATTCATCACCTATCATGATGTCATAGAAGTGTTTCAAAGCACCGCGATCGTATTTTTGGAGCATTTCCTTCGACCAATCGACACGAGCCTTTTTTTGAGCGATTGACAAATTATGTGAAATCCAACGCGAACAAATTTTCTTGACGGTCAAATGTTCATGCAATATTGAATGTATGCTGGTCCTACTAATGCCTAAGGTTGTCTCAATCTCACGATAGGTCACATGACGATCTTGCAATATCAGTTGGCGCACAGCATCAATGGTTTCTGGAACAACAACTGATCTAGGACGACCTTCACCAAATTCGTCTTGGAGTGAACTACGACCTCCGTTGAATTCACCATACCATCAATAAGGTCCTTGATGGAACTTCATCGCCAATAATTGAATTAAGTTCATCGATGCACTGTTAATCCACGTCGAAAGTTGTAAAAAATAAACGCACGAAAATGTTCACGATTTAATTCCATTTAAGAGATGAATCTTTTAAGTAAACAAGACAAATAGCGCTCGTATGTCAAAAAGTTCTGAATACATATAACCTCAAAAATGTCACATTTTATAAATTTTAAAATAAGAACATTTTCCTTGAAGGATCTGTAAGGCGTATACAATTGTGCCTTAGAATAAAGAATGAATAACACCAAAATAAACATGAGAGGGGAGAACGAAATGTACAAAATACACATGGATCTGAATTTAAACAAAAAAAAAGCGACAAATATTTATTTCAGTTGAAAACTGCTACGAAGGCCGTTCAATATATTCTGGGTATCGGGGTGAAGCTGTGGATATATATAAAAACTGACTTATTTACCAAGTAATACTATTATTTTAGTGCATTCATATAAAATTTCATATAAATGTGATAAACAGAATCATGATGGCAAGTGAGATGACGATGGTGAAAATAGAGCATCTCCCTGTAATAACATTTCCCACTAAGCAAGGAAAAAGTCCAAAAACTATTCACGAAGAGATGGTGGCTGTTTACCAAGGTTCCACACCTTCATTATCAACTGTGCAAAAGTGGTCAAGTGAGTTCAAGAGAGGCAGAGCGAGCATTGAAGACGACCCCCGCTCCGGCGCCTCGGCTGCTGCTTGTACGGGAGAAAGCATCACAGAAGTCGAAAAACTTGTTCTTGAGGATGCCCGAATAAAGGTGGAAACTATGGCGGAGATCATCACGCTTTCAACTGCTTCCATTCACACCATTCTTCATGACTATCTTAACCCTTCAAAGGTCAGTGCAATGTGGATGCCACGAATGCCCACAGCGCCTCAGAAAAATTTGAGAATCGTATGCTGTAGAGAGATTTTGGAGATGTGAAGTGAGAACGCGGACGGTGTTATGGATCGAATTGTTACTGGGGAAGAAACATGGGTTCACTACTATGATCCTGAAAGCAAACAAGAGACTATGAAGTGGCATTAAAAAGGAACAGACCCCCTGAAGAAGTTCAAAGTCACGACGCCTGCCGGGAAGCTGATGGCCACAGTTTTTTGGGACTCAAAGAGAATCTGGCTCATTGAGTACAACAAAAAAGGTGAAACCATCAACGCCATATCCTGTGCTTCCACTTTGCATAATATGCGGGAGAAAATTAGAAAGAAAAGACGGGGTAAACTCGTAGCGAGTGTGTTGCTTCTTCATGACAAAGCTCCTGTTCACACGGCGCGAGTTTCCAAGGCTGCTGCTCTAGATTGTGGTTTCGAAGAAAGCCAACACCCACCCTATAGTCCAGACCTTGCCCTTAGTGAATATTTTCTGTTTTTGGATTTGAAAAAAAATGTTTTCGTGGAAAACGATTTTTGGATCATGAAGAACTCAAGTCGGCAATAAATGGGTATCTTGCAGAGAAAGAGGAAATTTATTTTTTTGAGGGCTTAAAAAAACTTATCTCGAGATGAACCAAATCTTAAGATTGTATTCAAAAATAAAAACAATTTAAATTGAATATATTGAACGCCCCTTGTAGGTGACCAGTCATATATCAGAAAATCATTAACGGTCATCAAGATCGATCGGCGGATCAACACGATCTGCAGGCACCCCACTTTTTCCCCACAAATATGGGGAAACCACTTATGAGTGCGTGTCCGCATGCATGTGTTTACCTCTTTTCTAAATGGGGAACGGAGAAAATCATCGTACGACGCGGGACGAGTGGCTTGGTGGTGGATTTTAGCAGAGCTTGGATGGCAGGATGTTGTCCTTAAAATTTGTTGTTTGGGTCTGAAGTGAACACGCGATGCTAGATGCAGTGACTTAGAAAGTTGTTGTTCATAATCTAAGTTGTACAGTAGATTTGATAAAATACAATATATGAAACAGAATAACATATTTACTTTCTCTAAGACCTTCTATGATCTGAAGTTGAGTTTGACTTCTTTGCCGGGTACAATTCGATGAGATTTTGAAAATACAATCCATTTCAGAATATCTTGAATAAAGTAAACAGGTGATCGACACTTAAATTTGAAGAACTCTCCACATGGAGACTGATAGTTAAACGTAGGGTGCAAATTATCCTTTACTGTGAGCACACAATCCATTCGTAAGCATTCAAGCAGACAGAACACAGAACACATCCCTCTCATGACATCTGTCAGAATCGCATATGACATCTGACTTTGCATCGCCACGTCGCATCTGCTCTCGCATTCAGTCCACGCTGACACCTGTAATCGATTACAATCGATTATCGTTCGCCTTAAGTGCTATCGCAGGCTTCGACGCAATTATACCCGATGACACGGAATTATTGTTACCTGTCATCCGAGAGCTGGAGGCTCGCACTCATTATAACTGTCCATCAAGATGCGCACCTATTCAATTTAATTAAAAATTCACCTCTGCCGTGCGTGTCCTGCCCTCCAATTAGGTGCTTGTCCACTGTCCGCGCTTAATTTACACCCTCCCCCACTCGGCGTAAATTAACACCCGGTCATCGATTAATTAGAACACATTGCGGCACCGAGCGCTTCAACACGTCACTCACTGCGTCCGTGGCTCGAGCAATAATTTTGACGTGCAGCCCCGCCCACAGCACGTCCCGGCCGTTTTCAGATGGTAATTTAAAATTAAATGACACCAATTTGTGCCCTTCGCTCGCTCGGAAGACGTAATAAGATAATTAAGTGCCCTTGTCATTCAGTGCGACACTACCGCAACTGCTGCCTGTCATAAATAAACTTCATTTTGCGCCCTGCGAATGCCATCCTTCACCCATGTCACTGATAAATGTCAATTTTCTGGATTTCAAATGACGGCGCGAATGCGATAGACAAAGCAACTCGACAACAGAGCCCCGCGACGAGCTTGACAAGACAAACTAACCGGAGAAGGGGTGCTCAGGCAACGGATAAGACGCACAAAACGTCGCCGTCATTGGAGGCTGCACTGAAAAATGGAAAAAAAGACAAACAACCGACAAAGCTGGAGCTGCTCGAGCTCCTTCGTTTGTGTTCGTCTTCATTTTCAAGCGCACTCAACCCCGGCGCAGCCCCCGTCGCCGTTGGTGCAGACGTCGACAAGCAACGGCATCCCACTGCACTTTATTTCCATCAAAAAAATAAAACGGAAAAATGAACGACAGCAAGGTTGCCGATGTGCGGACGGATGTAGAGAGCTGTGCTTCTCCAGCAGCCCTCAAGTGTGTAGTGGAAAACATGAAATTGCATTACGTTACATTTATTATTATTTTTTTTTTCCTGCAATTTCCACTCGTCGTCCCCTCGGCGGGGCTGAGCCCACCCAACCCCAGCGATGGTGTATTTCAATTTATTTACGTTCCTTTTTTCCTCCCGATTTTGTGAACGAATTTAAATTGTTGAGAAAAGTTGTAAACAAGTCTTGAATAATTCATAAGATGGAATAATTCAGAGGACGAAACGAGGACTTCTGTTTGGGTGGCGGCGATGGAATGGTCCGCACAGAGACGGGTGCACTGCGTTGATGGCAGCCGATTGCAATGGATTGTCCTTTTCGGATGCACCCTCATCGGAAGGACGGCGAGATAATAGGCGGAAGAAGGTCCGCAGCAGAGCACTGAAATGTTTGTCTGAGTGGTCCTGATTTAATTTACAAGCGGATGATGGAGACTTGGTGTTTTTTAGCGAAATATAAACTTTAATTGAAAGAAGGCGTTTTTAATCCTCAATCAGCCAAAATCTATTCAGGGCAATACTTTGGGATGCACTGCTTCATGGATTTGGCTGCTTGCATTCGGCTGCATGACATTTTCTAACGCTTCATCTTCTTGAGTTGGTTCCGGAGACAAGAGTGGAAGCAGATATTAAGCAACATCTGCCTTACATTTCGTACATTTACCTGATTGAGGTTCTCCGAACATATGGAGTGAACATCCTAGTCCCACAAACGTGGGACCACAATTCTCAATTCTCAGGCGTACACAATTAAAAACATTCACCTCAGAGCCCGGATATAAGCGGAACATAAAGCGGCTTTGGTATAAGAACAATCTTTTGTGGACAGAAGACATCTTCTTTTTCTTTTTCTTCTTCTTCTTCTTCTTCTTCTTGTGGCGCTACAGTCTAGGGTGGACCTGGGCATCAACTAGCATGCCTCTCCAGCAAGCACGATCTTTCATCAGCAGCCTTCAATTGCGCACTCCAAGTTGGTTAAGGTCTTTCTCCACTTGTGTAACCTCTGTTGCGTTATCCCAATGGCTTAGATTTGAAAACTTTGCGGGTCAGAGCAATGGTGTCCATACGCTTTACATGACCTGTTAAAGAGATGCGTAATGTTTTCATTTGGGAAAACGGGCACGCCAGCTAGCACAGCATCTTAGGCAGCTTCACTTCATTCTACGACACTTATTTGGTGAGTAATAATCTCTGCATTAAGCTAGAGAGCCTGTGAGGGTGTTCTTCTCTACTTTCTTTGAAATTGTGGTATTGACCTTACCCAACTGTTTGTCCCAGTTTTTCTTAAATTCCTTAAATTTATTCAGAAATTCATCTCTTTTTCTTCTTCTTGTGGCGCTACAGTCCGGGGTGGACCTGGGCCTCAACAAACATGCCTCTCCAGCCAGCACGATCTTTCGCTAGCTGTCTCCAGTTGCGCACTCCAAGTTGGTTGCGGTCCTTCTCCACTTGTGTGCGCCATTTTAGTCTAGGTCGTCCTCTGTTGCGTTGTCCCAATCGCACGGATTCTTTTCAGGCCGGAGCAGTGGTGTCCATACGCCCTTCATGGCCTAGCCATCTTATGCGTTGTATCCAAAGGCGGCTGACCAGGCGCATGTTGCTCTACAGCCCATAGAGTTCGTCATTAAATCTTCTCCTCCAGATGCCATCAACGCAAACAGGACCAAAAATCGCACTCAGAACTTTTCTCTCGAAAAGACTAAGGGCTTCCTCATCCGTCCAGGTTTCGGCGCCATAAAGTAGGACTGGGATGATGAGGACGGGTTTGGTAGGAATCTCAAAACTAGACATGGCACTGTATAGCTCGTCTCTTTGCACACTGTCATATGCGGCCTTAAAATCGACGAATTAAGGCCGCATATAATGAGTGTAGATTTCTACTCCTTTCGTGGACTTCCCCAAGCTGAAATCCCACTGATAGGGTCCTACCAGGTTGTGGACAAAGGGTTACAGACGCTTACAGAGAGAATTTTGTAGGCGCTGTTGAGGAGGCGGATCCCTTGATAGTTGTCGCAGCCGAAGGGGTCACCTTTCTTGTGGACCGGGAGCGGAGATATCACTTTGCGGGCATGCTTTCCTCTGACCATATCTTACAGATGAACTGGTGATTAGATGAAGCGGCAAACCAAGTCATCTCCAGTTGCTTTAAATAGATATGAGGGCAGTCCGTCCGCACCAGCAGCTTCGTTATTGCTATCTTCACCTCGCTTAAGTCTAAATCTAATCTTGTCAATCATCGTTCGCATTGAGTAGAACATTCTGCGGAATTTGGGCCGTCATCGCCGTTAAGGAGTCCGCAGAAATTATCTTTCCAGATTCTCAGCACAGACTGCAACTCTACCACGAGTTGTCCATTTTGGTAACGGCAGGCTCCGGTCCGAACCTTGTATCCTCCGGATAGCTGTTCTACCTTTCGGTAAAACTTTCGAACTTCATTTCTGCCATAATACCTTATCTCCACTGCGTGATTCTCATCCTCTCCATCTTTTTCGTTCTGAGAAGCCGGTGCTCTTCCCTTCTTCTCTGTTCGTATAGCTCACGAACAGCTCTCGTCGTTCGATGCAGAGTCGACTTATTGGCGTCTTGTTTAGCTGCATACGCTTGTCTCGGAAGCTTTGGTCATCGAAAATACTGGAGGAATGTCTGACGTCAACTTTTGATTGATCAGGAGATCGCCAGGTCCCTTTGTGAATGCGCAGGTGTGGGAATCGCATACTAGCCACAGAGAGGCTCCGCCCCGAGGCGAAGTCCAACAGCCTGTGTCCGTTTCCGGATGTGTTGTGCATGCTGTGTTCACCGATGACTTCAGCAAAGATGTTCTCCTTTTCTAGCGGAGCGTTGCAATTTCCTAGAACGATCTTGGTGTCGTAGCTAGGGCATCGATCGTATGTTCTTTCTAGGAGATCAAAATAGTCATCCTTGGAGTTGCCATCCTTTTCCACTGCCGGAGCGTGAGGGCAAATTAGACTGATGTTCCCGAATTTGGCCTTGATGCGGATTGTCATGATGCGTTTACTGACGGGGTCGAAGCTCAAGACTTTTTGCCTAAGTCTGCCTTGAACAACAAGTCCGTATCCGAATAAGCACTCCCTCCTCTCTCTATAGCAATTCCTGTAGGAGATATCGCAGTTTTCCATCGTTTTTATTCCAGGCCAATCCCATCGCAATTCCTGGATGGCGGAAATGTCTGCTTTGTAATAGGCAAGGGCCTCCGCAAGTTGTTCGGCTGCACGTGGTCTGTTAAGGGACCTCACATTTCACACGCACAACCGAAAATCGTTGTCCTTAAAACGTTTGCTGGGGTCGTCAGCAGTTGATCCTACATTATCCGAGGAATTTCGGCGTTTCTGAACTTAAAGTTTTTTAACGTTATGAGGAAGTTAACCTCATTCACAACCCATAGACTGGTAGGCCAGGCCCATTATTTAAAACCCACGGGCAGAGGGGCTTGCTGGATACATTAGTTCACCATACAAAGGGTGTTGTGATGGCTATCCAGGGGCGCCGCGTGGAGGCTGTATGTCAACTTGACCTATGCACTAACGAGGACGACCTTGGCAGCTCGCCATGTTGAGCGACGTTACCTCGCATGCACAGGCCCATGCCCTAGAAATTCTTATCGCATCTTATTAATTTCTTCATATTGTAGTGATGTTTTCTATTTCAACAATTGCTCTGCAAGACTTTTTTTGAGCGATATTTCCTCTGTCGTTGGTCGCGAGTTGTGATGCCGGAGAGAGCGAGAAGCGCGGCTCTTTTTGTACTTTGTTCCTTGTTGACATACCAGATGATGACAAAGTTAAATGTGATCAATTAGAAAAACGGATCAATTAGAAAAACGGCAGCTTAGCACAAGGTTTAGGGGATAGGAGTCACTTTGGAAGAAAAACCCAATGTGTATATTTAGCTGTATTAAACCGTTACTGACTGGAGCAACTAAAACACACGTCTTTTCACTCACTCATCACTTCGCTGCGGTTTTTTGTTCTGAAGCCCAAAGAGAGGGCAGTTGTTGTCCTGGGTTTGACTTAGGTTTTATTAATAATAATAATATTTGTTGGCGCTGCAGTCCACAGGAAAAAAAAGGGCCTAGCTTGCTCATCAACTACTCATGTTGTGCACGCCACTGGTCTCTCACGAGTAGAAGAAACCTACAGCTTTTTGCCAACTCCGAACAACGAAGACTGAGAAGCTTTCTTTGACAGTCATTACTCTTTGAGTGTTGTCAGCAACTCGAAAGAGGTGGTGCCGTGAAAAATAAGAAACCTTCCACCGGAAATCAAACCTAGACCCTTCGACGTGTGAGCATCGCACTGTACCCACTACGCCACGGCGGCTACTTCGGTTTGATTGTTTTATTTAATATGTTGCGCAGGTTCACTCTCGGTATGTCTGAGCTTCACGCAGTTCTGTGTCTTTTCTCAACTGCGACAAATACTTTGTTATGCCCTCGTTCACCTCTTAAACTATCTTAACTGCCTCGGGCGAACCAAGTCCCTTGTATTCTCTTGTTTTATTCAACCTTCTCAACAGGTTACATCACAGGATGCTACCATATATAAGCATAAACTAATGCGTGTAATGGCATTGCTAAGGCCATTACACGCAAAAAGGAACGAGGCCTTTTATTTGGTGACTTATCGCTCGGAACAGTTGGGGTCTTCTTTCGTGTAAGCCAATGATACTGAAGTTCCACTTAGCGAGCATGCAATACCTTGCAGATAAGTTGATGCGTACGCCTTACAAATCTCCTCGAGCTGCTATAAAAATTCAAAGTCTTACAAATAATCTGCATTGGCTCTCCAGACCCAATAGAGCTCTCTTGACCTACTCTGGTTAGAGGGGGAATGGGTACATGTTGCAGTTGAATAAACCAGATCCCCTCATTCCGAATTCAACGTGGCGAGATTCCTCAAAATTGTCACAAGCCCACCATTTGAACTGAAAATCAAAACAGATATCTAGGCGCATCTCCCCGCTCAGTTGGCGCAATAAAATAATTTGAAATTCGATTTGACCGCACCACTGTCCCCATTCCGAGCTCACTAACAAGCTCGATTATTTCATCAATTTTATTGCATTTTCAACAATTCCGTAGCCCCTGGACGAGGGAAGGGTGGATGACCAGCTTTTTCTAATTATTTACCACCTCGACAATCCAATCGGTGGTATCCGTGTTCAGGTGGTGTTCCATTCACACCACGCGGCAGCGATAATAAAATTCGAAGGTAATTGACAATCCCGCCACACGAGTAGTTTGCTTAATTTATTTCCTGCCCTCTGCCTCCGGTTAGGTGCAGTCAATTGGGGCCCTTGCAGGGTGTGGCTTTTTGTGTGACTCATTAAATTTCCGATTTAGAAACCTGCGGCTGGATGCGCCAACCATGGTGTTGCGCGAATTAGCGCCAGCTATGCGTGTGGATCACAAATAACATTTTTGCGTTCCACACAACAAAATCCAAATTAAGGTTTATTGATTGCAAAGAATTTAATTTGCTGGCAAATGTGGTACTGCCGGGGGACGCTGGCTGGGTGCGTTAGTGGTGCTGTCGGTGCTGTCGGTGCTGTTGTGTATACTTGGAAATAGTTAATTGGAATTCACGGTGGCGGATACGTAACATCGCAGCGAAAAGTGAGTTATGCAATTTTTCGGTCAATTGGCGGGCATTTATGCTCCACTCGGGAGTCGCGATTTGCTCGCGTGCCTGTCGATTTTAATTAAAATTTATTAAAACTGACAGTACGGCGAGAGGGGCAGCGGGGGTGTTTAGCTACGTTGGTTGAGTTCTGAGGCAATTTTGATAGCGAAAAACTTGCGGGGACCAGAAAAAAAAAACTGGTCGTGCAGGGAACTCTGGATAAAAAGTTGACAAGTACTGAAGACAGCTATCTGGGCTCACAAGTGGTACTATTGCTTATGGAGCCTTCCCAGCAGGCAGTCATACAAATGTTTATATTGACAAAGGATCAGGTGGAGTGTACTGATCTTGAGGGCTTGGAGGTTAAATCCGACCATCACTCAGCATCTTTGACATAATGTTACAGTGGCCAGCCGTGAGGCATTTAAGTTTGAACTATATTTATGACTTCCCTGCTGAGATTCCTTAGGCAACCGATGGTAAATTGGAGTGTAAATCCTCTTCAAGACCGGCATGCATGCAATATTGTTGAACTGACAAAAAAGTTAAACGCTGAAGGAAAAGGAAAAGACAAATTAGACTTTTGCAATATTTTAGAGAGGGAAATAGAACATACTGCAAGTGATCCTGTCCGTGTGCAGATCAAATGGTGGTGAAGCTACGCATTCAAACGTTCAGTTGTAACAGTGCTTCAAGAGAGGTATTATTCATCGTGAAGTTTAATCTTCCTTCATTTGACAGACCTCATATGACGCCTATCAAACTGCTTTGTCATTTGTGTTCAGCACTGCTTGGAAAGACTCAGCCAGCAACAATGTCCTCAAATTGTTTAGAAATTCACCGTCATTTGTTCGTATCAAGAAAAATTGTCATGTGCGTAATCGACCTACTGGAAAAAGAATGAGCACTAGGAGTGCGCAACCGATGTGGAAAGGTTTTACTGCTGGGAGGTGGTATGAAAGTTTACCTAAAGTACAGTAGTGATTCGAAGAATACAAACTTTGTCCCTATGTCTGCAGGAACGCAAACAGACAACTGGAAGAAGGATCGAAGTCAACGCTTTCAATTTGAGAAATTCATTTCTGCGAAAACTAAAACGAGAGAATGTTCCAATTAATTTGGACGAAGATGAGCAAGACTTCCATCACACCAACTAAAATGATGTCAGGATAGCGACATCTGGATTGAAGTTAAGTTAAACTGCTGGAGAAACTGTCCTCGGCATAATTCAAAGCAGCTGGAAATGCCTTGGTTATGAACATTGTCCAAGTCATCTGTAAGCAGATGGAAAGTGCACGCGATAAGCGTCCGGCCTATGGAAAATGAGGCCCTTTTATAATAATTGTTGGCGCTACTGTCCAAAGGGGGACAAGGGCCTAGCTTGCTCGCCAACTACTCGTGTTGTGCGCGTTACAGTGCTCTCACGAGTAGAGGGACCTTCAGTTTTTGCCGACTCCGAACGGCGAAATTTGAGCTTTCTTAGACAATTCTTACTCTTTGAGTGTTGTCAGCAGCTCGAAAGAGGTGGTGCCGTGAAAAGTTGGTGTTGAGCTGGGAATCGAACATAGACCCTTCGCCGTTTGAGCGTCGCACTCTACCCTTTTGAGTTTGAGGTCCTTTTGCCTGTGCTTAATATTGGAAGTCTCCTTAACATCGCCTATAACTTCCTCTCCGCCGTATTGCGTGAATGCATGCAAACGTTTTTTAACAACCTGATCCTTTCATAATTTTTTTCTACCTAGACTCAGGTATCTGCCTGTTCACACAAGGTGCAGTTGCTGATCGCGATCAACAAGCCAGACAAGAACATGCCTCGGATAATGAAGGACCCACTGTTGACGACCCCGGCAAACGTTATAAGGACAATGATTTTCGGTTTTACACGTGGAATGTGAGGTCCCTTAACAGGCCACGTGTAGCCAAACAACCTGCGGAGGTTCTTGATTGCTACAGGAAGACATAACCGCCATTTCGAAAGTGCGATGGGATGGGCCTGGCAAGAAAACGATGAAAAACTGCGATATCTCCTATAGCAATTGCTACAGAGAGCAAAGGAAGCGCTTATTCGGATGCGATTTTTTTTTCGAAGTAGACTTAGGCAAACAGTTTTGAGCTACAAACCCATCAGCGAACGCTTCATGACGATCCGCATCAAGGCTAAATTCGAGAACATCAGCCTAATTTGCGCTCACGACCCGACAAAGGAGAAGGATGACAACACCAAGGATGACTTCTATGATCTTCTAGAAAGAACATGCGACCGATACCACACCTACGACACCAAGATTGTTCTAAGAGACCTAAACGCTAAACTGGAAAAAAGGACATCTCTGCTGGAGTTATCGGAAAACACAGCCTGCGACGGACTCAAGCTGTTGAACTTCATCTCGGGGCGGAACCTCTCTGTGGCAAAGACGCGGTTCCCACACCTGAACATTAACAAAGGAACCCGGCGATCTCCTAACCAATCCACCGTCAACCAGATTGAACACGTTGCGATCGATGTCAGGCAATCCTCCAGTATTCTCGATGTCCGAGCTTTCCGAGGTGCAAACGTCAACTCGACCTTGTTGTAGCCAAGATAAGAACCCAGATATTGAGAGATCAGCGAAGTCGAGATAGGCCAAATCGGTTTGACGTCGGAAAGCCACAATCGCAACTGATCGCTGAGAACTTTGCCGACCGAGTCTCTCTGAAACTCATAGTTCGACGCTGCCTGCACTAAACATAGAAGAAGACTAGAAACGTTAACAAGAAGCCGTCACGTCACCCACGTCACCACCCAGAAGGAACCCATGGTATGACGACGAGTGCAGGCAAGCGCACGCAGCTAACCAAGACGCCTATAAGGTGACGCTGCATCGAACAACTAGGGATGTTCATGAGCTCTACGAACAGAGAAGAAGGGAAAAGCACCGGCTTCCCAGAAGGAAAAACAAGGAGCATGAGAAGCGCGCGGTCGAGGAAATGGAAAGGTGTTATGGCAGGAATGAAGTCTAAAAGTTTTACCGAAAGATAAAACGGCTATCCGGAGGGTACAAGATTCGGACTAAAACCTACCGGGACTTAAGCGAACAACTCGTAGTCTGTGTCGTTGTCTGTCGCAGTCTGTGCTGAGATTCTGGAAGGTTCATTTCTGTTGACTCCTTTACGGCGATGACGGCCCAAGTCCCGCTGTTAGGCAGAATGTTGAACTCAATTTAGACGATGATAGAAAGGTATTCCGTCCCCCCAAGCTGACGTCGAACAATGCTACTGGAGCCGTTGGACTGCCCGCAGAACTATTTAAGGAGCTGGAGATGAGTTGGTTGTGCACATGCACCTGCTCATCTGTTAGATATGGTCGGATTGAAGCATGTCCAATGAGTGGAATCTCAGCGTCTTGACTGCGCCAACTACCGAGGGTTTAGTCTCCTGAACATCGCATACAAGATCCTCTCTGCTGTATTGTGTGAGCGTCTGAAACCGTTTATCTGTGACCTAATAGGTCACATATTAGCGTGGTTTCAGGCCAAAGAAGTCCACTATAGACGAGATCTTCACATTACGGCAGATCCTGGAAAAGACCCAAGAAATGCAAATTGACACTCACCACCTATTCGTCGATTTCAAGGCTGCATATGACAGTGTGCATAGAGACGAGCTATACAGTGCCATGTCTAGTTTTGGCATTCCTACCAAACTCTTCAGATTGTGTAGGATGACGATGGAGAACTCTCGCTGCTCCGTCAAGGTCGGTTACGAACTCACCGAGGCCAGCAATCTTAAAAAAGTTTTCAACAAGGCGACGCACTGTCATGTGACTTCTTTAACACCATCCTCGAGAAGATCGTGCATGACTCATAAGTCAACACCAGAGGCACGATCTTCCAGATGTCAGTTCAATTGATCGCTTACGCTGATGACATTGCCGTGAGTAGACGGACACAGCGAGCCGTCAGTGAGGCGTTTGCTGGCATTGAAACGGAAGCGGCTGAAATGGGTCTGGCGGTAAATGAGGGCAAAACGAAGTACATGCTGTCATCAAGGAAGGACACACAACATCGACGTCTTGCACAGAGCGTCACACTAGGCGGCAAAAACTTCGAGTTAGTCAAGGACTTCGTCGACGTAGTCTCCGCGGTAAACAGGAACAACAGCATCAGTATCGAAATCAAACGCAGAATCACTCTTGCCAATCGCTGTTTCTTTGGGCTCAAGAGGCAATTGAGTAATAAAGCCCTCTCCCGAACGATCAAAGTGACTTTGTACAACACGGATGAGGAAGCCATTGGTCTCTCCGAGAGATAAGTTTTGTGTGCGATTTTTGGTCCTGTTTGCGTTGATGGCATCTGGAGGAGAAGATTTAACTACGAACTCTATGGGCAGTAAATCGACATGCGCCTGGTCACGCGTCTAGGGATACAACGTTTAAGATGGCTAAGCCATGTAAAGAATTTGGACACCACTGCTGTCACCCGAAAAGTCTTAGAATCTGAGCCATTGGGACAACGCAACAAAAAACGGCCTATGGTTAGGTGGCGCACTCAAGTAAAGAAGGAAATCAACCAAATTAGAGTGTGGAAGTGGAGGTCGCTGTCGAAAGATCGTGCTGGCTAGGGAGGCATGTTGGTTGAGGCCCGGGTCCACTCGGGACTGTAGTACCAAAATAAAATCACTAATTCCAACAGCTTCTCTTCTTTCGCTCTTCTTCTACCTTAGTCTTTATGATGGAAATTGAAAGATTCTAGAATATGAGCCATTGGAATAACGCAAGAGAAGCCGACTTCATCCGAGATGGCTAACACAAGCGTAGAAGGACCTCAACTGTCCTATAGACTTCGTAACTATAGTCAGCATACAGATGCTGGAGATGCATATTGTTTGAGGTCCAGGTCCACCCTTAACTATCATTTAAGAAAGAAGAACCGCTCTAGCCTCCCTGTTTTATTTGCTGTAAAAAAAGAAACGGACTAATTTTTCGTAGACTGGTTCATTGGAACAAAATTACATTACATTACATTTGTGGCTACCGCGGCGCAATAAAAAAGTTAGTCAATTCCCGCTCCAGGATGTAGCTTCCTGAAAGGGAAAGACTGTAAGTTGATATATCAATTTTCAGAAGTCCATCATTTTCACGTATATATGTAAGACAACAGTCCATGTGCAGAACTGGTTTTCATTTTCGTCAATCCACTAGATGGGTCCGTTTCCATTGCTTTCCCACCTCGCTCTCGACCTAATTTTACTCTCGGAAAGAGGGAATTCCAAACATCCACTGCCATCGCGAAGAGAAAGCAACGTGACTGCTTGATTTTTGCCCTGACAGGGTTCGTTTTGTCAACTCAACAGGACGAATGTGTTAAAGTACGTAACTATTTGTGGCGAAGCTCATGCGTCCGGCAATAGTCCTAGGTGTGACTTCTAGGCCATATGACCCTTCACTATTCACAGCAACTTATCAAGAACTGTTTCACAATTTGACGCCCACCTGGTACGCCTCAGTAGGCACGGAGACACTAATACCACTTTGGGCTTGAAGAAGCAGCTCTTCCACGATGCATTCTTAACCCCAGCCAGCACCATAAGTCTTAATAAAGAGCCGATTAGCGAAAAGTTCAATTCTTCAGAATTTGATAGCTCACTCCGCGAACACTGCTTCTCAGACCACCCACGACTGAAGGGTTCTTGCAGCGAGAATACATTCAAATCATGGACTACATCTGTTCCTGAGCTAACAACTTCCATTCAAGAGCATATTTCTGTGAAATAAACCCTCAAGATCTTTGTACAAACACTTTTCACTCTCCGAAATGGACTCATTCATCATCAAAGCCTAGCTGTCCCATCTCCAGGATAATTTTCCCCACAACTCTTCTGGCAAATAAAAGAAATATCCTACAACGCTGTATAAATGTATCCCGTCCCCATTAAGAGACTCGAAATTTCGCAGGAATTCCTTTGTCGTTCCCGCCCGCACTCGCTCAGCCTTGTGCGGAATCCTTTCAATCTCTCAGCAAGCACTGTATCGGCGTCTTGCGAAAAAAAGGCCGCTCTACCCATGGGACCGGCAGCGAACTGCCACATCCACCACCAACAGCACTAGCACTTCGACAACGCACCCTCGCGTACATCTTACTGCTCCTTTCACAATCCTCCAGGATCGTTTGTGCGAATAAAAATGAAGAAAAATTCGATATTTTTTATGCGCACTCATGATCCTGGCTGATGCTTTATTTTAATGCACGGCCATAAAGGATATTGGATGGCACGCCACTGCCACCACTGCCGCCCTCGCCACCCCCACTATCCTCGCGGGGCATGCGATCCTAATTCATTCATCGCCTTGTGCAGTGATGGTACATCGAGCAGTGACTATACTGCCGTGGGATGGGTATTTTTCCTCTAAATTGCATAGGATTTCCATTTTCTTTCGTCCTCCTGCAGCCTGGCCATCTGTTTTATCTGTTTTATGGACATCTTTGAATTGAAGCAGGTCCGCAGTCACATGAAGAAATAATCATTTGAGTGTCCCCGCGCAGAAACAAGTGAGATTTGAATAAATTTCCGACGTATCCAGCGGACGCAGACTGCGAAGTACGAGTAGTGTGTGCTTTATTCGCGCAGTCATACGCAAATATTGGCAGAGGCATCGGTTTCAGTTTTATGGGTGGAACGAGCGACTGAGGGTCCTGTGTAAGCACTCTGAGCAGATGCATTTTAATGAGTCCTTAATGCTCACGGCCGTTGAAAGGATGATCTACGTTTATGGTCTGGTGCTGTAATGGTGCTGTTCGATTGAATTCAAGTAAAGCTTGCGGGATGGGTGGTCTCAGAATGGTATTTGTTAAAGGGACTAATCGTTTGGTTGTTTATTTGCTCTGAAGGTCGTAGGTAATATGATCTGCGAAATTTCGGAGTGATATCACCTTCCACTTGCGTAAAGCTCGCACATTAACAATAGCACACAGAGGTCATGTGCTTCATACGAATGTATTATTTGTACGAGGGTTGCTTTTTATATTTTGGGATAAAGGAACAAAAACAAATATTATAATAATAATAATTGTTGGCTCGACAGCCCACAGGGGACCAGGGCCTAGCTTGTCCATTAACTACTCGTGTAGTGCGCGTTTCTGCTTTCTCACGAGTAGAAGGCACCTACAGTTTTTTGCCGACTCCGAACGACGAAGTTAAAGAAGCTTCCTTGGACAATTAATACTTTTTAAGTGTTGTTAGTACCTCGAAAGAGGTGGTGCCGTGAAAAATTCGAGGTGGTTTAGCCGCGAATCGAACCTAGATCCTTCGGCGGCCACAAAAAACAAATATTTATCATCTCAAAAATCTTTATTGTTTTTCAAACTATTCCTCATTAAAATTTATACACCTCTGCATGCGTTTGAACCAATTGTCGAAGCACTTTTGTCACTCTGATTGAGGTATCTCCAACACACGCATTCTGAACACATCAACCGCTTCTTTAGGTGTCGAAAAACGTTGACCTCTCATTTTACTTTTTACGTACGAAGTCATTTGGTGCCAAGTCAGGACTATACGGCGGCAGACTTACCAAATCGATGTTTTGAGTGCTCAAAAATGCGATGTTTGAGCCGATGTGTGAGAGCTCGCATTGTCGTGGTGAAGAGTGGTCCGTCTTCGGCGGTTGGTTTTCCTGATTTCTTGGAAGACAACTGGCACACAAATGATTGTGTTGCACTCAGAATTGACTGCTCTGCTTTGTTCTAGTGGTACGGTTGCGACATGTCCAGTTTTTCCTAAAAGACAGGCAACCATTTGCTTGGAAGTGCTTCGAGCGAGAGCAACTTTTGTTGGATTTAGTTCAATTTGAAACAACCATACAGTCGACTTCTGCTTACTTTCGGGCTCATACGTGTAAAATCACGAGTCACCACGTGTCACGTTGTCATAGACGTGTTTCGAAGCGTATTTTTGGAGCATTTCTTTCGACCAATCGACACGAGTCTTCTTTTGAGCGATTGACAATTTGTGTGGGATCCAACGCGAACAAATTTCCTTGGCTGTCAAATGTTCATGCAATATTGAATGTATGCTGGTCCCACTAATGCCTAAGGTTGTCTCAATCTCGAGATAGGTCACATGACGATCTTGCAATATCAGTTGGTGCACAGCATCAATTGTTTCCGGAACAACAACTGGTTTTGGACGACCTCACGAAATTCGTCTTGAAGTGAACTACGACCTCGGTTGGTTTCACGGTATCATCGATAGTCACTGTTCCTTGATGGAGCTTCATCGTTTCAACCAAGCCAAGCACATTATAAACAACACAGCTTCTAACTTTGTTAGAAAAAAGTGTTCAAGCTAAGTTCTGTTCAAGTAAGTTCTGTCAAAAAAAAAGAACGAATATTGACAGATATCGTTATGGAAAATGGTTATCCGACGCAAGTTATTAGGAATTTAGTAACATAACACAAGCCCAACATACACTTCCAAATACAGACAATCACCACAGTAGATCATATCTATAAAAGCATGGTGTACGTCCCAACATTGTCGACAATTCTTAAGATCGTAATTGCTGGTCGCTGTGACAATATAAAAATAGCGTTCAAATGTGCGATTACACTAGCATCGGTTTCCACCAGACTCAAACCAGATACGGAAAAAGGAAGCAAAACTGACGTTGTCTACAAAATCAACTGTAAGGGCAAGGACAACGAATCCTGCAATTTATGTTACATAGGTACCACCAAACAGTTTCTTTGTCAAAGACAAACTGGTCATAAATCAGACATCAACAACAAGAACTCAGTGAATACAGCATTAGCTAATCACTGCGTCCAGACAAACCATCTACCGTCGGGTAGATGGATGACGTCAAAATTCTGCAAAATGAATAACATACTGGCACAAGGTACACACATAATCATTCAATTCAATTCAGTTCATTCAATTTATTATTATTAGTGTAAAGGTACAATAAGGCATGAGTCTTTTATAGTACTAAGTTATGAAAAATTCAGAAAGTTATACAATTTTTCATATTACTTAAAAAAAAAAAAAGTATAAAAAACAAAATAAAAGGTTCTAGGAAGGGGACTTAAGGAAGGGAAGAGAAGTGTAGGAAAATGACATGTTTAAGGCGCTTGGCATTAGAAATTGTTCTTATGTGATTTGGTAGAGAGTTCCAAAGTTGAATAGGATGAATGGAAAAATGAATGATGATGAATTTAAATAAAGATGATGAGATGGTATAAGAGTATGTGTTCTGATAGATCGACCAAAATTAAGTTTGTTATAAAGATACGATGGAGACTTGCTGACAATTATTTGATGCAGAAATATCAAATTTCTCATTTCCATGAAATGATCTAGGGAAATTCCCAGTAAGCATTTTCTATACTGAGATACATGATCGAATCTTCGTAGTCCATATACACATCTGACCGCATCATTAAATGTCACCTGTAGTTTTCGTTGAGACAGTGAGTCAACTTTACTGTTTACTACTACCATAAGTAATTAAAGGAAGAATGAGGGTTTGGACAAGTTTTTTTCGTGTGTCAAGTGGAGTGTAATAAGAGGTCAACCATAACTTGCGTAGACAACCATATACTCTTCTAATAACGAAATTTGTGTGGTCGTATCCAGACAACTTTAAATTGATAATAAAACCTAAACTGGTAACAGTATTAACTACTTTGAGTGTATCACCACCCAGTACTATACTCGGCAAATTATCGAAGGACACAGTCGAATGGAAAACATTAATTACTTGTGAATTCTTCGGATTCAATTACAATCCATTTTTTGAGACCAGCTGTGGATATTGAAAAGCTCTTTATTAATTAAAACTATCAATTCACCTACGTTGTCAGGACATTTTGCTAAATAAAATTTCACATCATCAGCATACAAATGGACAGTGGAATAATTACATACAGACGGAAGATCAAGACCAACAACAATTTGAATAGGAAACAGGACATACAGAACATATCTGCAGTATATTCAGCGCTTGTAACGGCTTAGACATATTGTATTTAAATAATAATTAATTCTTGGCGCTACAGTCCAAAGGGGGACCAGGGCCTAGCTTGCTCATCAACTACTCGTGTTGTGCGCGCTGCTGTTCTTTCACGAGTAGAAGGGACCTACAGTTTTTTGCCGACTCCGAATGGCGAAATTTGAGATGCTTTCTTAGACAGTTATTACTCTTTGAGTGTTGTCAGCAGCTCGAAAGAGGTGGTGCCGTGAAATATTAGAAAAATTGGTGTTGAGCTGGGAGTCGAACCTACTCCTTTCGGCGTGTGAGCGTCGCACTCTACCCACTACGCCACGGCGACCACATATTGTATTTAAATCAAAATTAAAATTTCAGATTTTAGACACAGAAATGCTCAATATTTTGTTTAATTGTGAATTTGGCTTATTGTGATAAATTTAAACAATATGTAGACTGTAACATCCACATCCACTTGTACCAACAACACAATTAATGTAAGTTTATTGTTCATTTGTTAAAATGCATTGTTACCATGTATATATGTTAAATATTCTGTTATATTGCTTCAATAAAAAGCAAGATGAAGGCAGCAATCCCTGCCGAAACGTTGGGATAGTAACAATGAAATAACCTGGTTTCATTGAAAATCAACAGTGACCAAAAAGCCGACGAAGGAAAGACACTTTCCCTTGCATAATAAGAACTGATTTGGTCAATTTTAACAAACAACTTCAATCTCGATATACACTGGTGGATAAAAGTATTTCTAATCTATTGTTATTTACACTAAAATGCGAATAAAACACGGCACAAAGATGCGATTGCAACCCATTTTTTTCTATTTCGCATATCCAGAAAGAATGCATCAAAATAATCAAAACATATTATATAAACCAGTACAACAACAACAAAATAAACAAAAATAATTCAATAACTCAAAATTTGCCTGGACAAAAGTATTTCTAATTTAGATTAAACTTAAAATAAATACGCTATTAATTCATATTTAATAATTTGTTGGACTTCCTTTTTGCTTGATCCTGCAATCTATTCGGCATGGATTCCACCAAATTTTTTGTTACGTCACTCCCAATTCTGTCCCATTCTTCCTGCAGGAATATCTTAAGATGTTGTTTAGAGGTAATATTGTGTTGTCGCACCCGTCTATCTAACACATTCCATAGATGCTCAATGGGTTTGAGATCTGCTGATTGGGGTGGTGTTTTCAAGGTATGAGGAGTATTATAAAGTATCCATAGACGCACGATTTCAGCAGTGTGCTTTGGGTCGTCATCGTGTTGAAAGTAGAAATCGTTACCAAGATTTAAGTTGTCAGCACTCAATTTTAAATTTTCCTTCAGGATCTTAAGATAACTTCCTTTTTTCATTATTTTATCTATAAATACAAATTTCCCCACAGCGGAAGCTGCCATACACCCCCAAACCATGACTCCACCACCCCCGTGTCTTACAGTCAATTGCATATTTTTTGCATCCAACTCTGTGCATGCTTTTCTCCAGGTTAAAATACCTCCATCCGATCAGTAAACACAAAATTTGCTTTCATCAGAGAACAGAACTTTCTTCCAAAACGATTTTGGTTTGTCTAAATGCTCTTTTGCAAAATCAAGCCTCTTCTTTTTGTTCACCTTAGAAATGAGGGGTGTTCTTCTACAAACCCTAGCTCTGTACCCCTCATTTCTGAGAACGCTTCGGATTGTTCGAGGGTGAACTTCTGTTCCAGAGCTTTCTTCTATTTCTGATGGAATTTTGAAAGGATGGTGTTTAGGGAGCTTTCTTTATTATTAAAATAATCTTTCTCTTGTCCCTCGCTGTCATTTTGCACGGTCGGCCACTTCTGGACTTACTTTTAAGATCTGACGAATTTTCGTACCGTTTCATAATTTTGTACACTGTAGCTCACTTTCTTTTAACAATTTCACTAATTTTTTTTAAAGGTTCACCTTTTTCGTATAAACTTTGAATTATTATTTGTTCCTCAGGAGTGGTTTTTTTACCTCTTCGCGACATGATGTTTACTTCAGTAAAGTTTGCTTTGAATCAGGATAATTGTTATCAAAACATAACAGTAAATACTTGACGTTATAAATGCACTTTGTCAAGCTTTGTTTGTTTATGTCGATTTTGGAATACTGTAGCTTAGTTGGAAATTAGAACTACTTTTGTCCAGGCAAATTTTGAATTATTGAATTATTTTTGTTTATTTTTTTTGTTGTTGTACTGGTTTAAATAATATGTTTTGGTTATTTTGATGCATTCTTTCTGGATATACGAAATAAAAAAAATGTGTTGCAATCGCATCATTGTGCCGTGTTTTATTCGAATTTTAATGTAAAGAACATGTATAAAAGTTAAAATTCGTATATCGTTAAAACCAAACTTTACTCACTTTCTCATGTTGTAAATTGGATTTGACACACAAACCTGTATATCGGCCATTCGTTGACGAGGTATGATGTGAATTCAGTGCCACTGTCCTCCTAGAAAAAATCATGTTCGTCCTTTTTCGGCGGCCGCCCTTAACTCTCAAACCATCACACCACTGCCGTACGTTGTGCAATTACCAACCTAAATCGGCAAATTCGTCGCATTTTCAGCTTACTCTCGTTATTACAGACTTCTTGAGTGGTTTTCGCGTGTGTTATACAAATGAATAAACCCTAAAGCACAGTATTAGTGCTTCAATGCATATTTTTTGCCTGATATTAGAGAGTAAATAATAATAATAATTGTTGGCGCGACAGTCCACTGAGGGGCCAGGGCCTAGCTTGCTCATCAACTACTCGTGTTGTGCGCGCTACTGTTCTCTCACGAGTAGAAGGGACCTACAGTTTTTTGCCGACTCCGAACGGCGGAATTTGAGAAGCTTTCTTAGACAGTTATTACTCTCTGAGTGTTATCAGCAGCTCGAAAGAGGTGGTGCCTTGAAAAATTCGAGGTGTTCAGCCGGGAATCGAACCCAGACCCTTCAGCGTGTGAGTGTCGCACTCTACCCACTACGCCACGGCGGCCACAGAGAGTAAATACTGATAGAAAATAATTAACGAAAAGAAAAAGAAATCGTATGTAAGGTATGTAAGGTTATTGTCTATTAATTACTTCTTCTTCTTTTTCGGATGGCGCTACAGTCCGGGGTGGACCTGGGCCGCAACCAACATGCCTCTCCAGCTAGCACGATCTCTTTGCCAGCTGCCTTCAATTGCGCACTCCAAGTTGGTTGAGGTCCTGTTCCACTTGTGTGCGCCATCTCAGTCTAGGACATCCTCTGTTGCGTTGTCCCTGTGCTTCGGATTCGAAAACTTTTCGGACCGGAACAGTGCTGTCCATACGCTCTACATGGCCTAGCCACCTTAAGCGTTATATCCGTAGATGTTTGACTAGGCTCATGCCGCCGTACAGCCCATACAGTTCGTGGTTGAATCTTCTCCTCCAGATGCCACCAACGCAAACAGGACCAAAAATCGCGCACAGAAATTTTCTCTCGAAGAGACCAAGGGCTTCCTCATCCGCTTTTAGTAGCGTCCAGGTTTCTGCGCCGTAGAGCAGGACTGGGATGATCAAGGTGTTGTACAAAGTCACTTTGGTCGTTCGGGAGAGGGCTTTATTACTCAATTGCCTCCTAAGCCCAAAGAAACAGCGATTGGCAAGAGTGATTCTGCGTTTGATTTCGGTACTGATGTTGTTGTCCCTATTCACCGCGGAGCCGAGATAGACGAAGTCCGTGACTACCTCGAAGTGTCTTCAGTCCATAGTAACGCTCTGTCCGAGACGTCGATGTTCTGCGTCTTTCTTCGATGACAGCATATAAGTTAATACAAAACAATATAACACCACGCGCATGTGAAGCCGACAGACACCCCATTGAAGACATCGCGTCAGCAGTTCGGTAACCATTACTCCCAGTCATCAATTGCAACATCAGCAGCGTTCCCACGATCAACCTGCAGCTCACGTCAAGGTCGCGTCAGCAGTTCGGTAGCCCTAACACCCAGTCATCAACTTGCAACATCACCAGCGTTCCCACGATCAGCCTGCAGCTCACGTCAAGGTGCCGAATTGCAGTGCCAGCAATTATTAGGTATTTAAGGTAGCGTAAGAAAAGTCAAATTGTTCAGTAATTGTTAAGAGGCAGAGCCGCTGCCAGTTCGAAATAAAATATTTTTTTATAAAAAATAAAATTATAATAGTTTAATTTATACTTCGTTTTGCCCTCGTTTACCACTAGTCCCACTTTAGACGCTTCCGCTTCGATGCTAGCAAACATCTCATTGACGGCTCGCTGAGTTCGGCCGATCACGTCAATGTCATCCGCATATGCTAGCAGTTGAATAGACTTGTGGAAGATCGTGCCTCTGATGTTGACGTGTCTATTAATTACACAAAACCTTAACAAATAATTTTAAAAAGGCCCCACCCAAACTAAACATAGGAAAAGACGAGAATTGCAAAAATGATATGAAGCCGGCAATTGAGATATTTTGTTCATTTCGGCAAACATAAGAAAATACGTGTGGCCCAGCTTGCGAGTTATTCTCACACGTAAATGGTTTCGTTCTAATTGTTCAGTATTAATATTTTGTTCAAGCTCAATGACCCACTCATCATCTCAGTTTCCTTCCGCAGCCTCAATCGGCGGTGTGCCAATTGGCGTCGTAAAAGCTAATCATACTTACTTCAATATTTCCAGGTCACTCAAAAGTGTCACATCAACCTGGGTTTCAAGTGGGCCCAGACGGTGAACCTGAAACGACAATGGAACTACTTGGGTTCCTTGAAAACATCTCACCCTGAAGAATGCCCAAAATTGGCATCTTAACCCTAATTTTTCAGCATTGTTGCGACTCCCCATTAAGCAACACATAATTGGCCCTGGTCCATTTAACCCTCTGTAACGCAGAAGTGCCACGTAGATGCCACCCCACTTGGATGGCAAATATTTTTCATTCAATTTAACCCGACAAATGAAGTCATTAGACTCACCGTGCCGCCCCTCCACCTGTGTACACATGCCGTCCGTCGCACCAGGCAGATCACACACACTTTCATTTTGTTAAATAAATTTAAAGCAATGCCCGACATTTTCCACATCACCGCCCAACAGGGCCTATTTGCTTAGCAGCGTGCGCCTCCCCGCCCACCAGGCAACTACAGTCTGCAACACCTGCCATAAGGCACTCAATTATCCATGAAATCACCAATAAAATGTGAACCTATTCGAACGTCAAAAAAGCGCTCTATCTTTCCTTTCAAACTTGAGTTAAAGGGATAACTTGGTAACGAATGGCGGACCATGGCTGCGAAGGTTGTGGGAGGAGACGGGAGTGAATAAGTGGCCAAATGAATTGCCAATAAAAAATAATAATATGCCATCATAATTCAGAGCGAAATGGGCTTGAAATGTGGGCGCGCGTCGCAGGACGAGCATGCATGATATAGTTAGGTTTATATCCCGCGTGCACGCCCTCCAGATCGTCATCCGGGGGCATCAGCGCCGCACACAGCATACAGTGCGCGGGGCATTGGAAAGAGCGAAAAATTGAAATTGAAAAATTTCCCCGATTATGGCTGGGACGTGACTAGAAATAATATGTTTCCCATTAGAAGTGGGGAAGGGATTGTCAGCTCTCGCCTGATGGTCACAGCAAATTGCAAGGACTCAGGGCGGGGGCACGAAACGATGCTAATGCTTAGAAATTCGCACTTTGGACGGGTTCCTTTTTTCACTCTGGTATCCTTAAATACGCCATTCGCATTTAAGTGGCTGTACACTGGCACAACTAAGACGTCCTGCTGCAGGGACCGACGAAGAGACGGAGTGAAGCATTTAAATGTATGCAATGGCCTGAAGTGGAAGCCTGTGTGGGCGCTTCCTTGGCATGGCCACCAAAGTGACTGTTGTAGAACCATGACGACGACGATGATGACGAGGAAATCGATGTTTTGTGATGCTGCCGCACAGAAAGAACATCCTCCTGTAGCCAGTTAAAGGATTCACAATGCTTGAAGAGCGATGGAAGACTCGACTCGACTCCACTCCACCCCACTCCACACAGTGTATCGATCCTTTAATGGACAGATTATTGAATTTACCCAAACACACTTCCTCCCATCCACACATCCGTGTGGAGATCCTCTAAGATCTCGTCCCGGGGATCCGGAAGCCAGAGAAAAGGACGAGCAGACGAATCAAAAAAATGGACGTCGTTTCCACTAGAGATTGTTAAATACACTGGAAATTTTCTTGTCTATGATTGTTGTGCAGATGGGTGGGTGGTGGGTGGTGGGTGGTGTGTGGACGTGGAACGGAGCATGCTTAACCGTTATATGTACTGAATTGTGCATAAGAAAAAGTAATTTCTCCTGATAGATGCATGGCTGCATGCATGTACGGGCTATGGGATCCTACATCCCGGTCGAGAAGCAGTACAAAAGTCCTTTTTTTATTTTGTGATGTTATTAGGATCGGAGATAATGGAAATTGGATCAAAGTGTGTAAATTTCATGGAGGGATCTAATTTAAATCTTCAGTGGATGTGCACACGTCGATGGAGATTGAAGACGGTAGTGACTGGCTGGCTCTTGCAGTGCAGTGCAGTGTTGTAAGTCAACTTGCCAGCAGGGATTGTGCACGGGTGAAGGGTCCCAAATGAATTTAATGTGGCAACGAAAATTCAGCTGCCAGGACGTTGGTAAGTTGAGGTATAGTTCATCCGGGGACGTGGAGGACTATCTTCACTCAGTTCATGGATTTGAACAAAAACCTGGAGCTCAGCGTTCACTCAGTACATAGATTTGAACAAAAACCTGGAGCTCAGCGTTTGCTGAAGTGCTGGCTTATAAAATTCGCTATTCAGGTAAACGCAGGATGTTTGTCAGTAAAATCCTAAGACTTATAAGAAATTGGTTTGAGAGGACTGAGGAGTTCCAGGATGGTTCTGGACTTGCACATGTGATTAATTTTGGTTTACAAATCGGATTAATGGATTTTCCCAGTTTACCAATTTTTCACGTTGTTTGAGCTTTAAGTGGAATTATGAGTCATCAACAAGATTTGTGTCTTCAATTGTTTCATGGTCATACATTAGAGTTGTCTTTGCAACATGGTTGAGACTAAAGCCTGTTGGATGGGAATTTGAATCGGTTTTTGAGGTTTCATTCCAAAAAACATCTTCCACACTCTGTGAGTGTTTCTGAAGCTAAATTGCGTCCAACCGGCAGTGCCGTGATTGTTTTTAGACATTTTGAATTCGGGAATAGATGCAACCTGTAAATTTGGATCAAAAAGACGCAGCCATGCATCTATCAGGAGAAATTACATTTTCTTGGGCACAATTCAGTACATAAAACGGTTAAGCATGCTCCGTTCCACGTTCACCCACACCCCTCTTATCTGCACAGCCAAGTGTAAGATACTATTCTTTTGAATTAGTTGTGCTTTGAGGTTTGCTTAAAGGTTGCTTTAATGCGCACTGATCTTTTTCTTCTTCCACTTCTTGTGGCACTACAGTCCGGGGTGGACCTGGGCCTCAACCGACATGCCTCTCTAGCCAGCACGATCTTTCGCCAGCTGTCTCCAGTTGCACACTCCATTTTGGTTGAGGTCCTTCTCCACTTGTGTGCGCCACTTTAGGCTAGGTAACACATGTTAAATGATGATACATATGCACTGATACACATGTTAAATTTCCAATTTAAACAAAAAAATGATGCTTTCCAACTTTCAGTTCTTGCACCGAAGGCTCATCATTCTGCGGCGCTACAGTCCGAAGTGGAAAAAGGCATCAACCAAAATCAGCAAAATCACTTCACCTAGAAGAATATCTCGCCAGTTGCGCCCTCCAAATTGTTTACGCCCTTCCCCACTTGTATGCGGCATCTCAACCCAGGGCGTCCTCTTTTCCGATATCTTTATGGCTCGGATCGAACATTTTTTGAGCCAGAGCAGTGATGTACATATGCTCTTAATTGTCTCGAGATCTTAAGCTTTGATTGACCAGACACTGCCCGCCGTACAGCCCATAAGGTTTTCCGCTGAGTCCTCTTTTTCATATGCCGTTAAGGCAGACAGAACCAAATGTCAGACGCAGGATTTGAAATCTTCCTCATCCGCTTTTATCGCGCCGTAAGGGAGTACTGCGGGAATCAAGCTCTAAGACAACGGCCATTCAATGAGCGGTAAGCGGCCAAATGCTTAGAGACAGAAACAAAGTTTAACCAAATGCAGCTATTTGATGGTGGCCAGGCAGTGGTTGAGCGTCATTTCTGAACGGTAGAGCGGTGCCCCTCAGCGTTCAAATCTCTTCTATTATTTGAATATATATTGCTGCTGAGCAGCGACGCTCACACGCCGAAGGGTCTAGGTTCGATTCCCGGCTGAACACTCGAATTTTTCACGGCACCACCTCTTTCGAACTGCTGACAGCACTCAAAGAGTAATAACTGTCTAAGAAAGCTTCTCAAACTTCGCCGTTCGGAGTCGGCAAAAAACTGTAGGTCCCTTACACTCGTGAGAGAACAGCAGCGCGCACAACACGAGTAGTTGATGAGCAAGCTAGGCCCTGGTCCCTCTGTAGACTGTAGAGCGAACAATTATTATGAGCTTCCCGGCAGACGGAGTGACTTCAGGGAGTCTGTTCCTTTTTTTATGTCAGTGCATGGAGTCTTGTTTGATTTCAAGGTCATAGTGGTGAACCCATGTTTCGTCCCCAGTAACAATTCGATCCATAGCACCGTCCGCGTTCTCACTACATATATCCAAAAGCTCTATACAGCATGCGATTCTCAGTTTTTCTTGAGGCGCTGTGAGCATCCGTGGCACCCACCTTGCACTGACCTTTGAAAGGTTAAGATTGTCATGAAAAATGGTGTGAATGGTACCAGTTGGTGATCTCTGCCATCATTTTCACCCTTATTCGTGCAACCCCAAGAACAAGTTTTTCGACTTCTGTGATACTTTCTCCGGTACAAGCAGTAGCCGGGGCGCCGAATGCCGAATGCTTCAATGCTCTCTCCGCCTCCCTTGAAATCGGTTGACCACTTTTGCACAGTTGATAATGAAGGTGCGGATCCCTTGGAAACAGCCACCATCTCTTCATGGATAGTTTTTTGACTTTTGCAGCGCGGTGCTTAATTTTCTCCATCATCGTCTCAGTTGCCATTTTGATTCTGTTTAACTAGAGACAAAACGCAAATTAATAATCACATTTATATGAAATAGTACATGAATGCAATGAAATAATAGTATTACTTGATAAATAAGTCAATTTATATATATGACCACAGCTTCACGAACGCCCCTCGTATGTTTTGTCTCACGAGTGGAAGGGACCTACAGTTTGTTGCCTACTCCAAACAGGGAGACAGAGACAACAAATACTCCTTAATTGTTGTCAGCAGATCTTAAGAGGTGGAAAGTGCGTGGGGATCACTACACCGAACCTGGCACCTGCGGCGTGTAAGTGTTGCACTTTATCCACTACTCCACAGCGGCCACCTTACGGCTATGTGCCTCCTGAATTCCAATCATGTAATCTCGGTGAGCTCTGCTTCCAACATGTCGGAGCGAGCCGTACAACCATATGCCAGACTATGGACTTACAAGGAAATCATACTGTTGAGCCCTTTATATCACGTTTTGCTGCGATAAATTGGCTGCCTAGTTTGTACAGTTGCCCTCGTTGATGTGTAGAGCTCCAGATCTTAAGGAATAAGCGAGCTATGATTGCCGCCAAAAGTAAGTGGTCCGCTACAACTAACGTTGTGGATGCCAACAACAGTAGTACGTGAGTCGAATCAACATTCAGAGGTCCCTAATTCGATTTCAGGACACTATAAGGCACTCCCTGCTGAGCCGCAAATCCCATCTTAAGACATCAACTTTAAATAAAGCGTTTGGCCGCTGAGTTGTTTTCCTACACTTGTCTTCATTTCCTTCAAGTGTCGAAGTTCCCTTAATCAAAACCGTTCGCTACTGCTATGTGACTGCATTCAACACTCTTCGTCTCCTTTCTTATCCCCTTCACACCTGATCACGTTTCGCATCAAAGCACTCTTCCGCTCCAAAACAATTGCACTCCCAAGTCGTTGATTTGGAAGCGGCCGAGACACTTTCATCGCTCTTATTTATCTTGGCACCCCCTATCCGAGGGATACAATTGTCTTCGAACCTAAATACGATTTCCAATTGAATTGACGCCTCGCAGGAGCTCCTCCGCCCACCCGATTGAAAACTATTCCTCTCATTAAAAGTTGAAGTGATCTACCATGCTCCACCTCCATGCATACAGCAGCTTGTGGCTGTTTCCACAACGGGGACACGCAAACACCCCATCCTGCCACGGTTTCTGGTGTTTCCCAGTGATTTTCTTTGGTTCCCTGGAAGACTGTGTCCCGATGAAAGTTATGGAGTGCAACACAACCCACACGGCGCACAGACTCCTCCACATCTCGCTTTCGTTCACTGATTCTTCTGCACCAGTTCCTTGGATTGTTGCAAGGTGGAACCGTGGTACAACACCAGTGCACCGCTGCCGTCATCGGGTGCGCTGTGCATTGTTGAGCGGGATGGCAAGGATCCTGAAAATGTCTTCGGTAATTTCAGGTCAGTGGTTTCGATTAGGGTTATTCGATAAGAAGACAATGACGACAATGATGCTAGGTGCAGGTTCTGGAAAAAGTTTTCGTCCCGTAAAAATGTGATCATTCCATCTCTCCATCCTGCGCCATTCCCTCCTTCTTGCCTATTTTCAATTTGGCCATGGGGACTGGGTGGTTGGGTGTGGAGAATGCCGCTCAGCGTGCGGTCGAGAGGAGGACTCCGCCATTCAGCCAGCGGCTTGGCCATTGTTTTGTGTAATCGAATTTGGAGAACAAGAAATGACATCTTATGGATTCCATTGCCAGGAATTTCATTTCAAAGTTATACACCAAGGACTGCTTGGGGGGCTTTGGGGATGAACGCTGAAAACAAGAGGAATCGTGCACAAGTTTGGTGATCGGTTCATTTGATTTTGCGTTCGTGTTGGATACTGGCGGTTCGGGATTACTCTGCTCGTTGATAAAACTGTTCATTTCGACGAACTGCACTGCGTCTTGAGCAGGGCACAAAATTGAAATAAGGGATGGAGTTGGACGGATTATTTGTGGAATTTTCGTTTGTTGCTGAAACGTTGAGTGAATTTGAAAAGAATGGATGTTTTCGTTTCCTTCATCTGTGCCGGAAAAGTGAATTTTCGCCCAAGACATGCTGACCTTGCAGGGTAGCGTCTGTTAAATTTGTCTCCACACTAAGACATATCTTCCAGCTGACCCTTAATAATCCAGAACTCTGATATAAAAGACAGTCTGGAAACAACGAAACTTGAAAGGCACTTCTGTGACCTTCCAACATATGTACACTCGATACGACGATCGAGTTTGAAACAAACTAGAATTCTGAATCTTAAATGGAAGATGGATAGCCATCGCAACACCCGTTGTATGGTGAACCAATGTATGCAGCGAGCCCCTCTCCCCGAGGGTTTAAAAAATGGGCCTGGCCTACCAGTCTGTGGGTTGTGCGTGGGAGTAACTTCCTCACCGCGTAAAACATCATTAGTTCAGAGACAAAAACATGCCTCGTATAATGAAGGAACACCCGTTGACGACCCCAGCAAACATTTAAAGGACATTGATTTTCAGTTTTGCACGTGGAATGTGAGGTCCCTTAACATGCCACGTGCACCCGAACAAATTGCGGAGGCCCTTGACTGCTATAAGGCAGACATAACCGCCATCCAGGAAGTGCGATGGGATGGGCCTGGAAAGAAAACGATGAAAAACTGCAATATCTCCTATAGCAATTGCTACAGAGAGAAAATGCAGCGCTTATTCGGATGCGATTTTTTTTCGAAGTAGACTTAGGCAAACAGTTTTGAGCTACAAACCCATCAGCGAAAGCCTCATGCTGATCCGCATCAAGGCTAAATTCGAGAACATCAGCCTAATTTGCGCTCACGCCCCCACAGAGGAGAAGGATGACAACATCAAGGATGACTTCTATGATCTCCTAGAAAGAACATGCGACCGATACCACACCTACGACTCCAAGATTGTTCTAGGAGACCTAAACGCTCAACTGGAAAAGAAGGACATCTCTGCTGGAGTTATCGGAAAACACAGCCTGCAACGGACTCAAGTTATTGAACTTCACCCCGGGGCGGAACCTCTCTGTGGCAAAGACGCGGTTCCCACACCTGAACATTAGCAAAGAAACCTGGCGATCTCCTAACCAATCCACCGTCAACCAGATTGATCACGTTGGGATCCATGTCAGACAATCCTCCAGTATTCTCCGATGTCCGAGCTTTCCGAGGTGCAAACGTCAACTCGACCTTGTTGTAGCCAAGGTAAGAACCCAGATATTGAGAGATCAGCGGAGTCGAGAGAGGCCAATACGGTTTGACGTCGGAAAGCCACAATCGCAACTGATCGCTAAGAACTTTGCCGACCGAGTCTCTCTGAAACTCACTCAGAGTTCGACGCTGCCTGCACCAAACAGAAGAAGACTGGAAACGTTGTCAAGAAGCCGTCACGTCACCACCCAGAAGGAACCCATGGTATGACGACGAGTGCAGGCAAGCGCACGCAGTCAAACAAGACGACTGTAAGGTGACGCTGCATCGAGCAACAAGGGATCGTGGGATGTTCGTGAGCTCTACGAACAGAGAAGAAGGGAAGAGCACCGGCTTCTCAGAAGGAAGAAGAAGGAGCATGAGAAGCGCGCGGTAGAGGAAATGGAAAGATGTTATGGCAGGAATGAAGTCTGAAAGTTTTACCGAAAGATAAAACAGCTATCCGGAGGATACAAGGTTCGGACCAAGGCCTGCCGGGACTTGAGCGAACAACTCGTAGTAGAGTCGCAGTCTGTGCTGAGATTCTGGAAGGTTCATTTCTGTTGACTCCTTAATGGCGATGACGGCCCAAGTCCCGCTGTTAGGCAGAATGTTCCACTCAATTTAGACGATGATAGACAAGTACTCCGCGGCCCTGACTCAGACGAGGTGAAGATAGCAATATCCAAGCTGACGTCGAACAATGCTGCTGGAGCCGTTGGACTGCCCGCAGAACTATTTAAGGAGCTGGAGATGAGTTGGTTGGGCGCATGCACCAGCTTATCTGTAAGATATGGTCAGAGGAAAGCATGCCCGATGAGTGGAATCTCAGCGTCGTTTGCCCGGTTCACAAAAAAGGAGACCCTTTTGACTGCGCCAACTACCGAGGGATAAGTCTCCTGAACATCGCATACAAGATCCTCTCTGCCGTATTGTGTGAGCCTCTAAAACCGTTTGTCCGTGACCGTTAGCGTGGTTTCAGGCCAAAGAAGTCCACTATAGACCAGATCTTCACATAACGGCAGGTCCTGGAAAAAACCCAAGAAATGCAAATTGACACTCACCACCTATTCGTCGATTTCAAGGCCGCATATGACAGTGTGCCTAGAGACGAGCTATACATCTCCATGTCTAGTTTCGGCATTCCTACCAAACTCGTCAGACTGTGCAGGATGACGATGGAGAACTTTCGCTGCTCCGTCAAGGTCGGTAACGATCTCACCGAGACCTTCAATGTCAAAAAAAATTTTAGACAAGGCGACGCACAGTCATGTGACTTCTTTAACATCATCCTCGAGAAGATCGTGCGTAACTCACAAGTCAACATCAGAGGCACGATCTTCGCAAAGTCAGTTCAATTGCTAGCTTACGCTGATGACATTGACGTGATTGGACGAATACAGCGAGCCGTCAATGAGGCGTTTGCTGGCATTGAAGCGGAAGCGGCTAAAATGGGTCTGGCGGTAAATGAGGGCAAAACGAAGTACATGCTGTCATAGAGGAAGGATACACAACATCGACGTCTCGGACGGAGCGTCACACTAGGCAGCAGAAACTTCGAGGTAGTCAAGGACTTCGTCTATCTCGGCTCCGCCGTAAATAGGGACAACAACATCAGTACCGAAATCAAACGCAGAATTACTCTTGCCAATCGCTGTTCCTTTGGGCGTAAGAGGCATTTGAGTAATAAAGCCCTCTCTCGAAGGACTAAGCTCGCTTCATTTAACAGCTTGATCATTCCAGTCCTACTCTGTAGCGCGGAAATCTGGACGTTACCAAAGGCAGATGTAGCTCTTAGTCTCTTCGAGAGAAAAGTTCTGCGTGCGATTTTTTGGTCCTGTTTGCGTTGATGGCATCTGGAGGAGAAGATTTAATGACGAACTCTATGGGCTGTACAGCGACATGCGCCTGGTCAAGCACATACAACGCTTAAGATGGCTAGGCCATGTAGAGCGTATGGACACCAATGCTCCGGCCTGAAAAGTATTTCAATCCGAGCCATTGGGACAACGCAACAGAGGACGGCCTAGGCTAAGATGCTGCACACAAGTGGAGAAGGACCTCAACCAACTTGGAGTGCGCAACTTTAGGCAGCCAGCGGAAGATCGTGCTGGTTAGAGAGGCAAGTTGGTTAAGGCACAGGTCCACATCGGACTGTAGCGCCACAAGAAGAAGACAAATTTCAAAAACCAAAAAATAAAGTGATTAAAAGATCACAGTGAGCCGTAAGCTCCACCGTGTATGAGGAAAGGCAAAGTAGATGTTGTCTTTAGAGGCAGAGAGGACGAGAGATGTGCATAAGAAATTTGAGATGGTCACCTCTAAACAGAGACAATAACACCGATACCGCAGAATTACCCTTGCTGCTTCTTTGGGTTCAAGGCGCAATTTAGTGACAGAGCCGATTAGCCAACTGCGTTTTTATAATACTTCGCTTATCTCCGTCCTGCTCTATTTTCCAGAGATACGAGAACTCTTTCGAGCTGCTGACAACACTCAAAGAGTAATAACTGTCTAAGAAGCTTCTCAAATTTCGCCGTTCGTTGTCGGCAAAAAAGAGTAGCGCGAGTAGTTGATGAGCAACCTAGGCCCTGGCCCCCTTTGGACTGTAGAGCCAACACTAATAATACGAGCACTTTTGAAAGGGAATGAAGGAACTCCTTGGTTTGAAATAAATGTTAAGAATGTGTTCCTTGGTCCAGTGTGCATTAATGGCATATGAGGGACCTTTAACCACGAACTGTACGTGTCATACAGAAGCATACACCCAGTTGAACACCTTTGGATCCGATGCTCAAGGGGATTATACACACAAAACTCTCAACGGAAGAGTATTCGATTCCGAACAATTGACCCAACGCAATAAAGAACGGCGTTTTATTTCCGCGTTCGAATTTCGGTCGTGTTTGCTTTGATGTCATTTGGAGAAGAAGATTGAGTTAACTTTATGGCAGCATGCACCTGGTCAACCATGTCTTGTGGTGGCGAACAGAAGTGGAGAAGAGCCGCAACCAACTTGGCGTTGGCATTTGAAGGGAGCTTAACAAAGATTATGCTGACTGGAGTGACTTTAGATCCATGTCGACCTTGGACTGTAGCGTCAAATAAAAAAGAGGAATATCCACCAAACTTGATCTTGTTCGAGTAAACGGAGTTGTTAAAATTAAATAACAGGGGGACCAGAGCCTAGCTTGCTCATCAACTATTCATGTTGTGCGCTACTGTTCGCTCGCGAGTAGATGGGACCTACAGTTTTTTGCCGACTCCGAACGGCGAAATTTCAGAAGCTTTCTTGGACAGTTATTACTCTTTGAGTGTTGTCAGCAGCTCTAAAGAGGTGGTGCCGTGAAAAATTCAAAAAATTGTTGTTGAGCTAAGAGTCGAATCTAGACCCTTTGGCGTGTGAGCGTCGCACTTTACCCACTACGACACGGCGACCACAACACGGAGTTGTTGCTTCAGCTAAACTAAACATCACCCACTCCTTTACAGCATTTAACATTTCTACAGTTAGGAGACACACCACATGCTCAGCACGACACGACCTAGCGTGTTAGGCTGGAAAACAAAATTTAACTTTAACTTTTGGCTTAGTTTTTCAGGCACAGCAGTAAGGCAGCTCGAAACTAAGGGTTTAGAAGTAAAATGTGAACCATATGTTTGATGGTTTTAAGATTATGGGAAGGGGAAGAAACGGACAAATGAACATTTATAAGCACGCGTATATCAGGTCATCACATCGCTCCGAAGAACCTTTGAGAACGACAGTCGCACATTTCTTACGAAGGTTGTCTTTTATATTTCGGGATTGGGCAGCTCTAGTGTTGTAATTTGGCAATTGCCAGCTCTATCGTAAAGTTTGACGTTTTTGAGATTCTGCGTACTCAGAACGTTTGTGTTGTTTACTTAAAAGATTCATCTCGCCCAAAATATGGAATTAAATCGTGAAAATTTTCTTTTTTTGGATTTACTCAACAGCAGTGCATCGATAAATTTAATTCAATTTTTGGCGATGAAGCTCTATCAAGGACCAGTGCTTATCAATAGTTTGGTGAATTCAACCGAGGTCGTAGTTCACTCCGTGATGAATTTCGCGAAGGTCGTCCTAGATCAGTTGTTGTTCCGGAAACCATTGATGCTATGCGCCAACTGATATTGCACCACCGTCATGTGACCTATCTCGAGATTGAGATAACCTTAGGCATTAGTGGGACCAGCATACATTCAATATTGCATGAACACTTGACCAAGTCAAAAAATTTGTTCGCGTTGGATCCCACACAATTTGTCAATCGCTTAAAAAAAAAGGCCGAAAGAAATGCTTCAAAAATACGATCGCGGTGCTTCGAAACACGTCAATGACATCGTGACAGGTGATGAATCGTGAATTTACGCGTATGAGCCCGAAAGTAAACAGCAGTCGACTGGACTTGTCGCAACCGTACCACTAGAACAACGCAGAACAGTCAATTCTGAGTGGAACACAACCATTTGTTTACCAGTTGTCTTCCAAGAAATCAGGAAAACCAACCGCCGAACAAGGTAATTTTGCTCCATGACAATGCACCTGCACACAAAGCAAAACCGGTTCAGGATACAATCAAAACACTTGGCTGGGAGCAGCTACACCACCCCCCGTATTCACCAGACTTGGCTCCTTCCGACTACCATTTGTTTGCATCGATGGGACGCGCATTGGCTGAGCAGCACTTTGATTCCTACGAGGAGGTCGAAAATTGGGTATCTGATTAGTTTGCTTTAAAAGACGAACAATTTTAGTGGCGTCGTTCTCACAAATCTCTCAAATTGCCATAAATGTGTTCAAATGTTCAAAATGTGTAGAAACCAATAGCAAATACTTTGAATAAAATGTTTTCACTTTCCCATTAATAATTAGTGTTTTATTTGCAAAAAAAAATATTCACACTCATTGCAAACCGGTATACCTGGTATTTGTTTTTGTTCTCTAATCCCAAAATATAAAAGGCAATCTTCGTATGAAATCTCTGATCGGTTGTGATCGACAAGAAATGGAACTGATCCCAGATGTCCAAAAATCGTTCATTGGATGGAAAATGTTGCGTATTATTAATGAACACAGCAAAATCGTAAGAAGCTTCACTCAAGATTGCTTTTAGACAACCAATAAAGTCTTTTTTTAGTGGACCAAGAAAGAGAAGGCTTTCAAGAAGTCCTATGAGGCTTAAAAAAGAAGGCTACCAAGTGCGAAGCCGCATTATCCTTAATGGCAGGGAATAAGATGTCACTTGGTGCCTCGACACAAAGAAATATTTTAATAATTCGAGTAAATGGTTTATTTATTTTATCCTTAACACAAACCTTTCTGTGGAACAAACTCACTTGTAACTCACTCACTCAAACTCACTTGTAAGGTTAGGATGACGGAGGGATCTGAAGCTGAGGCCTTCTTGGAAAACGACCACATCAGACTTCACCTCTCCTTAGGTCGTCGGTCTTCCAAGCGGAAACGTTTACAATTCTAATGGCCACTGAATGTAGAATAAGTGAAAGGGGCCATAGTAAAGGTCTCACTCAAAACTCTAACCACTACCAAGATATTCCAGGAATGCAAGGCTGCCCTTGACTTTGTCTGGGTCCCGATAGATCACGGTATCATGGGAAACGAGAATGCCGGTGAACTAGCTAGGCATTCGTAGAGCCTGAACCCACCTCAGGACTACCCGCATCCTTGGTTAAGGCTTCTGTCGACGGTTGGGTCCCCTAATAGCACAGAGAGTGATTGCGTGACTCTCCAGGATGCAGGTTGATCAAGTGCATGCTCCCGCGGCTTTTCTGTTAGCTTTAGACAGAAAAGAGTGCAGACAACTTGTTGGCGTATTAATAGGACATTTCACCTTCGCTAAGCACCGTAGCCGGCCTGCACATAGTGATGGTACCCTTTGCGACGCCTGTGTAGAAGGTGAAGACACTTGTGTTGATTTGCACTGTCTTAGACAGTTGGCTTAGCTGCCGAACGTAATTTTTTTTCTCTCTGACAGATTTTTAACCTCAGTCAACAACAAACGAGAGTCTTCGTAATTTGGTGCAGAAAGTACTGAATCGCGTCTATTGGTAGCCGTAGACTACGCCTTGCACACAATGAATAAAGTGTTTATACACCCTTTGACAAAAAATAATAATAACAATATAAAGGAAGAAATGGCCCCCGTGGCGTAGTGGGTAGAGTGCGAAGCTCACACGCCCAAGGGTCTAGGTTCGATTCCCGGCTGAACACCTCGAATTTTTCACGGCACCACTTCTTTCGAGCTGCTAACAACACTCAAAGAATAATAACTGTCTAAGAAAGCTTCTCAAATTTCGCCGTTTGTTGTCGGCAAAAAACTGTAGGTCCCTTCTCCTCGCGAGAGAACAGTAGCGCGCACAACACGAGTAGTTGATGAGCAAGCTAGGCCCTGGTCCCCCTGTGGACTGTCGCGCCAACAATTATTATTATTATAAAGGAAGAAATTATTGTTTATTGATCACATTTCTTGACCACCGATTGCGCCTCTGTTCCTGCTTGACCTCGACGAGCTTCTCGGCCTTCTCTCTATGAGCCCAGTAACCGTTTCATTTTATTTTGTTTATATTCACAGGCAATTAAAATATGTCCACAACGGATACCTTTCAATTTAAACAAGAAGAAAGCCCCCAAAATCTGTGTGCATGAAATGCATGCGGTGATGCCCGAAATCAAACTACACACCTCATCGATCTGTAAATAAAAGTCGCAAAATTTCCATGAGCAGTTTGCTTAACCCAGATATCAATTTTCTCATTTTTTTTCCCAATCCAATTTTTGTACTCGCTTTTGTACTAAACGTGTCCCCTTTGTGTCATCCCCAGTGCTCCTGATCCCAGTGGAAATCGGTAAATCAAATAAAAACACCGCCAGAGCAGCGCCTTTGGGCGTTTAATCATTTTTTGGCCGTCGTTCGTGCTTCCATTAAATATTCGAATTCAATATGATGTCGGCTAATTGAAATGCAAAAGCGAATACAAAAAAAAGAAGGTTCTCAATATCCTTGAATACATCTATTTCAAAGTGCTGCCAAATTGCAAATACACACAACAAAAATAAGAAAACAGAAAACAAGGTAAATGGGAAATGGCAACATGCAACAGCAGCATCAACAGCCTGCTGATGGGAATCCGTAACAGTTCTTTTGTGTATTTAGGTCTAAAAGTTTCATTTTCTATTTCCCGTTAATTCAACATTCGTTCAAATCGTTGACAGTTGACAAGCGACAGCATCGATAATGAAAATGAATGGAAAAACCGAGAGCGAGCACTGAATGCCGGAATTCAATGAACACCAAAGGCAGATAGATGCACACGTATGTTTGTTTTTTTGGATGGGATGTATGTCACTGGATCACTGGCACGTGATTTATTCGTCATTCATTACCCGAATGAAAGTTTTAATCAAACTGAAATGAAATGCGATCAACAAGTGACAAGCTAATTGAGTTGGCGAGTGATTGCATTGCCGAATGGTTTTCTGTTTCTGATAGGGATCAGGAGCTGTGATGAATTGAAATTTTGTTGTAAGGGATTCTCAAAGGATAACTCAGGTAGGATAATCATGTATTTCAATTTCGATGGACTTCTTTTCTCTTTGTAGAAACCAATAAATTTCCACCAACAAATTGAAATGCGTCACTCATCGTGCCTTTGAATGCATTTTTAATGAAAAGATACTTTATGCAGTTGTCGCCGTGGCGTAGGGGGTAGAGTGCGACGCTCACACGCCAAAAGGTCTAGGTTCGACTCCCAGCTCGAAACGAATTTTTCGAATTTTTCACGGCACCACCTCTTTCGAGCTGCTGACAACAGTCAAAGAGTAATAACTGTCTAAGAAAGCTTCTCAAATTTCGCCGTTCGGAGTCGGCAAAAAAGTGTAGGGCCTTTCTATTCGTGAGAGAACAGTAGCGCGCACAACACGAGCAGTTGATGAGCAAGCTAGGCCCTGGTCCCCCTTTGGACTGTAGCGCCAACAATTATTATTATTATTATACTTTATACAGATTAAAACATTTTATACGACTTATTAATTGTAGGCACGCCAGGTGTTTTTTTTTTCAAAATCACATTGCATATGAATATACCGTCACTCTCAAAATTTATAACGCTGTACCCGGAAGCATCAAAATGTTCGGTCTTAAAAAAATAAGGATCAAAATATCTGCTTGTTTTTTGTTTTAGTATTTATTTCGACAGTTCTTATTTATAAAATAAAAGTAAATCACATTTGGCTCCGTTGTAAAACAAAAAAAAAACAGTATTCACCGCTCTTGATCAATTTTGTGACTTTATGAAAATAACAGAGGTTTTCTAGTCAATACTTTATGTATCCACCACGGGCGTCAGTAACTGCTTCTATTCGATTGGGCATGCTATCGACTACATATTTACACGTCTCAGGCGTAATGTTTTCCCATATGTCCTAACTTCAGCCGATGACCTGTTCGTGTCTGACGTGTCTAAGAGCGATCATAAAATCGAACTATTTATTTTCATAACCAGTATGAAGTGAGAGTCAAGATACAAATGTCTCGATAGGGAATATTTGTTGTGAACGAGTCCTTTTTTTTTTTTTTGGTTTGTTTGATATGACATCTGTGAAAAATATTTAGTATACATCAAGTCATTGAACAGACAACATCATATTTTTTTATCGTGTTAAAAATGTCGAATTTTGTACCAGAAAGTGATGACTTACGGAAAGCATTAATTTTTGTTTTCATTTGAAGAAAAGTGCTGCAGAGTCGCATCAGTCGCATATGGTGATCATGCTCTACAAGAAGAAACGTGCAAAAGATGGTTTCAACGGTTCAGAAATAATGATTTTGATGTGAGAAATGAGGAACGTGGAAGACCACCAAAAAGGTTTGAAGACGCCGAATTGCAAACGACATTGGATAAAGATGACACTTTAAGTCAAAAACAAATGACAGCAATTCTGAATGTTGCACAACAAACAATTTCTAACCATTTAAAAGCTTTGGGAAAGATCCAAAAGGGTGGAAAATGGGTGCCACATGAATTGAATGAAAGACAAATGGAAAACCGAAAAAATACTTGTGAAATTTTGCTTCAAAGACACGAAAGAAAATCGGTTTTGCATCGGATTGTTACTGGTGATGAAAATGGATTTATTTTAAGAATCGTAAATGGAAAAAATCATGGGTTAATCTTGGACAACCATCAACATCGACTGCAAAACCAGATCGATTCGACAAGAAGAGAATGGTGTGTGTTTGGTGGGACCAGAAAGGTGTGCTGTACTACGAGCTCCTAAAACCTGGTGAAACCGTTAATACTGATCGCTACCGACAAATGATCGATCATGCATTGATCGAGAAATGGCCAGAATGGGCCAGAAGACACGGCAAGGTAATTTTGCTCCATTACGGTTCGGGATACAATCAAAACACTTGGCTGGGAGCAGCTACCCCACCCGCCGTATTCACCAGGCTTGGCTACTTCCGACTAGCATTTGTTTTCATCGATGGGACACGCATTGGCTGAGCAGCACTTTGATTCCTACGAGGAGGTCGAAAATTGGGTGTCTGATTGTTTTGCTTTAAAAGACGAACAATTTTATTGGCGTGGTATTCACAAATTGCCAGAAAGGTGGTCAAAATGTGTAGAAAACAATGGCCAATACTTTGAATAAAATGTTTTTACTTTCCCATTAATAATTAGTGTTTTAGTTTCCGAGTATTCTTACCCGGAGTCAAAGAAAAACCTTAAATATTCCGAAAAGGGCCAGATGGGGATCTCAAGAAGAATATATAATAATAATAATAATAATAATAAT